>LPNX010246919.1:30613-212725 GCA_001517045.1 Pseudotsuga menziesii
CCCAAACCGAGAGAGTGTGCGCACGTCTTACCAATTGAGCTAACCCTTGGGGCTATGTTATTATCTAGATAATGGAATGACATGTTCTCGGTAAGATTGTTTGTTTATGTTGGGAAATCATGATAACTCTTATTTTATGGAAAAGAGTGTAGATTACTATATTTTTTAGGTTTTCAAGCTTGTTATCTATTTTTATTAGATATATTCAAATTAAATACCAGTATCATTGTTATTATCTAGATAATGGAATGACATGTTCTCAGTAAGATTGTTTGTTTATGTTGGGAAATCATGATAACTCTTATTTTATGAAAAAGAGTGTAGATTACTATATTTTTTAGGATTTCAAGCTTGTTATCTATTTTTATTAGATAAATTCAAATTAAATACCAGTATCATTGTTAATCTTTCAAAATATAATCAACGTATATTTTCATATATATATATTCTTTATAAACATTTAATAAATAATTAATTTTTTTTTAACAAAACATAATTTTTTAATTTTTTTATAAAACATCATTTTAAAGAAAAGTTAAAAAGAAAATCTTAAAAAAACTTAAAACAATCATTTTACAGAATAGTTAAAAAGCAAAATTTAAAAAAAAATGAATATTGGTTCAAAAGATAAAAGAGCCCTCCAAGGAATTGTTGAACAGCGTCATAGCAAGTGGATGCTTTGTTTCATTATTAATGGAGAAAGTTTGTCAACCATTTATCATATATGACGACATGAAATATTATCACAAAGTTTGTCAACCATTTATCATATATGACCACATGAAGTATTATTACAAATAAAATATATTAGGAACTTAAAAACTTCTAATTTTGTAAAATGAGTTTTGATTTATAAAAAATATTTATTAAAGATGTAAAGGTTTAAAGTTTATGGTATATTTTACAAATTCTCTCTTTGTTTAAGTATGTACAATTTTTCTCTTTGTTTAACATTTTAATTTTTTTCTTTGTTTAACATTTTAAGTAGGGGTAACATGGGGAATGAAGTGCTCTGCTAGGGTTTGCGTTTTGGTTTAGATTTGTCTCCCTCTTAGATCCACTTGCTCTTCTGCCTCAGCCTTGGGTCTGGTGTCTCACGTTAGTCTGCACTGCATCTGCATCATGACGACAATTTTTTTTTTTTGAGGGGGGGGGGCGCAACAGGCCCCTCCTAGACTCATACTGTTTAGAAATCGGCCGAGGGCCACATGGGGTTTCGATCCACAATAAAAATTGGTACGGAAGACATCCCCATTCCGATGGAGGACATAGGCACTGCCGAAAAGACCCCCACTGTCATTGGTATGGAAAGTGATGCAAACCTTTCTCGACGAAAGAAATTTTGCATCCCCTGCGGGGCAGAATGTCCATGCTTATCGCTCCCAGCAGAACAAATAAATGCTAGGGCACAAAAAATGAAATATCACGCCCTAATTGGGAAATTCATGGGGTTCTGGCCAACGGAACAAGCCCTTCGTGGATGGATCGCAACAAAATGGAAACCCAAAGTCCACTTCGACCTACAGCTGGGTTCGAAAGGATTTTTTACTATCATCTTTAAACACCTGGAGGACAAGGCCCGGGTGGAAGAAGGCGGGCCTTATTTCTTCAATTATGCAGGGCTGTACCTACGGAACTGGGTAGAACGCTTCTGCCCAAAGAAAGAGGACTTCTCTTGGGCTCTTGTCTGGATAAGAATTTTCTCACTTCCTCAAGAATACTGGATCGAATCCACCATCCAGGAGATTGGCAACACCTTGGGAAATTTTGTTCGAATGACAGACCAAGCCAGAATGAACAAATATACCTCCTATGCCAGGATCTATGTTTACATGCATATAGCTCAGGCTCTTCCGGAAGCCATCTGCCTCTCCCATGAAGATAGTGACTGGATCCAGCCGCTAGACTATGAGCACATTCCATTTATATGTCAAAAATGCCATGAACACGAGCATCTGTTCAGAGAATGCCCTACCAATAAAATGCAGGAAACCCAAAAGAATGCAGGAATTGATGAACAAGGGTTTCAACAGATAGCCATAAAAAAGTGCAACCGCAGGTTATCACCGCAAGAAAAAAACCTGGATCACACTCGATCAACCAGCAACAACTTCCAAGTCCTGGAAGAAAATCAGAATGTTGATGCTCAAGTCCTGATGCAGGAGGATTTTGAGAAGTTGCCTCTTCCTGAAAACATAGATCCATTGAATCCTCAGCATTAAGAGAAATCCAAGGAAGAATCTATCCCTAACCCTAATGATCTTCAAAGGGCAAACCTGTCAGATGATAGGATGAAAGACCAAATCCCTGCACCTCAAGAGGAGGAAGACATGAAATATGCCATTCCATATGGTCTCGATTTGCTTGGCCTCGAAGATGCATGCACCAAAAAAGCTTTCGAAATCTATCCCTCCCAAGCAGATCCAGCTTCTTCATAAAGCCCTAGCGAAAGATAAAGCACATAATCATTTAGGAGTGGCTAGCTCAGGGCAAAAAGATAAACAAAAAGCTCAAAGAGATTTAAAAAAAGGGACGCAAATATTCTCTTCAATGAATCAATTATCTGGGCACCGTGCTAGTGGAATTTGGCCAACATGCTCAGCTTACAGAAATTTTCTCCTCCCCCTCATCTGTTAATCAATGAAGATCCTCTCGTGGAATGTCAGAGGTCTCAATGGTCACTGCAAACAAAGAATGCTCTAAATGAAGATTCAGAAAGATCAACCAATTGTCCTCTTTCTTCAGGAAATGAAATGCCCCAATGACATAGTCTCCAAGATTATGTCTCGAATATGGAAATATTGTCTTACCGTTGCGATTAATGCCAAAGGTGGCTCAGGTGGTATCTCTATTAGCTTGAATCCTCTTCACATCACCCTGGATGAGGCTTCTTCCTCTCGGCACACTCTTTCTGCTTCCTTTCTCATCCTCGGCTCCAGCCTCAAGGGATTCCTAATGAATGTGTACGACCCTCAAATGACTAATTCCAAGATGAACCTTCTGAACCACATTGATTGGTTCCACAACATGCATATTGAGTCTCCTCTAATCATAGGTGGGGACTTCAACATGATATCCAACCCAGAGGAAAAAAATGGGAGGTATTAAGGTCCTCTCTGATGAAGATGCTGCCTTCAAAACCACTATCAGCTCCTGTGAGCTGGTTGACATTCAAACCTCCTCTAGCTTCTTCACTTGGAACAATAGAAGAGGAGGAGCTCAACAAATTGCTAAACGTCTTGACCGCTTCCTTGTTTCTGATCAAATTCTCACTCTTGGAGGGTTGCTGGATGCTTCTGTTTTACCCACAGTGGGGTCGGATCACTGGCCCATTGCCCTCTCCTAGCATAGTCAGGGCACCCCCCTTCACAAACCCTTCAGGTTCGAAAAATTCGGGCTTAACCATCCCACCTTCATGGACTCTGTCAGCTCTTGGTGGGAGGATATGTCAGTGACAGGTCGCTAAAAATGGCCATCATGCATCAAAAACCCAAAAGGCATTGAGGTCACCTCAGACAATGGAATACGACCACCTTTAGAGACATATTCAAGGACAAAGCAACTATTCAAGAAATCTTAGCTTCTATCCATTGCAATACTATGGACCATGGTTTCAACCAAGAAACTAAACTTTAGGAAAGGGACCTTATGCACCAACTCAACAAGAGATGCGATCAAGAAGCGATCTACTGGAACCAGAAGGAAAGGGTCAAATGGATAAAAGAAGGAGAAAATAATATGAGCTTATTCCACAGGTCCACCATCCAATAGAGGATGAAGAACATAATCAACAAATTGCATGCAGAAAATGGTGAGACTCTGGAGGAGCAGGAAGAAATATCTGAAGAATTAACCAGGCATTTCAATCAGCTCCTCTCGGAACCGAACCATTCCCGTAAAGCAACTATCCATAAGGTGGTCCAACATATCCCTCCTTTGGTCAATAATGAGCACAACCAATCCCTCGTGCAATCAATAACCATGCAAGAAGTGGAAGCAGCGATAAAACAAATGGCAGATGGAACAACCCCGGGCCATGATGGATTCACTATTGACTTCTTTCACCATTGTTGGAATATGCTCAAAGAGGAGGTCCTTGACTTGGTTGAGGAATCTCGCCAAGATAGATGGATCCTGCCAGCGCTCAACGCCACGCACCTCGTTCTCATCATGAAAGAAATTGGTGCCTCTCACCTTGGTAAGTTCCGATCGATCTCCCTTTGAAATGTTATCTACAAAATCATTTCTAAAGGGGTGGCCAACAGACTCTAAACCCCTTCTCCCTCTTCTCATTTCTCCGGAACAATCGGAATAGAAGGCTGCCAAATCCTAGATGGTATAATCCTTGCTCATGAGGTAGTCCACTCTCTTAAAACCACCAAAACCCCTGGCATGATCCTCAAACTAGATCTCTCCAAGGCCTTTGATAAACTAAGCTAGTTCTTCACATCAAAAAATGTTGTTCACCTTTGGCGTATGTTAAGATTGGGTCCAATGGATCCTCTCCCTTACTTCCTCTACCTTCTTTTCAATCTTGGTCAATGGCTCTCCCTCCTCTACTTTCTCCCCCTCTTGAGGTATATGTCAGGGTGACCCTCTTTCCCCTTTCCTCTTCATCCTCATGGATGAAGGTCTAAGGCGTATGATTCAATCAGCCACAGCAGCTCGCACCCTAAGAGGTTTATTACTTCACAATTCCCCTCCACTAGCCTACCAGTAATTTGTCGATGACAATCTCCTCTTTGGTCATTCCTTTGTCCAAGACACCCGCACCATTCACTCCATTTTGCAAACCTTTGAAGAAGCCTTTGGAACAACTTTAAACCTTGAAAAATCTCATATCTTCTTCTTCAATACTGGGGCTATGGATCAGAGAAACGTCACCTGTATCCTTCGCTTCTTGGTCTCCTCCTTTCCTCCTAAATATTTGGGAGTCCCTATTTTTGATGCATCCATCAAGCATGCCTCCTAGAAGGAGCTTCTAGACAAACTTGAGAATTGTCTAACTTCTTGGACCTTCTAAGCCCTCAATCTCCCCACTCGAGCCATCCTGCTCAAGTCCTCTCTGCACTGTTGATGCCTCTCTACCTCTTCTCTCTTCTAGCCACCCCAAAATGGGTTTTGAAATCTATCAAATCTCTGCAGAGGTATTTTCTGTAACACCCCGGTTTTGAACCCATGGTATTAAATTGCATATGATGTAAATATTGTATTAAATCGTGGTGTGGAGCTCAAGGAAAGGGCCCCACCATGGATTTAGTGTTTTATGTTTCGGTAATTAAAATTGATGCCAATGGTTTATGGGCTAGCTAGGCACAACATGTTTTGAGACATCATGTGAAATGCAAATTAATAAAAATACCACAACTAGCTATGCGTCACAACGTTAAAGAGACAGGGGCATGATTTCACAAGGAATAGGGATGGGGAATTATTCAAACCCTTGATCCTAAGGGGAAAATCCAAATGTCTAAGGGAAACCCATAAAATGGTCAACTTCCCTTTTTGTCCTCTTGTGCCCAGTCATCTAGAAGATGGTTGAGGAATTTATTGCATGGGAATGGGCAAGGCATGGGGGTCAATTTCGAATTGGGCAGAGCACCCATTTTTGGGGAAAACAAATTTTGACCTATGGGCCAAGTAAATACTTAGAAAAGGGGCCCAAGCGACTCATTCACCCATGCGTTTTCTTCCTCACATCGCTGGAGATAGCTGGGGCATTCTCCCTCACGTTTTTGTTGTTTTCTTCATTTTTCCCATGGCCAAGAATTCAATGGGGCTATGTTCAGTGGCTGGGATCCTCCCTCAGCGTTTTGTTGTGGTTTTCCTCATTGCCATGGCTGGGAAATCCCGTTTTTGGTTTTGCCGAATGAATGTGCAACAATGATTCACATTTTGGGGGTTGTCAAGAGGCTGTTTTTAGTCTTCCTCATGCTTTTGAGCTTGCTAGGCGTTTTCCACTCATGACTTATGTTGTTTCCTCATTGTTCCATGCCCACAAATTCGTTTCTATGTTGCTCAGTGGTTCAGGAGCTAAGATGTCCCGATTTAGGTGTGAATGATGGTCGTTTTTGCTCTGGTAATACTCAGAGACATTTTCTGAGTTCAGATTATGATTTGGGGGTTTTTGGTGGTCGAATTGCCTCCATAATGCACAAGAACATTTCCTAAAAATGTATTTGCTCATGCAGGGTTGTTTTCCCCAATTGTCATTTCCATTTTTGGTTCCCCAGAACATTTTGCTCATATCCAGTAGTTGTGTGTGGCTGTGTTTTGATTAATTGGTTGACTGTGTGTTGATGCAAAGTGTTTCCTTGGCTGAGTAAGTCCAAGAGACCCGTCTGTTAGAGGGTATGACAATGTTTGGGTGTGATGGTTGGCTCGGATGAGTAAGTCCAACTAACCCTTATGCTATTGGCTTGTTTTCCTAGTAGCCTGATAAACCCAAATGTATTTTTGGCTTGGGTGGGTTTTGATATGTATTTTCCTATGTGTATGAGCCTGTTGTTCCTTAGTTCGTTGTGGAATCATGCCTGTTAAAAACCCAAATTTTCATAAAAATTAAAAATTTTGAGATAACATGAAATGTTTACAGTTGCAGTTAGATAACTGCTAGTAGCTAATAGAAGAAATGAAACAGAAGAATAAAAATAATCATTACACTTAACACATATAGATTAATGCTGCTTTAATTTTGATAAGTGATGTAAGTAATCTGCATTCGAATATTTAGCTGTACTAATGGTTTGAATGTCAAGTAGGTGAGGAGTCATTTTCTAGCTGGGGCTTACTTAGTGATTGCTAACGTATGGATCTTTATAGGCTTGACAGGTAAATCTTGACCCCGTCAAAGTTTATTAAGGCGTTAAACCAGATATAATTATTTTTGCTTAAAGTACTGCTAGAGTAAAAGTTTGCTCAGAAGACTCAAGATCCTGCAAGGTAAAGTAATGTTTTCTTTTACTTGATACACAATATGATATTACTTAATCTTCATGTCATAAGGGTTATAAATGTCATTCTAATTTTATCTTTTATCAGATAGATCTTTAAGGTAGATATAACCTCCTTCTAACTTTACTCTAAGTAATTTCCAGTTCTTAAAAGAGCTCATGATATTGTTTCATAACTCTTCCTTTGACATAAGCATATAATGCTATTATTATCATAATAATTAAAGCCCTGCTTATCATCATAGAAATAGACCTAAGCCTTTCAGAACACAAGCCTACTATGTACTTTTTAGCTCTACTTTAATTAGGCTTCAATATAGTGAATTTATCAGCTTACATCGCCTATAATTTTAAAGTCTCCTCTGCATAAAAACATCGTCAAGTTGTGACTTGAATTCCCATTTTCTGTATGACTAACATCATGCTTTAACTTCACATTACCCTACTATCTACTTAAATGTAAAAGTAGTGCAATAAAATCCTAGATAGTTTACTATCCTAAACTCTAAATTCTAACTTACCTTGATTCGATTCGTCTTAGATCTTGGTAAATATTATGGAGTTCAAAGATCATGTATTTGTAGGTTTTATATCCTACATCTAGTACTGTAGATCCCATTTAAGAATAGGAGCTATTCTTGTATATAAAAGTTACTATATCTATATGCACCTTATTAGTTTAAATCTAAATGTTATAGCTTAAATAATCATAGTTCATGATTGTAAGGAAAAGTCAAATAAGGCATTAACAATCCTGTCCAAACTTCTACTATCCTCCTAATCTTTTTCTTACAAGTTTGGTTTTGAAAGGTTATAAAATCCTCACAAAACTAGGCATCCGAATCATAAATAAAATCTTTGAGAAACAAAAGCATCAAATCCATATGCAAATTGACTCTTTACCAAAGCTATTCGCAAAGTTTAGACATTATATTAACGATGGTTTACCACTTGTTCATCATCGAGGCTTGACTTTGTTTGGAATATGATATTGAATTTATGTGATAATACATTATCATTACATGCATAATGTAATTGATTTATCAATTAATTGGTTCGAATGATTGCAGTTGGAAACTATACATAAGAACCCACCGTGAAGTGAAAATATTTGAGTACACGTGGAAATCTCCTCGCCATGCAATAAGTGACTTATAAGTCTTACGTTGCAACCCTAAACTTCATTGTTCAGTGAGGGTTTCGGTCTCTGATTCGTTGGGTTCACTGTGGCCATGAGGGCTCGCAGTTGCTTGCCTCCGGCTCCACTGTCTATGCATTTTCTTTGAAGAACCGTTGTTTAGAGTGAGAGATGTAAGTAATAGCTCATGAAAGAGTTGGTTTTTGCAAACAACCTTGCTGTGCATGAGGATTGTATTACACAGTTGGTATCTTCAGTGTTGAAGTTGTGTTTTAGCCATTGCCTTGGCTTACTCTTGCTCCAGTTGTCGATGTAGTTGATAACCCGAACTCAGCTGCCTCCTTCTCAGGTGAATGCGAGGGTTGTTGTGCTTGTGGTATCAGTCTGCCTTCTTCTTGACCTCGGTTTCCAACATTACAGGTAACTCCTCATTTTTAAGAAGTTGGAAGCTTATGAAGAATTTACAGTTTCAATTCCATACACAAGTTTTTAATTATATTTTGGTTTCCAATTTTGCAGGGACAGTTCGCCTTAACATTGACAGTAACCACCTCTCAAATGGTCCAACGTTCAGTCTACGGTAAGCCCTGGTTGCCAAATGGATCTCCCTGCTTGTGCAAACCTTAGGGGAAAGTTTACAGTTGGAAGAGGTTACGACATGTTTTACCCAGTCTTGGGTTGTTGTTCTTCAGTTTATTAGTTTTGGTTTTGTTTAAACCCTCGCTTACAGTAGGGTAACTCCGGCTCAAGCTGTGACTTGTAAATGCTCATTTCTCGTGTTAAAAGGTTTTTACAATACTGTAGGTTTTGTTACACAGTCTGTAGTTTTGTTTAATAACCCATGTCACAATATGGGTGCACCGGCTCAGAGCTGGTTTTTTTGTACATTGACTATGTTTAAAGCCTTATGGCCTGTCAAGCAATACACAGGGTTTTCCTTCGAGTTTGGACTCAGTTTATCTTAATGCTATTATTGTGATTCTGTAAACTAGGGTTTTTACCCTATTCGACTGTGTAATTTTAATTTTTATTGTGTATTATTTATTTTGTATGAAAATATTGTTAATGGTTTAAAGATTGTCACTCAGTCATATTATAACATTGTTTTACTTGTTGACTCAGAAATTTCGAGCTAGGGTTTCTTGAATGAGACCCTCGTTTACATAAATCTTTCAATTAGTTTATTATTTAATAAGTACTGTTAATTATTAAACTTGTTTTAATTAACGTACAGGTGTGTTGTGAAAACTGTGAGTGATATTTAAATATCAGTTCTTTTATCTATTCTTAAGGACTGTAAATAGTCTCTCATAAACTAATTGTTTATATATAAACATACCAAATAATTGGATCGTAGCTTATGTATTTTATTTAATAATAATGATTTCTAATTTACGGTTTCGACCCTGTAGATTATCTTTACAGGTATAACCTGTTGCTGAATTTAAAACAGTTCTTTCTTAAATAGATACTTAATTTTTAGGTTAGTTGTAATCCTATTCTTATTATTTTTACTGAAATGTTAGCAAGAATTTTATTAGAGTTATTTGTAAACATCCATCTAGTAACTAGTCTGTTCTTGATAAATGATAATTACATTCCATAAAACCCTTCTTGTTTATAGTAACTGTTGTCTTAGTTTAGTTAACATTATAAGTAAATGAACTAAGTAATTATAGTTTATTTCTCCGTTTATCTGAAAGTACTAAAGTAGTTTACCTGTATCCCTTCTACTGTATTTGCAAATAGTTAAAACATAAAAGAATATATTGATAACATAACACAACTTATCCTTTTGCATATTTTGATTTGAAATAAAGAAAGATTAATGTGATGTATACAAACATAACGTCTTATCTACTAGGGTATTTTATTAACCTAATAATTCTTCTACCTGTAATGGAATACTGTTATTTCATGATCAGTATATTTATATAAACAAAGAACATAAATAACTAGGTTATTGGTCTTTTGATATTATCCTACATATTGCATTAACTTACTTGCTATTATGAAATGCATATTACATCTACTCATTTCAGTTTCTTATTATTTCCTTCATCTATTCTAAATACTCTGCCTGTGCTGGAGTACGGTCTGGTCCTTCCAAATGTGGAAAAACACAGGTTAGAATTATTTTCCATCTATTTCAGATTCATTCTTTCAATAAACTAAAAGATATCTAACTCTAACAGTTCACAACTAAAACATTTAACATTCATTAATCAGTCAGATTAGCATTTTACTATCTAACACAGTAACACAATAGAATGTAGAACCTGATTAAGATGGACAACAACAATGTTAGGAGGCCCTTCCTCCCTACCAAATTCATGGAGAGCGCTCAAACAACGCTTCCTTAGGACCCCCGAGCCTGTTCCTGGTCTCCTTGGCTGAGAACTGGTGGAGCAAGCAAACGATAGACTAGTCCAATGACTCAGTAATCACTCTGCACTCAGCAGTAAGATCCTTCAGCTGAAAAGCTGCACTAGTTCACTTAACAGTTAACCCCTCAAACTCTTTCCACAAATTCCCTTGCCATTGAATTTCTTTGAAGTACATTCACCTGTCGAATGATCACTTCCCTAGAATGAGCAGCCTCAGCTCTCTTCAATGGGCATTTTTATAAAGATTGCCTAGGTCTTTTGGGTCAGTTGTCATTAAATGAGCCACCTGCTCTGATACTAATTTCTTGGGGGATCATGACCCCAAATGTAGGGAGGTTTCCACCTGCAACAGTTGGAAGAGGTTTGAGGATGCTGCCGCTTGTTTGTTTGCTCTCCACCCAGTGTCCTCCACCAATTTGACTAGTAAACACTCTTTTAATAGCTCTCCTAAGTTGTTGTCTCCACCTTTATTTATTTATAATTAAAATATTCAGAATTACATTTAATATCCTTGACTCTGCTGAGTCATCAATTACAACTTAGCATAAAACTTAACATATTGTCTTTAAATAGAATCAAATAGGATAATATTATTTTTGCAAAATTGGGGCATGTGACAATGCCCATCTTGGGGGTGGCAGTGGTGCTGATAGATTGATGAGCACATTGGCCTATGGTTGGGTGGAATGTTGCAGCGACGTAGCTAGTTGCGGGACAACACAATTACAAGATAAGTATTTACTTTTATTCTTGTGCTCAATCTTTGCAAACTATTTGTTTTATGAATTAATATGAGCATGTTGAATGCTTGAATGCTTGAATGGATGATATTGCTTCCGTGGTATATTGAATGTTTTATACTCCTGTATATGTTTTTAATTCAATGCATGTTCATGGGGCTATCTTGCCCGTTTGACAACAATAATGTCGCAGTCGCGTCCTCTCCATCGTCAGTATAAGGGGTGGGGACGTGATAGTGTGGTATCAGTGCACTAGTTGTAGCATTGGGCCTCAATGGGCCAATTTGAACAGCTAACAGAGGCAGGATCAACCTCTGTGCTCAGCAAAAAAGTAGCAGACATGACAAAATTTTCAAAATTTCTCTAAGTACGAAAAATTTCTAGTCGGCCCAGTTAGCTGACATCGAGTCGACAGTGTCGATTAGGTTGTCTAAGGAAAAGTCAATGCTACCGCAACGATGTATCGGGAGTGAAGGGAGAAGCGAAGCCGATTCAGGGGAATTTTTGGCAAGTTTTCTAGCGGATGGGTTTTATTGTTTGATCTGCAATGACGGATGGATTTTAATGATTGAACTGACACGACGGCTGGGTTTCCAAGAGTCGAGATGACACGTAACGATGGAGAAAGGATAATTGAGCTGATGTGTAGCGGTGGGAGAAAGTTGAAATTTTCTCCGCAACGGCTGAAGGCTCGACTAGTTTGGCAGCGGATGAAAGTCAAAATTCTCTCTGCAACGGCGGCAGAGTTGGTAATTTCCTGCAGTGGATGAAAAGAGAAATTATTTCCGTAACAATGGAAAGATTGGGAAGTTCCTGTGTCGGAAGAAAGGTGAGATTCGAGTCGCAACGGTGGGTGGAAGTTGAGATTTGAGCCGCAACGATGGAAAGGATCCAGCGGAGAAAACTTGAAAATTTTTTCGACGCAATGGAAGACCAAATCGAGTGGAAATTAGAGAGTTTTTCGATGCAGTGGGAGAAACTTCGAGATTTTTCTGCAACGGTGGAGGGCTTGGCCAAAAGAAATATGGAAGGTTTTCCGATGCGGTGGCGGTGTAAATTGAAAGAAAGTTCGAAAGTTTTTAGCTACAATGGAAGGTAGATCAGAAGAAACTTGAAAAGGTTTTCGACATAGCAGAAAGACCAAATCGGTTGAAAACTCGAAAGTTTGCCGACACATCGGAAGGAAGAGGAAAATAAAGCCGATACATCGGAAAACTTGTGGAGTTTCAGTCGATACGTCGGCTGAGTTTCGCCGATTGGAGGAAAACTGAAAAATTTGCCGAAACTAATATTTTTACAAGGAAATTTAGCAGGTTTTCGGTGGGATTTCAGGATCCAAAAATATGGAGAAATGGAAAAATGTTTATATGGTAGATTGTACGAAATCCAATGATTTACGAAAAAAAAAATGAGGGCGTTGCCCTCAACTCGCCTTGCAGAAGCCACAAGGGGGAAAGCTCCCCTTGACCCTCGTCGTTCCCCTGAGACAGTTGGTTGAAGATGATAAGAAGATGAAGGAAGAAAAAGAAATGTACACGGACATTTCTATAAAGCAGAATCAAGGTTGTATTTTGATGGAGAGGAAGTCACGTTGGAAGAATAAATTATGAAAGAAGAACACCATTCTATTATAAATGAAGGGACACCATATGAAGATGGTATTGAAGCAAATTTAGATGGTGTATTTATTTAGTTTGTGAAGCTTAGGATGGATGCTTTGAGCAAAGGCAGGTCATAACTCAACTGTGGTGGAAGTTGAGGGTGATATTCAGTGAAAAAACTATCTCTGTTTTGATTGATCTTGGATCGACTCCTAGCTATATCGCCCCTGGATTTGTTGAGATGTGCACTTTGAAAAAGTCAAAGCATAGAAGGTCATGGTTAGTTCAACTAGCCACTAGAACCAAGGAACGGGTCAGTAAGGTGGTAAGGGAATGTCCATTGGTTATGAATGGTCAGGTCACTTATGAAGATCTGAATGTTCTCCCACTTGGTTCTTATGACATTCTCATTGTAAGGGATTGGTTAGAAGCACATAGAGCAAATCTTGATTGTTACAACAAGAAATTTGAAGTGCTTGGATGAAGAAGCAACCTAAAGGTTTTGAAAGGAATTCTAGAAGTGATCTCTGGAAGGAAGTCTCCAGCAATACAACTGAATAGCTTATGTGGGAAATGTTGCAGAGTGTATGCAGCTCATGTTTTGGAGGTAGCAGAGAATGATACTCCTAGGTTGGAGGGATGTCATGTGTTGCATGAATTTAGGGATGTTTTCTTGATGAAGTTCCAGGGCTTCCTCCAAAGAGGAACATGGATTTGACAATTAAACTTGTGCCAAGTAAAGCACCAGAGTCCAAGACACTCTATAGGGTGAGTACACCTGACTTACTAGAGCTGATGATGCAGCTGCAGGAGCTGTGGGAAAAGAAGTATGTCAGGTCGAGTGTGTCCCCATGGGGAGCACTAGTTTAGTTTGAGAAAGAGAAATATGGTACATGCAAGTGATGTATTGATTACAAACCGTTGAACAAGTCACTGTGAAGAACAAGTATCCTTTGCTTAGGATTGATGACCTATTTGATCAAGTGAGAGGATCAAAGGTATTTTCCAAGTTTGACCGAGGGTCTGGTGACCATCAGGTAAGAGTGAAGGATGAAAATGTTCATAAGACAACCTTCAGAGCAAGGTATGGATCTTATGATGTTGTAGTGGTATGATTTGGTTTCACAAATACAACAGCTACATTCATGTGCCTCATGAATAATATTTTCAGTAAGTTTCTGGACATGTTAGTTCTTGTCCTTCTTGATGGCATTCTCATTTATTGTAAGAATAAGGAAGAACATGTGGAACATTGAGGGTGACTTTGAAATTGCTCAGGAAGCATAAGTTGTATGCAAGTTTGAGCAGATGTGACTTTTATGAGGATAGAATTCATTATTTGGGTCACATTATCTCAGATAAAGGAGTATCTATAGACCCTGAAAAGATTGAGGGCATGATGAGTTGGCCTGCTCCAAGAACATTAACATATGTAATATATTTTGTGGGACTTGCAGGTTATCGCAAGAAGTTCACTGAAGAAGATTATACAGGTAAATTGGAGTCTATGTATAGGTCGAGGAAGCCTGCATGTGAACTTGTAGTTCCATGATGGAATGGCCCTTGTGTGTATGAGCATAAATATGAGGAATTCCTGAATACTGTAGGTAGAATGACCCGAGCAGAACAGTATGATTGTTCCCAATGAAACCCAGGGCAGGAAGCTGCCATGTGCCATGAGAAGGATCTCATGACCGAGAACACATTTTGAAACTTCAGATTGCAAGTTTTTCTGTTAGTTGTGGGAGACTGTGATCTCCTGTGATGGTTTTGAATCATGCTAACAATGGATATGCTTGTCTTGCACTACCCGATGTATGAAGTTTCCTGTTGCTAACTGTGATTGTTTGGCTGATTTAAAATTGTGTCAGGATGACATGTTGTACGTGGATGTCCAGGTTTTGGGTAGCACGTGTAAGTAGGGGATGAGTATTCCCACTTGCAAAAGCCAAACAATATGAGAATGGCCCCATGGTTTCAAAAATCTGATTTTCTGCAGGAAGCAGGATTGGGAACTCATATTTTTATTTGACTATTAATGTTATTGATTGTTTGATATTGGGAAATCATGTATGCATGAAATAGATTTGAAAATCTATGATTAAATTTTATGATGTCATCTCATGTGAATTGCATGCTTGTATGTAACGTAGGTGAGATGATGAAAGTACGCCCTTGGAGTACATAGCTTCTCGGAAGGATGTGTATGGGATACAAAGCTCCTCGGCAAGATGTACTGTGTGTACATGGCTCCTCAGAAGGATGTATTGAGTGTACATAGCTTCTTGGAGGAATGTGTTGGAATAGGTTTGAAAACCTATGATTACAATTATTTTTATGCTGACATCTCATATAAACTGCATGCTTGTATCTAACGCAGGTGAGATGATGAAAATATGTACTGGATGTACATGGCTCCTCAGAAGGATGTACGGGGTGTACGTAGCTTCTCGGAGGGATGTCTTTGGAATAGGTTTGGAAACCTATGATTGAAAGTTTATAATGACATCTGATGTAAACTGCATGTCTATATGTAACGCAAGTGAGACGATGAAAACATGTACATGGAGTACATGGCTCCTCTGGAAGGATGTACTTGGGTACATAGCGTCTCCTCCCTGACATCTAGGCATCGATATGCATCATTGGGGACACCTAGGGTGTAAGACATCCAGTTAGACTTCTTCCTACACACATTCACGTCGTAAGGGGACTGTCACGAGAGTGGGGGCTCCGTGAAGAGAATTACCCCTAGGTATTATGATATCTAGAAAGTAAGCTCCTGAGCATTGGTAAGCACTTGGAGGAGGTGTTGGGCCCTTAAACTAGAGCTTCCATGGAGCATGCAAGGAGGTGTTGGGCTCTGAAGAGGGGCTGAATGGATCTCGATGGAGAGATACTATATAGATAAGTATTGGATTACTTGGAAAATCCTAGTTGATTTTCTATAATTACACATGTACATAATGATTCAGCTAAGATTTTGAAAATCTTGTTAAGAAATAAATCCTGCGAAAATCAATCTGACATGCCAAATTGATTTGCTATGGTTCTTGGAAAGGAAGCGCCTAAGCATTGGTAAGCACTTGGAAAAGGTGCTAGGCCCGTAATCTAGAGTTGCAATTGAGCACCCAAGGAGGTGTTAGGCTTTGAAGCGGAGCTGACAAGATCTTGGTTGGAAGATGTTATGCTGATAAGTATTTGGTTTACTTATCAATTTTTTGTTGTTGATTGATTTTCGGTAAATATACATGAGAATATGATTTTGCCATCATTTTGAAAATCTTGTTATAGATTACATCCTATAGCAATGAATCTGACATGTGAATTGAATTCATTATGATGTTCGGGAAGGAAGCACCTGAGGTACGGTAAGCACCTAGAGGAGGTGCAGGCTCTTGAATAGAATTGCCATTGAAGAACCCAAAGAGGTGTTGGGCTCAAGAACGGAGCTGTCGGACCTCGGTTAAGAGGTATTTTCAGGTGATCTGAGGCTTATCGAAATTTGGCTACCCTTTAATGCACACCCAGGTGTGGGGTGGGGCAGGGGTGTGAGCGCCATGGTTGTATAAAGCCTAGTCGAACACCTGTGGAACCAAAGGAAGATACTTATGCAGATGAGTATTTGGTCCACTTGGCAACTTTTTTTGATTTTATGTCAATATGCATGTGCATGTGATTCATCTGCGATTTTGGAAAATCTTATGAATACTGACATGGGAATTGGCTCATTCCTTGGGGATTGAGCATAGGTATTGCAGGTTGCCAAAGACATTGGAAATGTTCCAATATGAGGAGAAGGATTCTCTAAGACCAAAAAAATATCCCATGGTGTGTGTTGATGCATGCAAGCAAGGAATTGGATGAGTTCCAGGTCGTTCCATTGGACAGATAAAGGTGCAGAGGAAGCAAAGTGGCCTTGAAGATGCTACATGAGAGCTAGAGGATGCCATACGATTGGCACATCCATTTTGTTGAATCTTGCAGAGCACTGAGGGCGATGCTAGTGTAGCAATTGTTAAATTTTTGTAAGCATTGAGGACAGTGCTGTTGAAGGGGGAGGGGAATGTAACATCCTGGTTTTGACCCCATGGTATTAAATTGTATATGATGTAAATATTGTATTAAATTGTGATGTGGAGCTCAAGGAAAAGGGCCCACCATGGATTTAGTGTTTTATGTTTCTGCAATTAAAATCGATGTCGATGGTTTATGTGCTAGCTAGGAACAACATGTTTTGAGACATCATGTAAAATGCAAATTAATAAAAATACCACAACTAGCTATGCGCCGCAACGTTAAAGAGATGGAGGCATGATTTCACAATGAATAGGAAGGGGGAATTATTCAAACCCTTGATCCTATGGGGAAAATCCAAATGTCTAAGGGAAACCCATAAAATGGTCAACTATCCTTTTTGTCCTCTTGTGCCCAGTCATCTAGAAGATGGTTGAGGAATTTATTGCATGGGAATGGGCAAGGCATGGGGGTCAATTTCGAATTGGGCAGAGCACCCATTTTTGTGGAAAATGAATTTTGACCTATGGCCCAAGTAAATACTTGGAAAAGGGGCCCAAGCGATTCATTCACCCATGCGTTTGCTTCCTCATGCAGCTCGAGATAGTTGGGGCATTCTCCCTCATGTTTTTTTTTCTTCATTTTTTCCATGGCCAAGAATTCGATGGGGCAATGTTCAAAGGCTGGAATCCTCCCTTGGCATTTTGTTGTGGTTTTCCTCATTGCCATGGCTGGGAAATCCCATTTTTTATTTTGTTGAATGAATGTGCAGCAGCAATTCACATTTTGGGGGTTTTCAAGAGGTTGTTTTTGGTCTTCCTCACGCTGTTGAGCTTGCTGGGCATTTTCCCCTCAAGATTTATGTTGTTTCCTCATTGTCCCATGCCCATAAATTCATTTATGTGTTGCTTAGTGGTTAGGGAGCCAAGATCTCCCGATTTGGGTGTGAATGATGGTCGTTTTTGCTCTGGCAATGCTTAGAGACGTTTTCTGAGTTTAGATTACGATTTGGGGGTTTGTGGTGGTCGAATTGCCTCCATAATGCACAAGAACGTTTCCTGAAAACGTATTTGCTCCTGCAGGGTTGTTTTCCCCAATTGTCATTTCCATTTTTGGTTCCCAAGAATGTTTTGCTCATATCCAACACTTGTGTGTGGCTGTGTTTTGATTAGTTGGTTGACTGTGTGTTGATGCAAAGTGTTTTCTTGGCCGAGTAAGTCCAAGAGAGCCATCTGTTAGAGGGTATGACAGTGTTTGGGTGTGATGGTTGGCTTGGCTGAGTAATTCCAAGGAACCCTTATGCTATTGGCTTGTTTCCCTAGTATCTTGATAAACCCAAATGTATTTTTGGCTTGGGTGGGTTTTGATATGTATTTGGCTATGTGTATGATCCTGTTGTTCCTTAGTTTCTTGTGGAATCATGGCCAGCTTGGGGTTGGCAGTGGTGCTGATATATTGATAAGCATAATGGCCTATGGTTGGGTGGAACGTTGCAGTGATGTAGCTAGTTGCGGGACAACGCAATTACAAGATAAGTATTTACTTTTATTCTTCTGCTTAATCTTTGCAAACTATTTGTTTTATGAATTAATATAAGCATGTTGAATGTTTGAATGCTTGAATGGATGTTATTGCTTCTGCTGTATATTGCATGTTTTATACTCATGTATATGTTTTTAATTCAATGCATGTTCATAGGGCTATCTTGCCCATTTGACAGCAGCAGTGTCGTAGTCACGTCCTCCCCATCGTCGATATGAGGGGTGGGGATGTGAAATTTTATATGGGGATGCAATAATAATAATCAATGATGGGAGCTGGTAGGATGGGATAAGATTTATAAAAAGAAAAAAGAAGGAGGTCTTGGCATCAGAGATCTAGAGCTAAATAATCAGGCGCTCTCGACAAAAATTTGGTGGAATTGGATCTTTAAAAACAACTCACCCTGGACCAAGCCATGGAACAACAAATATGCACCAGATTATCCCCCTCATTCCCTGATCAGATTTTATGAAGACTCTTTGGGATCGCATATTTGGAAGGCAACCAACAAACAAAGGGCACTCATCCAACATCATAGGTTTTGGGAAATAAAAAAAGGCGACAAGGCCCTCTTTTGGTGTGATTCCTGGCAACAAATTCCTAGCTTGAAAAGCCTCATCCTTGACCCTGACAGTCATAACTACATTCATGTCAATGATCACCTCAAAGTAGAAGAGTATTGGCAACCTTCGAATGACGGGTTCTGCTTTTGGAAAGATCCCTCTACATGGAACATTACCCCCAACAAAGATCTATCAGACAAAATCTGGCCTGAAATCTGCAACCATCATCTCAAGCATATTCATGGAACATATATCATTCGATGGGGTCATAGGCCGTCTGGTACCTTCTCGTTCAAAGAAGCCTATGATATCTTGTCAGCCTCGCAGGACAGCCAAGCCTCCCCTGTATGGAATCACATTTGGAAGTCACCTCAATGGCCCAAAATCTCTCATTTTCTCTGGCTTCTCATGCATCGACGGATACTCACTTGGGAGAATCTGGCCCAAAAAGGCTTCCATAGTCCCTTCAGACACTGTATCTGCAATGATCATCAAGAAACCATTGACCACCTGCTGGATGCATGCCCTTTCACCAGCTCCTTATGGGACCAAGTTGCAGAGTTTTTTCGGCGTACTAACAGAGTTAAAGGTAATGCAACTGATTCTCTCCAACAATGGATGGATTCTCCTTTTGAAAGAAATATCCTCAATCAAAATGGGAGGCTCACTCCGGGGTTTGTGTTCTGGAGCACCTGGAAAGAGCGAAACAATAGAATCTTCAAGGATTCCAAAACTTCAGTTTAATCACTCTAGGATTCAATAAAAAAGAACCTTCAGGAAACCATTCAATCCAAAGGCTGGATGAACGTGGAACTCCTCACCTCTCACAGTGAACGACGCATCTTTGAAGCCTTAAATTTGAACTCTTCTGTTGTCCCTCCCTCCATTAGCAAACCCATTTTGTGAGTGGCAAGCCCCCTGCACTAGGATTCGCCTCTTGAGAACATCTTCAAGTTGAATTTTGGTGGGGCCTCCAAGGGAAACCCTAGAATGGATGGCTTCGGGGGAGCTATAAAAGACCACAAAGGAGATATCATCCATCTTTTCTATGGCAACATGGGTCTCAACTCTAATAATGCTGCAGAACTGGAAGGTATGGTCGTAGTATTAATGATAGTTGACAGGAAAAATATTCTTCCTTTGATTGTGGAAGGTGACTCTGTGATCATCCTGTCCCTGGCTGCGAAAATTCTCTGTGGATCGTCAGTTTCCAAAGTCACCTCTAGATGGTGCCTAGCGCATGGATTAAGCTATCTAGCCACCCTCTTGCAGCGCATGCAAGAAATCACCTTTCACCACATGCGCAGGAAAGCCAATGCCTTAGCATATTTTTTAGCTAACTCAGGCATAAAATCTCTTCTCACCCTTGTGGAAGGCATGTTATAGGACCCCCTGGACACTCCGGTGCTTCTCAAGAGCAAACAACTGGCCAGATCCGACCTCTCCCTCCCAGATGTGGGTGACAGATCCAACGATCGACGACATGCCACTCCTCGGCCTTTGCACCTGCCGCGTGGTGAGCATCATGAGTCCGGCCCATCTTTCAACCTTGACATCCTGAGGCCCCAGAACCTTGACATCCATTGTGTGTGGGAGAAGCTCTGCATGTCACTTCAGCACCTACGACTGGTATTCCTCCCAACTTTCATAGCTCTGCAGAGAAACTCAATGTGCACAGGTACCATGGCAGGTCAGAAGGAGGATATGAGCTCCAGGGCGAACTATTTCAACATTTTGTTAGGTTCAACTTGGCTCTGAGCATTTCTGGTCTCTCTATGCATCTGGAAGCTCTCTGTGTGTCTGGAAGTTTGACCTTTATTTGGTTAGTTTTTATCAACAATCCTCAGCCCGTTAATTTCAGGAAGGTGAGGTTTAGCCTCGTTATCATGTCGTGTCAGAGAGGAATGTTGAGATGGGCAAGCTCGGGCAGAGGCAAAGCTCAACGTGCTTGTAGCTTACAAGTCTCGGCTAACTAAGAACTCCACATCTCTTCTGGGTTCGCATCCTTGTGGAAGCCTAGGAGGGGCGAGCCCTAAGCCAGAAGTTAGCGAAAGGTCAGGAAGGAAGCCAGATAAACCATTACTGGCTCATGAAAAACATGTTATGCAATTTAGTCAAGGACATGCTCAGCAACTGGTTCAATTCATGTGACTCTGTCCTTGCCATAAAAACCAGAATTGCTGAGATTAATGCTCAACTCATGGCCATGGCTAACTCGTTCGCCTAGAAGGGTACCACATGCATCTCAGGGCATGGTGGCTTGAGTGGAGGTGGCCGTGATCGGGGAGGAGGTGGCAGTGGTAGTGTGATTGGGGGTATGGCTCTTGTTAGTCATGGGGGAGGTGGCAGTGTGAGTGCAACAGGTTGCAGGACTGTGGCTCCACAAGCTCTACCTTTCCCTATCCCTTCGACAGTGGCACTGCTCTTCAAGTGCCTGAAGGAAATGACTAGCTAGAATCCTGAACAACAACAACAACCGTCTCAACAGGCTCCAAAAGTCGCTACCAACTCGTCCAGTCCTTTGCAGGAAGAATGATGGGCTTGCCCCATCATTGAAGAAATTCCACCGTCCTGATGTTTGAGCCTCCCAGCAACAGAAAAGACCCTTCGTCCCAGGTTTTTTTGTGCAAAAAGTGTCAAGCCTATTTATGGCTGTTTTTAAATTTGAATTATGTATCTATGATCTATGATCTATGATCTATGTCTGTGTCTGTGTCTGCAAACTGTGTTTATATCTATGTCTATGTCTCTGTCAGCTTTAAATTTTAGTCCTGTAACTATGTCTGAGTCTTGGTCCTCAACAAGTTCTTTTAGTCATAAACATTCTCGTCGTTGGTTTTCATAGACGACCTGCAATTTTTGAGAGGATTGGGGGGTGGTTTCACCTCCTGAGACTTCCTTTGGCCAGGATGACTTTTGTATATTTTGCCTGTGTATTTTAATAGATCCGTGAATCTTACAAATAAAAAACATTTTAAATATATATGTACAAGAGTGTAAAATAATATGACCTTTGTGATTTTAAACCTTGATTTATGAAGTATAGAGAGTAATCCAATTTCTTCACATGTTTATTAATTTTATCTTAATTTTTTTTATACAAAAAAATTACAATATTTTACAAAAATATATCTAAGGTTAAAATAAATTAATATGATATTATTTTTATTAATTAAACTTACATAATTTTGCATTTTAAATTTTCAATATAATAACTATAATGTTAAGCATTACAACATTTCTCCCTAACAAGCTATAAAACATCCGTCTTCAATAAATTCTTTTAAAAATGATTTTATTATTAAAATTTGCGTTCATGCTTTTGTAAATAAATCCATGAACAAATTATTAATGGACCTACTTTGAATAACGGCCCAACGTAGTCTATGGAGGCATAGGCTGAATTGTAGACACATGCCATCTTATCAAGGCTACGGTTGTTACTATTTAGTAGCAAAATCTGAAAGAATAATCCTTTTGACCTAGTGCAGACGCGTATCAAGCATGCATTGCTTAACAACTCTTACCTATTAATGGAGTAACTTGGAAGCACTTTGCAAAGATAAGATGGCAATGGCCACCGTCTCTCTGAACACACAGTACAGTACAGTACAAACCATGGATATCTATCTGAACACAAACAATACAATACAATACCAGTGCAGAAACAAAGCATTTGGAGTGGAATATCGATCTATTCATCTTTCCTCAAGCCCAACTGCAAGCCAAGGTAATAAGTTTCAGTTTTTTTTGCGTTTACAGCACTGGCTGATAATTATTTTGTGTTAAAATCAATTTTCAATTTCTTAGCGTTTGCAGCAGCATGGGTGATCATTATTTTAAAGTTTTATAATCAATTTTCAGTCTTCAGCAGTGTGAATATAGTGTACTTGCTAGTTGATATTAAATATATGCAAGCTACTGATCAACAACCTTGGGAAAATAAATGACCACTGAATAATTTTTTTGTTTTGTTTTGTTTTTTTTTTACAAAAACCGGAATGATATATCTTAGAGCTCAGCAATGAATCAGCTGAAAACTACAAATTGAACAAACCAGAACTTAATCTATTTCCTTCATACCTGGTAACTACATCACTTAAACCAAATTCATCTTAAATAAAGAAATCAATACTTAATAAAGAAATCAATACTGAAATATTAATAAAGAAATCAATACTGAAATATTAATAAAGAAATCAATACTTAATAGTTGATTTACATACAGTTCATTTCTACCAACAGCCATAGATTTATTTGCAGCATGATCCGCCATCATAGATTTCAACAGCCATAGATTTATTTGCAGCATAATCCGCCATCATAGATTTATTTGCAGCATGATCCGCCATGACCACTGCATTTTCTATATATCGTTTATCATGAAAGACTTAAACTGAGGATGAACATCAAAATTAGTTACGAAAATTAGTTTTAGTTAGTAATATTAGTTAGAGAAGCATTTTCTATATATCGTTTATCATGAAAAACTTGTACTGAGGATGAACATCAAAATTAGTTAGTAATATTAGTTACTAAAATTAGTTTTAGTTAGTAATATTAGTTAGAGAAGCGAGATGATCTCGCAGACGAAATTGGGGAGGGGACCACAAAAACAAATAAAAATTCTATAAATCCTATATATTATTTATTTACAGTTGAAAAAACAGGTATAAATGAAGAATAATATGTATATTATTTATTTATAGTGGAAAGAACAGGTATATACCAAGAATTATAATTAGTTTAAATTTAAAAAAAAACTCACAAAATTCACATTTATTCACATTTATTTTATACTAGACTTGTAGATCTATTTAGTTTATGGATGGATCACCTCCATAAAAATTAAATTAAATGGTTAAGAGATAGTTATGGAATAGAAGACAATTTAGATTTTTTTTTTATTCCTCATAATTTTATAGTTATTATTCCTGCTATCCATTTATCAACTATAGGTTATTTTTTGTATTTTATTTCTTTTTATCTCACATTCTATTCTTCAACAACTATGGCATTCTATTCTTTAAAAAAAACTCAAACAACTCCCCTTTATATCATACCAGACTAGCCAGACTAGCAGATCCATTTAGTTTGTGGTTGGATCACCTCCATTGGAATTAAATGGTTAAGAGATAGTTATGGAATGGAAGACAGTTTAGAATTTTTTATTATTACTCATATTCTTCTAGTTATTTTTTTTTCTTTTTATCTCACATTCTATTCTTCAACAACTATGATATTCTATTCTTAAAAAAAAAACTCACAAAACTCACATTCTATTCTTCTACAACTATGACATTCTATTCTTAAAAAAAAAACTCACAAAACTCACATTTATCTCATACCAGACTAGCAGATCCATTTAGTTTGTGGTTGGATCACGTCCATAGGAATTAAATGGTTAAGAGATAGTTATGAAATGGAAGACAGTTTAATTTTTTTTTTATTCCTCATATTCTTCTAGTTATTATTCCTGCTAACTATTTATGAACTACCAGTTATCCATTCATTAACTGTTTATTTCGACTTTTAAACGACTCAATTTCCAGGATACACTTGTCTCATCCTCTTTCATAGATGAAAAAGTATAGGCTTTATAGCAATGATAAAAAACCTTTCGTATTTATAAATTTATTAGTAAAACTAGCACATCCCCTTGGTAGGTGATTCTTTATAAATGTATTATGTTATAACTAACACATTTATTTAACTTTGTGGCCCACACCTATAGGCTAGTTATTTAACTTGTGGTTTGTGGCCAAGGATATGCTGCCACAATTTAAGTATACTTCAAGTTAAGTACAGTTATTCATGCTACTTGGTACACAAGTTAAGTTAATAGTATTTGAGATTTGATATATATATTTTTATATTGATTTAAAAACTCTATATAATAGACTTTTCCACTATCCTGGTATTTTGTGATCTACTCCTCAGATCCATTCTTATAGCTAGGGGCAGCGCTCTTTGTTGTTATTATTCCAAATGTACACAGCATGATAGCTATCCCTGCAATGGACTTCGGTGCAGCCTGGGCCTTTTCCTTGACAGCAAACTGCATAAAATTATTACAGATACTTAACCACGGAATATGCTCCACGACATTGCCATTCACCAGTGTCCAGGCCACTTGATGGCAAATTGTGGGCATATTGGGATGTTTTAATGCTTTATCAAAAATAGTTATATAAGGTTTTTACCATGATTGTCAAGGTCAGGAGTGGGCTCCAAGGGCAGAAAGGAGGGCTATATGAATCAGCTGTGAAGCTCAATAATTACAAAGAGCATACCTATGTGAGAGAGCTAGACCAATATTCAACAACAGTATTCGACAACAGTAGGACTAAGACGACCAGGGTATGGGTTAGAAGTTAGATCCATGCCATATTCATATCATTCATCCCTCCACTAAAACCTAAATCCCTGAAAACTCAGAGCACCTATGAACCCTCAGTTCGTACTGATCACGAACTAGTCAAACGGACTGGTTAACGACAGCAAACTTGAAGTTTGCAGGCGTTTGACAACCCTCGGAATCTCATCTCCCCTTCATTTATGCAAATATCAATTAGAGGTGAGTCTGCTCTTTGTTTCCTCCTTCGGTGTTTGATCGTCCCTGTGTAGATTGCGTTTTCTGAGCTGGTCGGCGTGCTGGAAATCTATGTGGAGGAGATGGATTTTAGAGGCGGAGTCGGATTTGGAGGTAGTTTCGATAGTGGATTAGGTGAAGGAAGCTAGCTACGATAGTTTGAAAGAGTTTGCAAATGGTTGGCAATATGCACTCTCAGCTTTCCCATTTGCTGGGAATATATGAGACATAACATATTTACGCACTCTCAGCTTTCCCATTTGCTGGGAATATATGAGACATAACATATTTACATCACATGGGAATAAATGATTGAAAAACCAATCAATACTTTTTTATATTTCATAGATGATAAGGATAGTAGATACTAGATAATACCCAAGCATTTCAGCTGGAAGTCTTGATCTCCTCTATTTTTTGTCTATAGCCAAGCATTTCAGCTGGAAGTCTTGATCTCCTCTATTTTTTTTCTATTATTGTGATATAGTGTATTCAAGCATTACCAATTAAACTAACCCTTAGGGCTAGTTTGCAAGCTCGTGAGAAGAGTGCATGTTGCAGCCTATGAGGTGAGGGTGAGATTGGTGGTCGTGCCAGCCCCGAAGGAGAGTGCTTACTGTTAGTCTGGTGGTGGTGGTGCCAGGAGGTGAGGGTGAGATTGGTGGTGGTGCCAGCCCAGGAGGAGAGTGCCTACTTCATACTTTCAGACTAGCAGTAATTGGTGGTTCCACTCTCCTACTTCATACTTTCAGACTAGCAGTAATTGGTGGTTCCATGGAGATGATTGTGGTGGATTTGATGGCACTGAATATATGCAGCTTGCAGTTGCCATAATCACTGACATATATGTATCATGGAATATGCAGCTCTTCAGGTGCAGGTGATGGGATATATTGTAAGAGACCCAAACTTGTCTTTACTGTTTTGGGTAAAATTTCTTCGATTTTATTTTCATAAATGAAAATAGATGAAGTTAGCTAAACTAATTTTTCATCATAAAAGATTCTTTCAAATGAAAGATTTACTTTGGATTAACAAGTACTTAACTTATCAATAGCATCCAAAAAAATCACTTCTAATTCAACAATTAATAAAGCCAAAGGTTAAATCAATTTCTTATGTTCCTTCATAAAAAAATAATTTATTCTCTTAACTCATCAACCATTTACTTAAGCAAAACTCTTCTCCTCATATTAACTCTTACTCATCCTAGAGTAAACCACCTTAGTAAGGCTACTTGACACATTAATGAATAAACATTAACATATTAATAAATAAACATCAATATATCGATTTTTTTTTATTAACTTCCCCAACTACTTACTTTTATAACTTTTATAGTGCATTCTAGGTATTCTTGTATTGAAAACATAGTTACTATTAGACATTTTTTTACTTCTAATAACATTTATACAACATTCATTTATTAATATAATAATCTTAACAATTCCATAATTCATAATCACATTCATTAACCTATTTAAGATAGTATCAATTCCATACTCATAATATCATAAATTATTTATTATCACACATCAAAAACTTCATAAACACTACCAACATAGCAAACCTTAGAACTCAAACCAAAACAAGTAGGTACGTGAATATGAATAACACCTATTTAAGATACTATCAATTCCATACTCATAATATCATACATTATTTATTATCATACATCAAAAACTTCATAAACATTACCAACATAGCAAACCTTAGAACTCAAACCAAAACAAGTAGGTTCGTGAATATGAATAACATCAATAATTAACCTTTTCAAATGACTAATATTCAATTTAACAATAATTAGCATAACATAAACAAATACTCAGCTCAAAGATACTTAGTAATTGAAAATTTGAAAAGCTGGCTGGCCCCAGCTGGGCTATCGAATCCACTAGTATAGCAGAGCTCTATTATACTCTATAGACCGAATATTCAATACTCACTCTAATGTGTTTTGGGTATTATTATAATTTAATTTGAAAGTATTAACAAAGTCATCTACCTCCATTCATTCTCTATCAGTCAAGGATATGGAACAAAGCCTGCGCCCTCACTTGGTCGCTTCATGCTCTCCAAGAATATTTATGTGTAATCAAGCAGTTTTTCATTTAATAAATAAAATTAAATGGATTTAGAATTTACTTCAAATGAGAGGAGGTCGAACCTCCTCACAGAAACCGCTTTTGTTTTCTGCCATGCTTCCAAAAGTTCATTTACAGCTTAGGTTATAGTAGATGAGGAAATGGAGATGGCTCTCCTTTGAGGCTACTCCTCTTTATACTATAACTATACACATATAGTAATACAACAGGCAACCACAACTAGTTAAAATCATATAACTGTATATTCAACAGGGCAGTGGTAAAAATAGACTCTGTAAATGGAGGCCATCCCTTCTTCATTTCAATGATGCATGCAGATGCAAAATTAAGGGAGAAAGAACATCAGTCCTCTTTCCACTCTCCATAGTTTATTTGCATGAATTATTACTAAAGAAACTCAGACATCGGTCCTCTCGTTCATCATTGTGTATGCAAAGGTGGACACTAACAGTAAAAGAGAGAGGGGTTAAGGTTAGGTTAAGGTTAACTTAGAGGTTACAGGTTCAAAACAGTACCATAAAAAAAGGGTCATGGGTTGAATTATGGGTTGGGTTCAAAGAGATACTGATCCTCTCAAAATTATAGGTTGGGTTCAAAGAGATACAGATCCTCTCTTTTGAAAGAAAAAACAAATAAGGTTAACTTAGAGGTTACAGGTTCAAAACATGCGGGTCAGGGTTGCTCATTGGTCCGTTGTGACAATGCTCAAAGCCTTAAGCTACCCTTGGGATAGAGGATCACTTCAATAAACTTAGGGATGTCTCAACCTCTGCTAACTCACGAGTTATTGGTATACTTGGCTTGAGATCTCTTAAATATACTCTTAAAAAATTGTTGTTCTCCTAATTAAAATAAATAAATAAATCTAACAAAAACACACATCTAATAAAAAGCAATTGAAGCAACAATCCTAAACTCGATTCTCGCTCAGAAAGACTTACCATTTTTCTGTTTGAGTTTGTACTGACAGGTCAAAGATAAGAAATCTGAGTCACACTTGCTAGCATAAAAGAAAGTAATTGTTACTTGCTCCGATCGAAAGGAGGTAAATTGTTTTCCTACCCAAAAACCGTCTCCTCAAGTCGGCATTTCAAACATTTTCACTTCATAATCCTAACTAACCAACCGGTCTCCCTTCCTCTTGGGATCTTGACTACTTGTCATAGTAGGTACCCTCTATTCATGATATTGACATTGGGTTATTTTTAGGGGTTTTTCTCAAAAAAATAATTAACCATTTTGCATTTATTGAAGTCCTATTTCATCCAATTTTGATGGGTAAAACTCTTTTTACCCTAAAAGTAGCCAAATTATTATATAAACAATATAAAATCCTTGGAAATTAAAATATTTTTTGAAAAATATCGCCAAACATTTTATAGTTGGTGTTTTAAGAATTGGTAAGATTCGCCAACATTTATACGCTTTTAAATAAATATGGTTCCTTAAAATCATCCGTGGTCAAGCCCCCTTGAGATGAACCCTAATGAACAATTTCCTTTCTTAAAGTATATATAATTTATGGCCTTCTTCCATAATTATATACTGATCATATTTTTAATTATTGTAAAATAGATCAATGGTCAATTACTTATTTGGTAACGCTTATATATATATATATATATTATAATACTATAGACAGATCATTTTTTTAATAAGATAATTTTTCTTAAAGAAATTATCTTTTTATTCATCTTTTAATATAATTCTGAATGAGAAAAGAGTTAGCTTCTTTTTACTGATATATCTAACAATAACTATGTGGCACTTAAAAGCCTGAATTAAGGTTATTGTTAGTAATTTATATCTTAAGTCCTTAATGGTCTAACTTGCTATAGAAATTGTTGATATTATTTAGTATTATTTTTTAATGATAAGCTAATAGTAACTTAGCTTGCTTTCTTTGCTATTTTCTTTGTAGACAACATAACTTAAAACAACACGTAAAGTTATCACTAAACATCACAGTTTATTTTTTATTAAGTTCTTTTGCACCAAGTTAATAAATAACATTACTTACAATGATTTTACCAAAATATTACATATATAACAATGGATTTGCAACAATTATACATTATTGAATACACCCATTGAATACTAAATGAAAAAAGAGAAAATACTGCAGAGTGCATGCTAGCTATCATAAGTAACATAAATCTCCCTAATCCCAGACTCTATTGAGGAATGAGAGGATTGAAAATTCTTTGTATTCTACTTTGATTTGAATTTTTACTTCGAATTGAATTGGGTGCTAGCTAGATACCGTTGCTAGCAGAAATCTCCCTTATCCACTACTTTATTAAGGGATGAGAGGATTGAAAAATTCTTCGTATTGTACATTGGTTTGAATGTTTTACATTGAACTAAATTTTTACCTTGCAGCCCGTATGATGGCTGCATGAGAGCATTGTTAGAAGCATAAAACCTAGAGAGTCCATATACTATGTTTTGTCTTAGTATATTCTTAGATTAAATCCAGAAGCAAATAAGCCAATGTCAGATCATATTTACTCTTGATGAGGATGGTGTACCGGTTAGTTTGGATCTTTGTAATTTTTTTTAAAGAAGACCCATGTTTAATTCTGGTTAGGCCTTGACATAAAAAGTAAGTTCAAACCTCACATATGGAAAAACAATATCAACCTCCTTCCCAACTAAAAACTAAATTAATGAGAAACATAGCTAATGAGCACTTGAATTTTCACGAGATGAATGAGATGTATTTAGTATGGATATACCCTAAATCCCTTACCTACATTCTTGTCCTGGTCTGATGGTTTGATTCATGTGAGAAGAGCCTTGGTCTGATGGTTTGATTCATGTGAGAAGAGCCTGGAACAAAAGCAAGAGCTACAAAGAGGCTTTTCATGTGAGAACAAGAGCAAGAGCTACCAAGAGGCTTTTTTTGAAATGCAAAGGAGCAAAAAGAATTCTATGGTATCTCGTTAGACTTTGAAGTCTGCATTTTTGCCTTAGCTACAAAGAAGCTTCTTTCTTGGAATGCAAAGGAGATTGGACGAAATTTGGTGACCACTTCCTCGCAAAAAATACTCTGCTCAGAAGAGAGCTTTTGTAATATAAATATTTAATTTTTTTAAATGGGTAATAGAATTTGGTATAAAATAGATCGTGAATAATACCATGGTAAATACAATTAAGCTATAAACATTTAGAAGAGTTTTTGTAAAATTTAAAAATTAAGAAGTTGGAATTTATAGACCAGTTCATGACTCAAGTTATGAATGTTGCAAACCAATTAATAAGGAATGGTGAAGACATCTCAAATTAGAAAGTGATTGACGATTTGATGAGATCCTTTTTAGCTCATGAGTCCATAATGAACAGACATGAAGATTTGCCCCTTGAAAATGCATTTAAATCTTAGGTATTTGTCTCAAGACGTAAAGGTAGAGTAAGGCTAAGAGGTAGAGGAAGAAAAATCCATGATCAAAGAGAAGGTAAAGAAGATTTAGAAAAAGAAGGAATAACATGTCAAAGCCCTCATAATTTAAGGGGTAGCAAAAGAATCTCACAACTAAATCTGAGAAGTTCATAGTACATCGTTGCTAGTTTAAGAAATTTGGACATTATGCTTGTGAATGTAGGAAGAAACAAGAACTTGCTAATAAGTAGTCTGCCAACATAATTGAATAATCTAAAGACAAGCCAAATTCTAAGTTCATTACTTGTAATGTTCTTTAAGAAAGCCCAAAAGATGTATGGTTTTTGGACAGTGGATGCAGTAATCATATGAAAGGAAATGGGAAGTTGTTTACCAGCTTAGACAATTTTATTCAGTGAAAAGTAAATCTTGGTAATGAAAATAAAGTTACCCTTATTGACAAGGGAATCATAATAATGCATGAATAGCGAGAAGCAAATTGTTGATGATGTTTACTTTATATCAGACCTAATTTAAATCTAAAATGTAATTTGTTTTTTTTTAGAAAAAAACGGTTATATTATTATGTAAGGTTCAGCTTAAGGACGCTGATCAAGAGTACAGAGCTCCGCTAAAACTCCCCATATTTAGAATTATGGGGGGATTTCCAGACTTAAATTTGAATTAACCTTGAGTTCATAGCACCCTATATCTTTGAATTTATTAGCTGCTTTGTCCGCCCTCATATTAAGCTCCCTGAGAACATGGAAGAATTCAATCTTCTTGAACCTTTTGATCACGTATCTAATTCTTTTTAACAGCCTTTCCATCCGCTCATTTTTGCTCTGTCTTCCTTCGCTCACTGCTTGAATAATAAGCCTCGAGTCTCCGATAACCACAGCTTCATCCACTCCTGCGTTTTGCATCTGCTTAAGGCCTTGCCAAAGCCCATATGCTTTTGCCATATTGTTATAATCTTGTCCAATGTTCCAGACGTATTCGATTTCCACTTTCTCGGTTTGGTTTATGACAACTCCTCCTCCACCTGCTTTCCCCGGATTCCCTTTTGAAGCTCCATCAAAGAGCAACTTGAATATCTTTCGTTCTCTTAACCAGTTTTCAAATTGGGTTTTGTCCATTCTGATTTCCCAATCCTCCAAATTTTTTATGACTGTGCTGTTATTTTCCTGAATATTAAGAGTTTGCATCCAATTTCCCTCTTTTTCTGTCAACTCAGCTTTATTGTACGGAATCTTGGTGCTTCTTACCACATCACCGAGGAGAGCATTGATTTTGGCAATTACCTTCCACTCTGGTTGACTCCTATTCTGGAAAATTCTCTGATTTCTTTCTATCCAGATGCACCAGCAAACAATTTTAGCTAGTTTTAGCCAGCAGGCTCTCACACCATTTTTCCCCCCCAGCTCCCCCTTGTACATTTTCCCCCAATTGATGAAGAATTCTTGATTGCTTCCGTTCCATTGAAATCCATCTTCTTCATTCAGCATTACCTCCTTCCAAATTGAGACAGAATATGGACAGTTAAAAAAGAGGTGAGAAAGAGATTTTGAATTTACCGCATAGAGGGGGCATTTGAAAGGGCCTGCTATCCCCCTCTTCTCCAAGTTCTCTCCAGTCAGCAATCTTTGGTGAAGCAAAGTCCAAGTGAACACATCAATTTTAGGCAGGGTTCTATTTTTCCAATTGAAATTCCATATTTCAGGGTTCGCTGGCACATTATAAGATGCTGCATATGCGTTGTACTCTTCAGCCATCGAATAGATGCCTGAACTGCTACCCCAGCCGCGTTTATCTTTCAGGGAGAGGGAAATCGGTGCAATCCCGGCCAGATGATTGATCAGCTTCTGTTTGTCCATCTCCATCGCTTCAGGACAGACCGATATTGCCCAAGATACCCAGCGATTTGGGTGATTCACCTCCCATTCTGATAAACTCCATAACATAGACAGGCCTCTCGCCTCCATCTAGATTTGCAGTCGAGGAAGGCGTGGGGGAAGTTTACTAAGGATCGTATCCTTCCAGACGTTTATCTCTTTACCATTTCCTGGTATCCAGCATAGATTTTCAATAAAAAGAGGCAGCGCTTTTTTACACAGGTTAAAGATAGGAGACCCCCTTATCTGCACGTGATTTCTTTCCAGGCATCTGCGCCTTGGACCAAGGAAGTATTTGATTTTGAGAGCCCGACTACACCAGGTAGGCTTAGGACTCAGCAGATTCCAGAGTAATTTGGCCCCAATGGCCAAATTTTGACAGTGGAGGTCCCTAATTTGTAATCCTCCCTCATTTCTGGGCAACTTTACTGTTTTCCATCTAACCAGAGCATACTTTTTACCTCCTCCGTTGTTCCCGCCATTCCAGAGAAAGGATTTCAGTAGTACCTCAATTTGATTTATGATTTTACCTGGTGCAAGGAGCAGAGAACATTGGTAGAGCATGTAGTTGTTCAGGACAGATTTAATTAGAACAACCTTCCCCGCTAGATTTAGCCAAGCAGTTCCCCATCCTGAGATTTTATTTTTGATTTTTCCCACTATAGGATTCCAATCCGAAGACTTGGTTTTTAGTTTGACAATAGGCACCCCTAGGTATTTGAATGAATCCCAACTTACCGTTCCATTCATATTTAGAATTCTGGATATGTCTGTCATTTCCCTCAAATTGATGTTCCATCCGAAGATCTGACTCTTCTTGAAGTTAATTTTACTTCCAGAAGCCTGGCAGTAATGGTTCAGTTCATCTTTGAATCTGTGGGCTATGATTTGGCTGGCACCTCCCATTAAAATAGTGTCATCGGCAAACTGAGAGTGATTAATGTCCTTGACTCCTCTGGCCAGCCTTAAGCTTGGCAGCTCCTGCTCTAGTCTAGCATGCTCCAGTTGGAAACTGAGAACCAAGGCCTGAATGGCGTAAAGTAGGGAGAGAGCAGGAATCCTTGCCTCAGACCTCTCGAAGCTTGGAAAAAGGGGGCCGCTCTTCCGTTAATGAGAGGAGCAATCCATGGCTTGCTTATGCAGGCCTTGACCCAAGAGACGAAGTTAGTAGCAAAACCAAATCTCAACATTACCCGAAGGAGAAAAAAATGGCTAACTCTGTCAAAAGCGTTTGCCAAGTCCAATTTTATCGCCATTCCCTTGTCTCCATTCTTCAAGATGGAGTGGATGGCTTCTTGCACTAAAATGACATTATCCCAAATTTTCCTTCCTTTAATGAATCCACCTTGGTTCTCCGGGATAATGGCTGGCAGGATGAACTTCAATCTGGTAGCCATGAGCTTAGTGATGATTTTATACCCTATGCTACACAATGAAATTGGCCGAAACCTGTCAAAAGTCTTAGCAGCTTTCTCCTTTGGGATGAGGGCCAAGAAGGCTGAATTTGTACTTCCTCCGATCTTGCTACAGCTCTGAGACTTTCTGATCATTCTGAGTAAATCTTTTTTAATTATGTCCCAGCAGATAGTTATAAAATTTACGTTATACCCGTCCGGACCTGGAGATCTGTCTTCTTCCATGGCAACAACCGTTTCTTTAATCTCCTCCAGCGTGATTATTTTATTCAAATGGTCGTTGTCACTACTTTTTATTGAGTTTGGAACAAGATTCAATAGCTGGTCATCGCTAGGAGTGGGCTGATCTTTGAACAACTCGCTGAAGTAGTTGGTTGCTTCAATTTTAATTTCTTCGAATTGGCTGATTGTCTTATCGTTGAGCTGAATCTCACAGACATTGTTCTGATTTTTTCTGGTCTCTGTCAATTTGTGGAAGAAACTAGTATTTTTATCACCGTCCCTTAGCCATTTACACCTTGATTTGAGGCGCCACCATTCAGCCTCCTTTCTGCATGCTGCGTGGAGATTTAGTTGAAGGTTAGTTTCTTTTTGAATGTCAATTGCAGTCACATCTTTGTCCTTCATATTGGCCTGGTGCAACTCCAGCTCATGGGCAGCGAGGAGCTTGGCAGAGTTTGGGTTTGGAAGTGTCTTGGCCCAGCTCTTCAGAGATTTTTTTAGCCTTCTCAGCTTCTCCTCCCATACAAAGAAGGGAGATCCGGTTACCGGTTGGGCCGAGGAGACTGCTACAATTTGGAGAAATTCATCATGTTTGTCCCACATGGAATTAAATCTAAATGGTATGGGACCCAGATTTTTTTCTTGCACCATTTCCAACAGGATAGGTTTATGGTCGGAGCCTCCGAAGGGGAGGATTTTGGAGGAAATAATCAGGCCTAGCAGGAGGAAATTATCCTGAACCAAGAATCGGTCAAGTCTGGTCGCAATGTGCCCAGGCCCAAACCTCCTATTGGTCCAAGTGTATTTCCCTGTAGAGGGCTTGATATCAATGAGGTCCCAGGTCAAAATAATGTCTTCCACAATGTCTATAATGGGGTCTGTAGAGCTCGTGCCCCCTCTTTTTTCATTCTGAGAGAGAATGAGGTTCAGATCCCCAGCCAAAATTACATTACCTTGCAGATTATTTCGTTCTTCACGGAGAAGATTCCAACAATTTATTTTTTCGCCATAAGAATTGGGAGCATAAATGTTAATTATACTTACCAGAGAATTAGTATGTTTTTGTTTCAGCACTGTGAGGATCCAATGAGTGCTGTTTTTGATGGTCAAAGCTTCAAATTTCCTATCGTCCCAAAGGGTTCCTATACCCCCTGATGCTCCTCTGGAGCTTAAGGCTGCTGCACCTTTTTTTTTCCAAATTTTTTTACTGGTTTGGAGGAATGCTGTTTCCTCCAACTTGGTTTCCTGGCAGCAAGATGTCCAGTTGGTGAAGAGAGATTAGATCTAGCATGGCTTCTTCCTTGCCTTTGCTACCGAGCCCTCTGCAGTTCCAGGAAATAGCCTTCATTACTTACATTTGGAAGCCGTAGGCATCCCTTTCGGGGCATGCCCATACTGACGGGTGTTTCTTGGGTTTTTCAACAACTTTTCCAAGGTTTGCTGGGATCCTTCCAGCTTATCCTTGTATGTTGCTTGCTCCCGTATTTCTTTTCTTGATTTCCTTCCTTTTGTTTTAGTCCATCTTGGGGTGATTATTTGAATTTCCTCTTCTTCCTCTTCTTCCTCTTTCGAGTCCAGATCTTCGTCAGTTTTTCCCTGACTTTCTCCTGCTTTGGTTTCCACTGTGTCTTCCTCATTGTCTCTTCCTTGGTCTGAGATGATTGTTTCAGGTTCTTTACTCTTTTCCTGGCTGTATCTGTCTTCTGTTTCTATGGGGTCCTCCCTTGCTTCCACTGATTCTGTAGCACTTGGTGGCTCTTGGGGTTTTCCATATGGACCACTTCCCTCACCTTTCTTAGGCCCCCCCCCCCTGATTGGTTTTCAGATCTGGATCTGTTTACCCTATGCCACCCTTCCCCCTTCTCCTGCTGGCTTTCCGAAGTTTTTGGGCAGTTTCGAATGAAGTGCCCGTACTCGTGGCAACGTCTGCACTTGAAGGGGAGTTGTTCGTAGTCCAGTTTTTGAATGTGAGACCAGTTCCCCACCGTAATATTGATAGCTTCTGGCAGTCCAGCTTTGAGGTCAACCTCCACACATATGCGGGCGCAAGCGTATTGGTCCTTTGGGCTGGCCATGTCAATGTATTTTCCCAATGCGTCCCCAATGGCGTGTAGGGATTTGGGGTTCCAGTAGTGCATTGGTAGGTTGGGCAGTCTGACCCAGACTGGGACAGCTTTGGGGGTATCGAATTCCGGATCGAATTCCGGTGACCAACCGTTGAGGTAGAGACCTTGCGGCCCCATGAAGTAGGGCCCATTCCTGAAGATTAAGTCTTTGTCGTCTTTTGATTCGAAGTCAAAGAGGAAGTATCCCCTTCCGATGGCATAGGAGGCCACGTTTTTGGAGATTAGCGGTTGCTAGTTCCTTTGAACCCAACTATCAGTGGATTTCAGTGAGGGCCACAACCCTGTGAACTGCCCGATCAGAGCCCGATCTGCCAGTGACAGGGCTACCCAGATCATTTCTTCCGGGGGAAGGGCTACCTCCGGCACATCTTCTATTCTCTTAACGAATTTCAGCAATTCTCTTTTGCCTGATCTCTTGGCATGATTGGAGATTAGTCTATCAAAGGCTTCCGATCGGGTAGGCCTGGTTTCTTCGCCTACTTCTTCCGCCATTTTGAAGCCCCACCCACACAGAGCCAGCTAATGCATGGATGCAGGGGGAGAATCTCCACAGCTTCCAGAAAACGATCAGCCCAGAGGCCGATCTAGATGCATGCAGTTTGGAGGCCTGCTGACTGTGACCCTGGAGGGCAGTGATCTCCTCCACGACTCAGCACCCCTCGCCTCGAATCCCTCGTCCAGTGCGTGCTTAGCGTTGGATGCTTCAGTAAATTGTTACACGCAGAGACAAAATATAATTTGTTGAGCACAGGATAGTTCGTGATTAAAAATATAAAGTAATTTTCAATGATAACGTGTGTACAATTTTAGATAAATATCTAAAGAAAAAGATGATAGCAAGAGTGGAGATCACCAAGAACAAAATTTCCCTTCACTGAACCTATTCTTTTAAATGCTTATAAAGCTATGAGATTGGATCAATCTTGGCTTTGGCATTTGTGTATGTATATCTACATTTTGGTAGATTGGATTTATTGCAAAAAAAAACAAATGGTGAGAGAGTTTCCATCCATAGAGAACCTGACAAGCTCATGTGATATTTTCATATTAGCAAAGCATCATAGGGAGAGTTTCACTACAGGTGTTTCATATAGAGCAATAGAACCTTTGCATATTGTGCATACAAATTTGTGCGGGCAAATGCAAACAACACCATTGGTCGAAAATTATTATTACGTGATGTTCATTGATGATTATAGTTGGAAGACATGGGTATATTCTTTAAAACATAAATGAAAAACCTTTGGAGTTTTCAATATTTTCGAAGCTTTTGTTGAAAAGGAGAGTGGTAATTGCATCAAAGTGTTGAGATCTAATATCTGTAGTGAGTGTAAGACAAACAGTTTCATGGAATCAAGAAGAAATTTACTGCATGATATACATCAATGAGGGATTCACTTTGTTGACCAATATTTTATCATGTTAATTCAAAAAGAGGGGTTTCTAAATAATGTAAGCTCAGGTCAATATATTGTAGGTATTGGGGTGATGTTGGATGTTGGGTATAAGGGATTTATAGGTATTGGTGGGGTACAAAAAAGGGTATCTAGTAAAAATATGGTTTTTTAATTAGAAATATGCATTGGAAGGGGGACTCAAGAAAATAATTTTTGTAGGTATTTATCAATATTTTATGAAATTAGTGACATTCTTTAATATCCCACAAATGTGCTTTCTATGGCACAGTTTCATTTAGTGAAGACTCTATGTATACACCACAAAAGAATGGAGTGCTTGAGAAGAAAAATATCACCGTCATGAACATGGCTCGAAGAATTTTGAAGGAAAGGCACTTGTCAAACAATTTTTGTGGAGAAGCATTTACATGTCCATTTTAATTTTTAAACATAAGTCATACTAAAATTGTGAAAGACATAATTCATTAAGAGTCTTGGAGTGGCAAGTGTTGCAACATGCCAACATTTGAAAATGTTTGGGTGTGTTGCATACGCACATGTAACAGAAGAAACAAGAAGGAAATTTCATGATTAAGGTGAAAAATGTATATTAATTACAAGATACAATAAAGATAGAATAATACACATTCATAGATGCCCACAACAACAAAAATACACATCCAGAATTAGCTAAGCCAAAACTACATTTGGGTTTATCAGGCTACAAGGAGTTGGAAAGGCTGACTGTTAAGCTAGTGAGCTCAACCAAAGAGCTATGGACAGCTACACCAGATCTATCCTAGATTCTAAGACATCTACCCACTCAACAAAAGGAAGCATCCCCTTCTTTGCTGCATAGTCCCTCGAGCTACGTCTTCCCTTCCAGTGCTATTCAGGGTGCGCAAAGAAGAAAGCCAACCCCCTAGATCTGTCAGTGAGGTTCCTTCTCACACTAGGTTTATCAAGCTAGTTAGACCCCACTTCCACTCTGAAACCAGTTCAGACCGAAGCAGTAGAGGCATACACAACAATTCCATGGTTCTTGGGTTGTAGGAAAACATCATGGGATCCAAAATTAGAAGTTCCAACTGAGGGAAAATAGCCCCTAGGCCAAAATCGATTTCACCAAATGATCAATGGCTTTACGTGGCCAAAACGACCTCAACAACCAACCAAATTTCGTGGGCCTTCTTTTCTATTCGTTGTGCAACCACAAAAACGAAACCCCCCACTGTGGAAATCAACACAAACACTGCCAAGCAGAGATCCCAACCACCGAATGTTTTCCAGCCACTCCCCAGCCTTGGGGAAAACACAGGAAACTGCAAAACGTGAATGGGGAACACACGGCAACTCCAAGGACGCAAGGGAGAGAAAAGCGTGGATGCTTGAAGGCATCACATGCACACAACAACCACATCGTGGGGTGAAGAGAACTCTCTAGCTTCCCCCTGCATGAGAGATTTCCTGCCTCCTCCCACGTGATGGGTAATGGGTGAGAGATATCCCCTTGGGCATGCGTGTGGTCAAAGGTTGACAACCTTGCCCAGAATTGACGGCTGTCCATACCTCCCAATCCCCAAGGCAATAACTTACTTCACCCAATTAGATAACTGAGCATTAAAGACAAAAAAAGGTAGTTGACCACTTTATGGGTTTTACCTTAGACATTTGGATTTTACCCATTGGCTTAAGGGTTTGAATGATCCCCCTTCCCTCTTCCTTGTGAAATCATTCCCCCATCTCTTTGATGTTGCGGCGTGTAGCTAGTTGTGGTATTTTTATTAATTTGCATTTTACATGATGTCTCAAAACACATTGTGCCTGGCTAGCACATAAACCATTGGCATTGATTTTAATCGCCAAAACATCAAACACTAAACCCATGGTGGGGCCTTTGCCTTGAGATCCACACCATGATTTAATACAATATTTACATCATATGCAATTTAATACCATGGGGTAAAAACCGGGGTGTTAAAATTTCACATGAACTTGGACATATAATGGAAAAAATATTTATTCTTATGGGGAGGTGTACCATTCTAATAGTAATGTGTTTACATGTAATACTGCTTGAATTTCAGATTTGAATCATTTATACATCTAATTAACAAGTGTTGTCATTCATAAAAAGGTGATAGTTAAGTGCCTCACATACTTATCATGTCCTTGATATTTAGAGAAGTTTGTAGGGTGCTTAAGGTTCATCCTCATAACAAAAACCTTAAATTCTCTATAATTTTTCCATGCATCTCAGGGAAAAGTATACAACGTCCTTGTATTCAATGGGAAACTCTCCTGTGTTTCAAGATCCTCGAGTTTGTCAAGAATCCTCTCATACATGTAAGGTTTGCCATCATAAGAAATATTTTCCACTAAGGAAAATCTTAAGCTTCCTATAGACTTTGCACACATCTTTATGGCATTGTTGGATGTATCATCCAACAACATAGCCAAATTTATACCATCCAACAACATAGCCAAATTTTAGTTGGGATGAGTGCAAATTTAATTTAATACTTAAGGCACCTAATTCACACATGGATGTCTCATCTTTTTAAGGAATTCAAATTGGTATTTCCTTTATGTAAATTGATAATCCTCTCATACATTTAAGGTTCTCCTCCATAAGAAAAGACCACATATTATATTTCCTCTTTGTAAAATGTTCTCCTCCATAAGAAAAGACCACATATTATATTTCCTCTTTGTAAAATGAGAAGCCTCTCATTAAGGTTCACCCTCATAATAGGGCTTTTCCAATAAGAATTGGAAAATCTTAAGTTTCCTAAGGACATGTTGAGTTACCCTTCCTGCAATTATGTTATATCTTCTGTAATCTCTCCTCTACCCCAATACCCTAGTTTGAGTTACCCTTAGACATTATGCTGGAGCTCTTATAATCTCTTCAAGACTCATTCACTACCTATCCACTTTAGATGGCCACAACATTTTCAAGTTATTTACATAAGACTCTTTGATTCCGATGTTGAAACTTAGAGCTGTGTTAATTTGGAGAAAATGTTGAGTGAATGAGAGGAAGCCATTACACTCACTCTGCATACCACCAGATTTCCCTAACTAAAATAGGGAAAAGGATGAGCTTCCACAATATTCAATAGGTCATTATCTTCTTTGAATTATCCCCATATGTTTCAAGGATCCATCTTTGAAGATATTCCACAAAAAACAATCATTTTCACCTTCCTCACTACCCCACCTCCACACTTTATTAAAAATAATTTAATTTAAAACCTTTGAGGTTTGTATCCCATATGAGATCTTTATGTTTTGGTACATGAATATTTCTAATAATTTTTGTCATCGAAATCTATCGAGGCACTCAACCCATAAAGTGGGAACCAAAAATCAAACCCACAACCTCATGACAAAGGCCTAGCTTTGGCTGAGGGTTCGACCACTGGAGATACCCATCAAAACTTAAATAATTATAATATACCTTATCCATAGGTAAAAGTAATATACCTTACATTTTGGTGTTGATTCTCTCTATTGTAAGAGGGAAGAGGCTCGTTCATGGACCATTCCATTTTAAACATAATATACACCACTTTTACAAGGTTAGAGGTTTTATGAGGGTGATAATTTTATTTTGTTGAGAGCCTTATATACCCATGGAAATGAAAGAGGATAAATAACATAAGTAGAGTTTAAAGTTCAAAGAGGCTCAAAGGTTAATGGTAGACATAAGTTTAGTGATGCACATGGAATACACCAACAATTGTCGTAGGGAATAATATTCTATCACTGATACATTATGATGGAATGTTGGCATTGTTCCATATTGTAATGGTAATAGTTGACATACACTCCCTATGATCATTTTTTTCATATTCCTATATTTAATGTTTTTGAATATTGGGTCGATTTAGAAGTTTTACTCAACAATGAAAAATACTTTACATGTAGTGTGACATTTAATGCGACGATCGTCGCATTGTAGGCCGTTGGATCTCAACCTGTTTGAGATCCAATGGCCACAGTACGACGATCGTCGCATTAAATGTTGCACTGCATGTAGAGTATTGTTCTCCTTACTCGACGATCTTTGTCCTATTTAGAGGTATAAATTTCAATAAATCTCTCAACAATGAAAAATATTTACCTTGTATTCATATCCTTTCCATTTATATCTCGAGGATTTTTATCCCTTCCTTCAATTGTACCATCACTGACTAACATCTTCACCTGTTCATCAAAATTTGTAGTTTCTTCTCCTACCTTCAGAGTCTAAACATGTAGTTTTTGTTTTGCTATCTTTTTTACCCAAGATATCCCACTTCTTTACATAACCCAATGAAGTCATTATCCATGGAATTTTTCAACTTCATACAGTCCTTATTTTCCATCATCCAATCTTCCAATGACCATACTTCTTCCTCTAAATCTGCACATGAAATTAAATCAAGAATATCTAATTCATGAAGTTAGATCCATGCCATATTCATATCATTCATCCCTCCACTAAAACCTAAATCCCTGAAAACTAAGAGAACCTATGAACCCTCAGCTCGTACTGATCACGAACTAGTCAAACAGACTGGTTAACGACAGCAAACTTGAAGCTTGCAAGCGTCTGACGACCCTCGAAATCTCATCTCCCCTTCATTTATGCAAATATCAATTAGAGGTGAGTCTGCTCCTTGTTTCCTCCTTCTGTGTTTGATCGTCCCTGTGTGTTTAATATTCCCTGTGTAGATTGCGTTTTTTGAGCTGGTCTGCGTGTTGGAAATCTATGTGGAGGAGATGGATTTTAGAGGCGGAGTCGGATTTGGAAGTAGTTTGGATGGTGGATTAGGTGAAGGAAGCTAGCTACGATAGTTTGAAAGAGTTTGCAAATGGCTGGTAATATGTATTCTCAGCTTGAGCATTTTCTGAGACATAACATATTTACTTAGATGAAGTTTTTTATAATAAATGATTGAGAAACCAACCAATATTTTTCTATATTTTATGGATGGTAAGGGTGGTAAATTGTTAAAGTCTTGACCATGAAGGATTTCGGCTAGAACTCTTGACCTCCCCCATTTTTTCCCATTATTTTGAAAGTGTAAGTATTACCAATTAAGCTATCCCTTGGGGCTATCTACTTAGATAAAGTTAATTGTACAAATGATACATGTCCAATTAATTATATATATAAACACCAATCTATACACTTCTGGCTACATACTACGAGCCTAGTGCGTGGTGCTGGTGCCAACCCATGAGGAGAGTGCATATTGCAGCCTAGGAGGTGGTGCTAGACTAGGCCAGCCTAGTGGGTGGTGGTGTTGGTGCCAACCCTAGAGGAGAGTGCATTCAGCCAGTCTACGAGGTGGTGGTGGTGGTGCCAGTCGAGGTGGAGCGTGCGTACTGCTAGTGTAGGGTGGTGGTGCTACATACTGCCAGCCTAGAGTGTGGTGGTGCAAGCCCATGAGGAGAGTGCATGTTGCACCCTAGGAGGTGAGGGTGAGATCAGTGGTCGTGCCAGCCCTGGAGGAGAGTGCTTACGGCTAGTCTAGGGGGTGGGGGTAGGGGTGGGAGTGGGGGTGAGGTTGTGGAGAGTGCTTACTTCCAGACTAGGGAGTGGTGCTACTTGTGGAATTGGTGGTTCCATGTAGGGGTTGAGGGTGGGGATGTGGAGAGTGCTTACTTCCAGACTAGGGAGTGGTGCTACTTGTGGAATTGGTGGTTCCATGGAGAAGATTGTGGTGGATTTGTCGACGTTGGTAGTATATGGTGTGATATATATCATTGAAGATATGCACCGTGCAGTTGCCATAATCATATAGTATCATTGAATATGCAGCACTTAAATACATCAGATGCATATGACGGGATATATTGTAATAGACCAAAACTCGTCTTTACCATTTACTAATTCAACAATAAATAGAGTCAAAGGTTAAGTCAAGGTCTTATTTTCTTTCGAAAAAAATAATTTACTCTCTTAACTCATCAACCATTTACTTAACCAAAGAATCTCCTCCTCATATTAACTCTTGCATCCTAAAGTATAAGCACCTTAGTAAGGTTACTTGACATATTAATGAATAAACACCAATGTATGGCTAATTTCTAGAAATAACTGAACACAAATCTTACAAGAAGCCTCTAACTCCATGCATTCAATAACAAATTCATACAATAACCACAATGAACATTTCATGTTTACATTATCATGATTTTGTCTCAAAACTTGTTTCTTTATAATCAAAATCTACCTATCTTACAAGAAGCCTCTAACTCCATGCATTCAATAACAAATTCATACAATAACCACAATGAACATTTCATGTTTACATTATCATGATTTTGTCTCAAAACTTGTTTCTTTATAATCAAAATCTACCTTGTTGTCAATTATGTAATTTTTTTTTTAAACTTCTCCAACTACTTACTTTCATAATACATTCTAGTTAATATAACTGAACTAAAGTAACATTCTTTTAGTTCAATTATTCTTGTATTGAAAACATAGTTAATTCATTAATAATAAATGTTATATCTTCATTCTTAAATACTAATTTAATCCATTATAAATATAAATATTTACTTCTAATAACATTTATACAATATTCATTTATAATATAATAACCTTAACTGTTCCATAATTCATAATCACATTCATTAACATATTTAATATAGTAACAATTCCATATTCATAATGACGGTAACAATTCCATATTTATTATATCATGCATTATATTTATTATCACATGAAAAACTTGATAAACATTACAACATAGAAAATGGTACAACTCAAACTTAAACAAGTAGGCTTCACATTAATTAACATATTTAAGACCGTAACAATTCCATATTCATAATAGTATGCATTATATTTATTATCATACATTAAAAACTTGATAAACATTAAAAACATATAAAACGGTAGAACTCAAACCTAAACAAAACAAGTAAGCTTGTGAATAGAAAATGGTAGAACTCAAACCTAAACAAAATAAGTAAGCTTGTGAATGGATAACATAAATAAATAACTTTTTTAAATGATTAATAAATAAATAATTTTTTTAAATGACTAATATCCAATTGGACTTAATTAATTTAACAATGACAAATACTTACTCAAAAAATACTGACTAATAAATAATTTTTTCAAATGACTAATACCTAACTGAACAATAATTAACATAACATAAACAAATACTTACTCAAAAAGTTAGTCACTAAAAGTTTGACTTAAACTTTCCACACTACCTTAATCTCTCTCCTACTTCCTGCCAAACGGCTGGCCCAGAGCTGGGCTATCAAATCCATTAGTATAGCAGAGCTCTCTCTATGATACTCTATAGACTGAGTCTATCCAATGCTCACTTTAATGTGTTTTGGGTATTATTATAATTTAATTTGAAAGTATTAACAAAGTCATCTACCTCCATTCATTCTCTATCAGTCAAGGATATGGAACAAAGACTGCTCCCTCACTTGGTCGCTTCATGCATTGATAATCTCCAAGAATATTTATGTGTATTCAAACAGTTTTTCATTTAATAAATAAAATTATATGGATTTAGAATTTACTTCAAACGAGAGGAGAGGAGGTCGAACCTCCTCAGAGAAATCGCTTTTGTTTTCTGCGATGCTTCGAAAAGTTCATTTACAGCTTAGGTTATAGTTGATGAGGAAATGGAGACGGCTCTCCTTTGAGGCTACTCCTCCTCTTTATACTATAACTATACATATAGTAATACAATAGGCAATCACAACTCGTTAAAATCATATAACTGTATATTCAACAGGGCAGTGGTAGAGATAGACTCTGTAAATGGAGGCCATCCTTTCTTCATTTCAATGATGCATGCAGATGTAAAATTAAGGGAGAAAGAACATCGGTCCTCTTTCCCCCCTCCACAGTTTATTTGCATGAATTATTACTAAAGAAATCAGACATCGGTCCTCTCGTTAGTCATTGTGTATGTAAAGGTGGACACCAATAGGTAAAAGAGAGACACAACCATCAAATAGAGAGTCCAGGTATGGGTCATCAAAATAAGAAAAACACCAGTCTTTTAAATTAAAAAGAGCCTAACAACAGGTAAGAAAACTCTACTCACCTCCATTTAATTTGAATCCACACCAAGCACCATGGTTCGATCCAAAAACTATGTAGAATGATTGTCATGATGCTAAGGTAACTGTAAGGTTTGCTGTTACACCAAAACCTGTAGATGTTGATGAACATTTAAAACCCAGCACAAGGCCCTATCACCAGGAGTGGCTGTTAGTCCACTCGTTTTTTATATTCCTAGAGGTGCGGCGGTTATACCATATGGAGGTTGTACCTATACTCCAACACCTAAACCTGAGACCTATGTTCTGATACCATCTTCAGGTTTTAGTGTAACGGCAAACCTTACAGTAACCTTTTCCACAATTCCGTTTTCTCCAATAAAATCTCCTATAGAATGGAGTTAGTTTATTGTTTGAGACAGCTCCTTTCTTTCCATATTAGCATTCGCGAAAACCATAAAATATTTTAATTTACAACAATTTACCCAATGCAGAAAAAGACAGGGAGTTAGTCCTCTCTCTTAAAGAGTACCATAAAAAAAAAAGTCAGGGGTTCGGTTCAAAGAGATATCGATTCTTTTTTTAGAAAGAGAAAAACAAATAAGGTTAATTTGGAGGTTACAGGTTCAAAACTGGTGGGGTAGGGTTGCTCATTTGGTAGGTTGTGACAATGTTTGAAGGGTAGGCTACCCCTGGGTTAGAGGTTCACCCTAATGGGCTTCATGACCTCTCCAAGGGTAGGCTACTCCTCCGATAGAGGCTCAGCCCAATGGGCTTCAGGACTTCTCCCCCTACTAAGTCACAAGTTATTGGTATATCTTACTTGAAAGCTGTTGGATATACTCCTGGGAGATTATTATTTCTATAGTTTAAAAAAAAATCTAACAAAAGCATACATCTAACCTAAAAAACAATTGAAGCAACAATCCTAAGCTCGATTCTCCCTCTGAAGGACTTACTCACCATTTTTCCAGTTGATATTATATTGACATGGCAAAGATAAGAATCTGATTCACACTTGCTGGCACAAAAGAAAGTAATTGTTACTTGCTCCGATCGAAAGGAGGTAATTTTCTTTCGTCCCCCAAAACCGTCTCCTCAAATCGGCATTTTAAACATCTTCACTTCATAACCCTAACTAGCCAAACGATCTCCCTTCCCCTCAGAATCTTGACTACTTGTCATAATATCTCCCGAATGGATGGTGTCGAGTCGCCTTTAGGTGAACCCTAATGAACCATTTCCTTTCTTAAACTATATGCAATTTATGGTCTTCTTCTATAATTGTATACTTATCATATTTTTTAATTATTGTAAAATAGTTCAATTGTCAATTACTTATTAGATAACACTTATCTATATATAATACTAGAGTAAGATCATCTTTTTAATAAGATATTTTTTTTCAAAATTATATTTTTATTCATTTTTTATATAATTTTCAAAATGAGAAAAGAAGCTTCTTTTTACTCAAATATCTAACAATAACTATGTAGCACTTAAAAGCCTGAAGTAAGGTTATTGTTAGTAAATTATATCTTAAGATCTTTAATGGCCTAACTTGTTATAGAAATTGTTAATATTATTGAGTAATATTTTTCAATGATAAGCTAATAGTAACTTAGCTTTTTTTCTTGCTATTTTCTTGGCCGACAATATATTTTAAGACAACACTCAAAGTTCTCACTGATCATCACAGTTAAGTTTTTATTAAATACTCCGGCACCATATTAATAAATAATATTACTTATAATGTTTTTATCAAAAATATTACATATATAACAATGGATTTGTAACAACTATCTGTTAAAAATGTAATATTTATTGAATACATCCATTGAATACTAAATAAGAAAAGATAAAATACTGCAGTGCAGGGTGCATGGGTGCATGCTAGCTATCATGGGTAACATAAATTTCTCTTATCCGAGACTCTATTAAGGAATGAGAGGATTGAAAAATTCTTTGTATTCTACTTTGATTTGAATTGGTTGCTAGCTGGATACCGTAGGGAGCAGAAATCTCCCTTATCCACTACTTTATTAAAGGATGAGAGGATTGAAAAATTCTTCGTTTTCTACATTGGTTTGAATTTTTACATTGGATTAAATTTTTACCTTGTAGCCCGTAGGAGCCAGCTGGGATGTTGATGGCTGCATGCCAGCATTGTTAGAAGCATAATACCTAGAGAGTCCATATAATATGTTCTGCCTTAGTATATTCTTAGATTAAATCCAGAAGCAAATAAGCGAATGTCGTTACCGTGCCCCATACATTCTTGTGGGTGTATCCAGACAACATCCAACTAAGTTAATCGGAGACATAGCCAGTGGATATACCCAAAGGCGCTTACCTACATTCTTGTCCTGGTCTGATGGTGTGACTCATGTGAGAAGAGCCTGTAGCAAAAGCAAGAGCTACAAAGAGGCTTTTCATGTGAGAACAAGAGCAAGAACTACAAAGAGGCTTCTTTTTTGAAATGCGAAGGAGCAAAAAGAATTCTATGGTAGCTAGTTAGACTTTGAAGTCTGCATTTTTGCCTCAGCTACAAAGCAGCTTCTTTCTTGGAATGCAAAGGAGATTGGATGAAATTACTTTCCGTTTCGTGACCACTTCTTGGCCCAAAATACTCTGTCCATAAGATAACTTTTGTAATATAAATGTTCAGTTTTTCTTAATGGGTAATAGAATTTGGGCTGTGAAAGACTCTCAAATCTTTTCTTAGCCATCTGAAATCTCAATTTCAATGAACAATGTATTTGACATTATATAATCATTTAATTTGCTACCAACATAGATCCATGGGATTTACCAACCACCCCGAGGGATCAAATCTCTTGTTAACTTTCAGAGACAACTTTAATCAATCACAGAATAATAACACCATTTTAACATCAGTATTCATGTGGTAAAACCCTAAAGAAAAAACATCTACGCAGACAAAGTATTGAAGCCCATTAATGAAGAAGTAGAGATTACAAGATGGCCTCAACCTCACAGAGAGCTCACTACATTACTTATCCCAACCATGCACTATATACTTCATGAAATTGGTGACATGAGTAAACCGTTACCGGTTATGCTTGTTATGAGAAACTTACTGTTAAACATAAACATCAGTAATGAGAAACCTCCCCATAAACACATTAGTTTAGTTGTCATTTAACATCTCTCAAAGTCTAAACCTTTTTTTTAGAGTGAAAGTGTTGAGGAAAAGTGTAATCCAATGTTGCTGGTTTTAGTTTATAAAATTTATATTGTTTTTTATATATACAATTCTAAATAATTTTAATTTAATTTAAGCTTACATGCTATTTTTAATAAAAAAACACTTGTCAAATTCTAGGATGAGCACGGAAGGAGTTACACACCTCTTCTAAACTAAACTGTAGAATGCACCTCTTGGATACCATTACATCATCATTTAAGCAATTAGAAAAAACTGTTTTGCATTTTCGATAACAATTACAACTTAATTGTCATTAAAGAATTGGTGATAATAATTACATCAAATGGTATTATAGTAGTTTCCAAAACCATCCTCTAGAGTAATCCAGAGCCCACCATTATCAACTCCATCCATGCGTGTTATAACTTACTCTCTCCCATGTGAGAGTGTGAGCCACCATTATCAACAACTCTCGCTTCCCTATGCATAAAAGAGAACCCTCGTCTAGATTGAAGATGAAATCATTATCAACAACTTTCGCTTCCCTATGCATAAAAGAGAACCCTCGTCTAGATTGAAGATGAAGGACGAGGCTCAGAGAAAGGAATTAACAACTGAATGCTACAAACAATTATATAGAGTTTCATCGCCTTGCATGTGCGAAGCCGTGGTTGTAGAGTCCACTGTTGCATAGGTTTCCTAGATCTGTAATGAGGCAATGAGCCCGAGTTAAGGCGAGATGGTGTGCAGAAGGAACCTAGTGGTCAACGGGTCTTTAGAATTAAGTGAACAAGCAAAAGCATTGTCAAACACTGACAGAGACTAGCTAGGGAAAATAAATGCAAAGGCTCTCTATCTCATCCAAGAGGCCTTGGATGACCAAGATTTCAACAACACCATTTTCAAAGATAGCTTGGGATATCTTAGAGACTTGTTATCAAGGAATTACCAAGGTAAATACAATTAAGCTAGAAACATTAAGAAGAGGTTTTGTAAAATTTAAAAATTAAGAAGTTGAATTTGTAGACCAGTTCATGACTCAAGTTATGAATGTTGTAAACCAATTAATAAGAAAGGGTGAAGACATCTCAAATTAGAAAGTGATTGACGATTTGATGAGATCATTTTTATCCCATGAGTCCATAATGCACAGATATGAAGATTTGCCTCTTGAAAATGCATTTAAATCTTAGGTATTTGTCACAAGACGTAGAGGTAAAGTAAGGTTAAGAGGTAGAGGAACCAAAAACCATGATCAAAGAGATGGTAAAGAAGATTTAGAAAAAGAAGGAATAAAATATCAAAGCCCTCATAATTTAAGGGGTAGCAAAAGAATCTCACAACTAAATCTGAGCTATGGTAAGTTCATAGTACATAGTTGCTACTATAAGAAATTTGGACTCATAATTTAAGGGGTAGCAAAAGAATCTCACAACTAAATCTGAGCTATGGTAAGTTCATAGTACATAGTTGCTACTATAAGAAATTTGGACGTTATGCTTGTGAATGTAGGAAGAAACGAGAATGTGCTAGTAAGTAGTCTGCTAACATAATTGAGTAGTCTAAAAACAAGCCAAATTCTAAGTTCATTACTTGTAATGTTGTTTAAGAAATTCCAAAAAATATATGGTTTTTGGACATTGGATACACTAATCATATGAAAGAAAATTGGGAGTTGTTTACCAACTTAGACAATTTTATTAGTGAGAAGTAACTCTTCATAATGAAAATAAAGTTACCCTTAATGACAAGGGAATCATAACACTGTATGCCAAGAATGGTGGGAAGCAAATTGTTGATGATATTTACTTTATATCAAATCTAATATAAAATCTAAAATGTAATTATGTAATTTGTTGAGCATATGATAGTTCATGATTAAAAAATATAAAGTAATTTTTAATGATGATGTCTACAATTTTAGATAAATATTTAAAGAAAAAGATGATACGAAGAGTGGAGATCATCACAAAATTTCCCCACTTACAATGAGAAGTGAACCTATTATTTCAAATGCCTATAAAGCTATGAGATTGGAACAATCTTGGTTTGGGCATTTGAGGTATGTATATCTACATTTTGGTAGATTGGAGTTATTGCAAAAAAACAAATGGTGAGAGAGTTCCATCCATAGAGAACCTCACAAGCTCATGTGATAGAGCTTCATATTAGCAAAGCATCATAGGGAGAGTTTCATTACAGGTGTTTCATATAGAGCAATATAACCTTTGCATATTGCGCATACAAATTTGTGCGGATAAATGCAAACAACACCATTGGTCGGAAATTATTATTATGTGATGTTCATTGATGATTATAGGTGGAAGACATGGGTATATTCTTTAAAACATAAATGAAAAACCTTCGGAGTTTTCAATATTTTCGAAGCTTTTGTTGAAAAGGAGAGCGGTAATTGCATCAAAGTGTTGAGATCTAATATTTGTGGTGAGTGTAAGCCAAACGTTTCATGGAATCAAGAGGAAATTTACTGCATGATATACATCAATGAGGGATTCACTTTGTTGACCAATATTTTATCATGTTAATTCAAAAAGAGGGGTTTCTAAATAATGTAAGCTTAGGTCAATATATTGTAGGTATTGGGGTGATGTTGGATGTTGGGTATAAAGGGTTTATAGGTATTGGTGGGGTACAAAAAAGGGTATCTAGTAAAAATATGGTTTTTAAAATAGAAATATGCATTGGGAGGGGGACTCAAGAAAATAACTTTTGTAGGTATTTATCAATATTTTATGAAATTAGTGACATTCTTTAATATCCCACAAATGCGCTTTCTATGGCACAGTTTCATTTAGTGAAGACTCTATGTATACACCACAAAAGAATGGAGTGCTTGAGAAGAAAAATATTACCATCATGAACATGGCAAGAAGAATTTTGAAGGAAAGGCACTTGTCAAACAATTTTTGTGGAGAAGCATTTACATGTCCATTTTAATTTTTAAACATAAGTCGTACTAAAATTGTGAAAGACATAATTCATTAAGAGTCATGGAGTGGCAAGAGTTGCAACATGTCACATTTGAAAATATTTGGGTGTGTTGCATACACACATGTACCTGAAGAAACAAGAAGGAAATTTCATGATAAAGGTGAAAAATGTATATTAATTACAAGATACAATGAAGACTCTAAATCTTATAAACTATACATTCCCATAATTAAACTATTATTATAAGTAGAGTTGTAGATTTAAAAAGGAGGAAGAATGAGATGGAAGCATAGATGAATTGATTTTAGGAGGAGTTGCATTACCTCAAAGTGAAGACGGTGAAGAAAAGCATATTGTAAAAAGTTGATAACCAATTCCACAAGCACATTTACCTGCAACAACCACACTTGGAATACAATTAGCATTAGTAAATTCACCTCAATTTAGAACACCAAGAAATCTTGTGTGAAGTGAGATAACAGGGCATGGATATCGTCATACATTTAGTCCACAAGTAAGTAGTGATTCTAGTCCAACCTTGGCAACACAAAGATCTAGGATTAGAGGGAAGAAAAAATAGAAGTTTAAGGAATATTTATGATTAATGCCATGATTTAGATCTGAATTCAAACTTTGCATTGTTAGCATACCATCTTGTTAGTTTTGGAGAAGCAATTCAAGATGAAGTTTGGGTAAAATATTTGGATGATGAAATAGATGCAATTGAAAGAAATTTTACTTGGGAACTAGTAGATTTACTTAAAGATAAGGATTGCATAGGTGTGAAATGAATATACAGACTAAATTAAACACTAATGGAGAATTTGAAAAGCATAAGGCTAGACTTGTAGCTCAGGGGTTTAGTCAACAACCCAGTATAGATTATAACATGAATTTTTCACTAGTTGCGAGAATTGACACAATAAGACTTGTTTTAGTCATCGCAATGCAAAATAATTGGAAAGTATATAAGATGGATGTCAAATTTCCTTTCCTAATTAGACTTTTGGAAAAAGTTTAAGTAAAAAGACTACCTAGTTATGAGATAAGAGGATAAAGGTGTTGTATGGGATGAAGCAAGTGCTTAGAGTTTGGTACAATAGACTTGATATGTAACACCCCGGTTTTGACCCCGATGCATTAAATATACATGATACATATATATTGTAAATAATCATGGTGCGGGGATAAAGGCAAAGGCCCCACCATCGATTTGGTTATGTTATGTTTTGGTGATTGGAATTGTCACCGATAGTATATCGGGATATATGACACATATTAAGTTGTGGCATCATGCAACTATGCATCTTAATTAAAAGAACCCCAACCAGCTATGTCAATGTAACTAAATTGAAAAGGGCATGATTTCCTAAGGATAAGGGGGGGGATTGTTAAACCTGGAACCCATGGGGAAAAGCCATGTGTCAGCCACTTAAGCTCCTATGCTAGTTGAGGGCAGTTAGTGCTGGGTAGTGGTGGGTGGCAGGCTGCCCCCACACACACTCCACCATCTGGTTTAGTCACACGCATAGCCTGGGAATGGTTTCCTCATGCACTGTTTGGGATACCAATCATTCTGTCCACTCTCTCTAATGGTCGACTGTCCATTTACCTCACGCAAAGTGGAGATAAAAGGACTCACGATTCCATGAGTGGGGGTTCGCTCTCTTTTCTCTCACCAATTGATGGTTTGAGTGGGCAGTTTTCCCTTCCGTTCACGTACAGAATGGATTTTCCTTTGGTATTATCGAACTGTATATTGTCTCGTCCTTCCTGGGTGGATCGTGTGTTGTGATTTTCCTCACTGATCGCTAGCTGTGGTCTCATCCACGTTTCCCTTTACAGAGTGCTATCTGTTGTAGGTTGTTGTGGAGTTTTTTTGGCCACGATAGGGCCAAGAACAACTCAGGGATTGTCTTCCCCTGTCTAAGCTATGAAGTGCTTGTTTTACTACATGCATGCAGAGGTTGGTCTTCAGACTGCATCAGAGTGGTTATGAGGGCCTGATTTGCTTTACAAACTTGGTGTGTTTGGGAACCACACAGACAGAGCTAGAGGGCTGGCTTTCTTCTCCATAACCCCTGAATAACACTGGAAGGGAGGTCAAGGCTTGAGGGACTATGTAGCAGAGAAAGGATTGATTTCCTTGTGTTGAGTGTGTGTGGGTGTCCTAGAAGTCAGGCTAGTTTTGGTGTAGGTGTTCTTAGCTCTTCAATGAGCTCACCAGCTTAGCATTTAGCCTTTCCCAGCTTCTAGATGGCCTAATAAACCCAACTATGTTGGCTTGGCTGATCTGTTGTTCACCGGAGAAACCCAACTATGTTGGCTTGGTTTCTTTGTTATCCTTGGATATGTGTAATCCTGCTAGTTCCTTATTCCTTGGGGAATCATGCCTAGCTCGGGAGTGGCAGCATTGCTGAGAGATTAAGGAGCACGCTGGCCTATGGTTGGGTGGAACGTTGCAACGACGTATTTGGTTGTGGGACAGTTCTCATAAGATAAGTATTCTTGACTAATCTGTTTTGCAATCATATTTACTATTAATGAATTATGATGATGGACATGTTTGATGCTGAATTGTATGTTTTGCTTCCATTGTGTATATGAACGATTATGCATCTTAGTATGTACTATGTTCAGGCATTTTTTTTCAGCATTATATGTATGTATGTTCATGTTCATGGGGCTAGTTGCCCGGATGTTTGATGTATGGTGGCGTCCTCTTCATTGGTCGGAGGGTCAGGGACGTTACAGTGTGGTATCAGAGCACTGGTTGCAGCATGGGCCTGAATGGGCCATGAAAGAACAACTAGCAAAGGCAGGTTTCTTTCTGCCCAGTAGAGATCAGAAATTTATGACATAAAACTTCCACAAATTTTTCTAAGTTCCAGAATCATCGGCTCATTGGAGAACTTAGTGGGAAGTTCTTTCGATGTAATGGAAGAGCTAGTTTGAAGACCACCCGATGGACGACAGTTGGAAGAAATTTGTGGAAAAAAATTCCTATGTGTTCGTCGGCTGTCGGCTCATTGGAGGACTAAGTGAGAAGATCCTCATATACAACAGAACGTATAGGCTGAAGACCGCCTGACGCAGACCATCAGCGATTGGCGAAGGATAGACGAAGAGGTCGCCGAAACACCGATGGAGAAAAGACAAAGGAGAGAAAATTTTTGAAATTTTTTCTAAGTCAGACCATCGACGATCGACAGAAGTTATTTTATTTCATTGCTGATGATTAGACAATGGGAGCACCAAAATGACGGCTCCGTATGGCTAAGGGTTTTCGAAACGTTGGTGGAATTTAGTGAACAGATCGACGAAAGATAGTGGAGGAAACCGCCAAAACGTCAGTGGAAAATAGGTGAAGACAGAGCTGTGGTTTCGGTGGAGATCTGTCGAAGATCATCGAAGCATCGACAAGAATTAGGGGATGAACCAGCCGATGTGGCGGCAAGAAAATTTTAAAATTTTGGCGAAGTGTTGAAACCATCGGCCATCGGCGGAAGTTAATTGATGGAGCCACCGATGAACTACATTGGAAGAAATTAGTCGATTATGCATCCGCCATTGCGGCTTCTCAAAGAACTATCCTTTCGACGAATAGAGGCCCTGACCGCCGATGCCACAGCGGATAGTTGTTCCGATAGCCGATGCAGTTCAGAAGACAAAGAAGAAAATTCCTGAATTTTTTTTAAGTCACGAGATCATCGGTGATCGGAAAAGTTTAGCTGTTGAGATCGTCGATGACTAGAAGATGGGTTTGGCGTTTATTAGTTGAAGGAAGAGCCGATGCAAAGAAGAATTTTTTTGAAAATTTATCTAAGTGTTGAACCCATCGGCGATCGACGGAAGTTAGATGATTGGAGCGTCGATCGGTAGAAGTTAGTTGATAGAACCATCAAAACGTCGGCTCAACTAGTCGGAACCATCGGCGGAATTTAGATGATGAGACCGTCGATGGACGTCATCGGGAAAAGTTAAGGGTTGTAAAACTGCCATTACGGCTGTCATGAACTATCCTTCCGACGGTTAGTACTTTCGACAGCTGACGAAGGGTCCACAGAACCCACAGTTAGTTTGCTACCCACCATTGCGGTTACCTAGAAGACTAACCACCCGATGTATAACGCATCCGATTGCTGATAGAAGACCATCGAAAAACCTTAGTTGTTGAAGTTGCTGACACAACGGATCCGTTCAATGTTGGATTGCTGAAACGTAGTGGTTAAACCGTTCGATGCCGCAGTTGCTAGTTGGTTTGACCGCCGATAGGGTTATGGCCGCGGAAGACATAGAAAGTTCGTTGGCCGCCGTTGCGGAAGCCTAAAGCACTAGCCACCCGATGCACAGTGCACCAGACCGCCTATGATCCGTGGAGAAAATTAGTGGTTCTGGCCGTTGAAACGTCAAAATGTTAGTTGGGATGAGACCCGATCCTGTAAAAGGAAATTTGGGTTTTTCAAAGTGGATTTCTCAGCAAATTCCAGCTATCTTTAAGTGGATATTCAACAGACTATCAGTAGATTACAGGGATGAACAAGAAGAGAATTTTTGTGTGTTTAAGCAAAACTGTTATTTTATAATTTTCTCCAGGAGAAGGTAAATAGTTGATTTATATCAATATGTATGCATCTAACAGTTTTTCTATCTAAGACATTTGCAGAATCATAGTCACCTTCAAGGGCAGTATTTCAGAAATTGCAGTTTGATAAGCAAGTGGTGGTTCAATTATGAGAACCCATGATGGATATAATGCTCGAGATTCTTACGAGCGTGCGGGAGATGCCATGGGAGAAAATTTTCGTAATGGAAATGATGACATAGAGTCTAATGGAAGGAGATTCCAAGAGACACCGTCAGATGTTTTTTTTTTACTAAAACGGTTATAGGACTATTTTATTTATCAGCTTGTTAAATAGCTGCCAGTAACTTTACATCCAGTGATGTTGGTCCAACATATGCATAATTTCCAGAGATACGGGCGAGAATATATAATTTGCACCCATTACAAAATTTCTGGAGTGTACGATACAGACATAGGATTCTTAATAGCATAAAACTAATAAGTGCAACTAGTATTACTGAGAATAAATTGAACAGAGAGGATGGAATTCAATGTTCTATTTTTGGAGTCTTTCCATTCTCCTTGAGCATTACTTCTACCTTTTTTTCTAGCTCTGCCAGCCGGTTTCCAATTCCACCTGTAGCATTTGCCAGATCCTTTATGCTTGTCAACTTGTCTTCGAATATTTCCTCCCTCAGCTCTTTGAGTTCCTGATTCATGCACTCCCATCAACTGGTTCTGGTATGTTTGCATTCTGGACTGCTTGTTCTTCACCTTGTGAACTGCAGCCTTCAGTTCATTCAGATCGGCCTGAATTTGAGAGAGACGAGCTTCTAAAGTGGAGGACGAGCTTGATGCCATTGCTAGGCCCGATTTGCTCCCCTCTAGATCCCTTGTGCGTGGTCTGAGTGTTGCTCAGTGAATCCTTTAGTGATTTACAGAGCTGGTTGATGAAAGCATTGGGAGAATGCATCCTGATATAGGCACGATCTTTTGTTTTCATCGGATTTTTGAGATGATTCTGATCGATTACCTGCGATTTCCCTTGCTGGAAAGGAGATTTACCTTGCTGGAAATGAGTTTCCCTGGAGGACGCCTATTGGAGGCCTCTTCCATTGGTTTCAGGCTAGGTACAAGGAGAGCAAAGATCATGATACGAGCTTTGATCAATATTTGTCTTATTCCTGAACGTTCTGTTCCTCGATTGCCTCAGACTGCACGCCGGCGATGGGGAATCTTTGCTTTTTGAAAACGAATTTCTCATTTGCCTTTCCTGGTCAAATCTAAAAAAGAGCTCTCCACTTGCACTAAGGGATGGGCACGTGGTTATTGGCTCCATTAAGACAAAGGACTCCCTTGCTCAAGGAGACTCCCAAATTAGCTTCATGGTCTGATTTTTGGTTGAGATTCCGAAGGACATGGTAGAACTTTACCTCCTCGAAAGCATTCATCTGAGATATGTCTTTCTTGTAATAGTGGGCCAACTCCATGCTATTAGGGGCCTTCTTTAGGTTGAGAGCCTGAATGATAATTCGGGAATCACCAATGATAATGAGATTCTTAATGGAGAGCCTTCTAGCTTGATTTAGGCCCTGCCAAATAGCGAGAATTTTAGCAGCATTGTTAGTTTTTTTTCCCAACCCCCAGGAGAAGTTGAGGATAATTTTCCCGGAGTAGTCTATCAGAACTCCTCCACTTCCCACAGGCCCAGGATTCCCTTTCAAGGCCATATCCACCTGCAGAATGTGCTCATTCAGAGAGGATCTCCATTTTATAAACTCTTGCTCCTCTAACCTGATTTCCCATGGAGTCTGATGCTTTGTAGAGAGCTTGATTCTGGTAAGAAGAGAGGGGTCTAGCTCTTGGAACTAGCTGTGCTCCTTATTTTCTGGGGTGGTTTCATTAGAAATTTTTGGATTTGAGGCTACCGGCTCCCTAATCAAGGCCTTCACTTTGGTTGCAACTTGGGCCGACGTACCTGCTATTTCCCTAAAAATTCTGTTATTACGTTCTAGCCACACTTTCCAGCAGAGGATTTTAGGAACCCACATCCAACACATCTTTAACAACTTCATTTGAGAGAGGGGAAAGGGAGCTAAGTCGGGCCAGAAGGAAAACAAGGAGGAGATGGAAGGGGGGGGAGACAGGTTTAGCTGAGCAAGAATAATGTTCCAGAGTTCTAGACCAAAGGGACATTGCAGAAACAGATGGGTCGAGTTTTCCTCATGGCTGGCACAAAGAGGGCATCTTGAGGGCCCTTCCCAACCTCTTTTTAGGAGATTGTCCCAGGTTAAAATACTATCATGCAGAAGGGACCAACAAAACAGATCAATTTTGGGAAGAGAGGGATGGGTCCAAAGGTTCCTCCAAACCGAGGGATCCGGGGCAACCCAAAGGATGGATTTTAGGGCTGCATAACCAGCAGTAGCAGAGTACAGACCAGAGGAGGAGCCCCATCCTCTTTTATCCTTCAGCTTAGAAGAAATGGGGGAGAGTCCTTGAAGAGCATCTAAGAGGGAGCGAGCTTCATTTTCGAGAGCTTGCGGGACAGCCCCCAGATCCCAATTGGTCCAAGAGTCATCCGGGCCCCAACTTGAAAGATCCCATAGGGTGAATTTGCTAATCGAGTGAAGCCAGTTTTTAATGTTCTCCATTCCCTCCAAGGCTTTTAGAGGAGACTGCCCTAGAATGGAGTCTTCCCAGAACTTGATTTTGGAGCCATTTCTTGGAATCCAAGTGAGGTTGGAAGAGATCATATTCAGGGACTTAAGACAGAGAGTGAGGTTTGGAGAGCCTTTCCTAGTCCTTGGGGGGAAGTCCAGGCACCTTTCTTTGTGACCTCTGAAGTACTTTGTTCTTAGAGCTTTGGAGCTCCAAGTGGTTTTTCCCCTTATCATTTTCCAGAGAATCTTTCCTCCCATGGCTAGATTTTGAGTGGCCACATCTCTGATTTGCAGCCCTCCTTCCCATTTCGGAGCTTTGATTTTGTTCCAGCTTACTAAGTGCATTTTCCTTCCTTCATTCCTTCCCCCTTCCCAAAGGAATTTTCTCATAATATTGTCAATCTCTTGCACTATTCCTTTTGGGGCTAAAATGAATGAGGCTTGGTAGACTAGAAGGGAGGTTAGGATAGAGTTGATAAGAACAATTTTACTTGCTTTGTTAAGCCAGGAAGCCCCCCATGACATTATTTTTCTCTTGAGTTTGTCCATCAAGGGCATCCAAAGACTCTTTCTGGGGGCAGCTTTCACAAGAGGAATTTTGAGGTATTTTATGGAGTCCCACTTGGAAGTTCCTTCCATTTCCAGCGTCCTAGATATCTCTGTCATTTCGATGGGGGGGTAGTTCCAGCTATAAATTTTGCTTTTCCTCAAATTGATTTCGCTCCTTGAGGCATCGGTGTATGCATCCAGCTCATTCTTGAAGGATCTGGCCATGGTGAGATTAGCCTGACCCAAGAGAAGGGTATCGTCAGCGAACTGGGCATGATTCATTCTCTTCACTCTGGGGGTGATAGAGAGGCCCATTAGAGAATGCTGCTGAACGCTCTTGTCTAGCTGAAAGCTAAGGACCGAAGCTTGAATGACATAGAGCAGGGGGGACAGGGGGCAGCCCTGCCTAAGACCCCTAGAGGCTTGGAAGAAATTTGCCAGTCTCCCATTCACCAAGGGGGCGATCCAGGGTCCCGAGATGCAGGCTTTGATCCAGTTAACCAACTGGGGATGGAATCCCAGTTTATGCATTACAGCAAAAAGAAAGTTTAACCGAACTCTATCAAAGGCATTGGCAAGGTCTAGTTTGACTATCATACCTTTCTCTTTCCAATGGCAGCGTGAATGAATTGCCTCTTGGACCAGGATGATGTTGTCCTGAATTTGTCTGCCCTGGATGAAGCCCCCCTGGTTCTCCGGGATGATCCTTAGTGATGAAGCCCCCCTGGTTTTTATTTTGTTTGCAATAACTTTAGTGATGATTTTGTACCCTGTGTTACAGAGCGAGATAGGGCGGAATCTGGAGAAGTTTTGGGCACCTTTTTCTTTAGGAATTAACGCCAGAAATGAGGAGTTTGTGCTTCCTCCAATTTTGCTGAAATTTTGGGATTTCCTAACCATTTTGACTAGATCCTTCTGTATAATGTCCCAACAGGCTGTGTAGAATCTAGCCGTGAACCCATCAGGCCCGGGAGCTTTGTCAGGATTCATTCTGTGGAGAGCTTTTCTTATCTCCTCAGTCGAGATTGGGGCAATCATCCTGCGATTGTCTTCCTCATTTATTAGCATGGGGATCTTAGACAGAGGGTAGCGATCTAGCCTAGGAAGTGTATCCATTTCTTCTGTGAACAGACCTTTGAAGAAAGAGTGGGCTGCAAGCTTGATCTCTTCAAAGTTGTTGAAAGTTTGGTCCTAGAAGTGGATTTCTCTAATGGTGTTATGGTTCTTCCGAGCTTCTGCCTGCTTATGGAAGAAAGAAGTATTTTTATCACCATCTTTGAGCCAAAGACAGTGCGCCTTTAATTGCCAGTATTTCTCTTCTCTTCTCAATGCATTATGGAGGGACTTTTGAAGATCAATCTCAACATTTAGCAGCTCCGGGGTGATTGAGGCTTCCTCCATGAGAAGCTGGTGGTTTCCTAGAGCACGTTGGGCTTGCATTCTTTCAGAGATAGGGGAGGGCTGGATCTTCGCCCAGTTTTTCAGGGAAGCTTTAAGCCTTCTCAACTTCTCTTCCCAAATGAAGAAAGGCGACCTAGAGACTGCTTTTTGCCAAGTTTCGGAGACCAGATCATAGAAACCTTCCATGGAGACCCAGAGGGGGCTGAAGCGAAAGGGGATAGGACCCAATTTTTCTCTAGAGGTCAAAGAAAGGGAGATAGGCTTGTGATCAGAGGTGCAGGCCTGGAGGATTTCAGAGTTTGCAAAGAGACCAAGAGTTAGAAAGGAAGTGTGAACAAGGAAACGATCCAGGCGGGCAGCAATATGTCCCGGGCCCACTCTTTTATTTGTCTAGGTGTATTTACCTTTGCTGGGTTTGATGTCCTCCAGATCCCAGTCCGTTATGATATCTTCAACCCAGTCCCGTTCCGGGTCTCTTACGGGAGAGCCTCCTTTCTTTTCCGAGAGGGCGAGAGTGACATTCATATCACCAGCGAGCACAAGATTGTCATGCCGGTTTGCTATTGGGAACAAGTTCAGCGAATCCCAGCACTCTCTTTTTTCTGAAACTAGAACCGGAGCATAGATGTTGAAAAGACTGATCTGGTGCCCCGAGTCTCGGTGCTGCAATTTCGTGAATAACCAGTGGGTGGTGCTATAGTCCTCTAGCAGATCTAGTGTGGAGGAGTTCCAGAAGGTGGCTATCCCTCTTGAGGCTCCCTTGGAGCTGACTGCTCTTCCTTCTCCTTTTTTCCAAAACTTTTTGCTAGCCTGGATGGTCTCAGGCTCCTCCATTTTCATCTCCTGGATCAGAAGGATCTCTGGGGAATTCATTCTGACTAGATCTTTGATTGCTTCTTCTTTGGTCTTGCTTCCAATCCCTCGGCAATTGCAGGAGACGAACTGCATTAGTGTCAGGAGGAGGGGGGGGGGTGGCTCCTTTTGAAGCCTTGCCTTTTCTTGAGGATCTAGTTTCCATCATATCCGGGATGGTTTGCTAGACTCCTGCTGTTACATCCCTATATGATTTCTCCTCCTTTTTTTTCCGATTTGGTTTCCTTCCTCTTGGAGTCTTTTCAGGCTTTCCAACCGAGCTGCTTGTCTCTGTGGCCCCCCCATCGGATTCAGCCCTGATTTCAGAGCCTATAGTGGTATTTTCATCATTCGATTTCAAAGCTTCTTTTGCTGGGGGGACGTTCTTGTTCTTGGCTGGGTTTTCTGAAGGAGATGAAGAGTGGGAAGCTATCTCTATAAGTTCATTCTCCGGTTCCTTTGGTGGTGCTGTGTCTTTTTCCAAGGGCTCCTTCGAAGGGTTCGAGTTCGCCTGAGGCTGTTCCTTTGAATGTTCAGGTCTTGACTCTTTGGTTTTTGAGGCTGGTTTGTTTCTCTTAACCTTTTGCCATCCTTCATTTTCTTCCTTATCAGGGGATTGGTTTTTTGGGCAGTTCCTCTGAAAATGCCTGTGCTCTTGGTAGAGTCTACATTTAAATGGGAGGTGTTCGTAGTCCACTTTCTGAAAGTGAGTCCAAGTGCCCACCTTTAGCTTCACTGCCTCCGGGAGCCCTACCTCGAGGTCCACTTCGACACATATCCTGGCACAGTTGTAGATGGACTTGTTGTCTGCCTTATCAACGAATTTTCCTATTCCATTTCCGATCATTTGCAGCACTTCATAGTTCCAGCAGTGGACCGGCAGATTGGGGAGCCTGACCCAGACCAGCACCTCCTTAGGTAGGTCCACCATGGGATCAAAATCTGGAGTCCAGCAGTTCAGGTACAGACCTTGGTTACCCATAAAGTATGGGCCGTTTCTGAAGATGAGATCCTTATCCTCCTTGTTTATGAATTCAAAAAGAAAATAGCCACTGCTCAGGGGGTAGCAGGTGACTCCTTGCTTGAGATGGGGCTTCCAATTTCTTTGAATCCAGTCGTCGGTGGTCTTTGCTGAAGGCCAGAGACCCATAAATTGGCCGACTAGACCTCTCTTAGACAGAGCTAGAGTAATCTTTACCGAAGTCGTCTCTAGCAAGGCGATTTCAGGGATATCTGCAAGTTTTTTGATGAATTTCGGGACCGAGGGAGGAGCTTTCCTCTTCCCACTGCTGGCGACCAGCCTCCTGAATGCGTCCATCTTTGCAATCGGGGGGGGGGAGGAGGGGGATCCTCTCCCCCAGGGGTGGCCATGGTTGCGCATGAAACCCTAGCTCTCCTATCACGTGCGCTCACCCAACATCAAACGCCCAAAAATAATCTTAATAATGTCTCTAGACACCGTCAGATGTTGCAGCCACCATGAGAAGCTTGATTAAAGCCCAGGAAGAGTAGCATCAGTTGAATGCTGCTATGTTGTAGAGCTTGACAGAATTGCAAAGAAAGATAGACTCTGGACGAGGTACAACAAGACCGGAAGGTAGTAAGAGCAGTACTAGGAGAAGGAGAAGGACTTCTAGTGGGTCATCCGACTTTGAAGAATCCAGTGGGGATACAAGTTCACCTTCTTGTAAAATAAAAAGAAGAAGGAACCATAGGGATCGCTCTCGAGATGAATTTAAGACAGCTAAACCTCCTACATTTGATGGTGAGATAAAGACTGGACAAGAGGCTAAAGCTTGGATTCTTGGGATAAAGAAGTACTTTCAAGTGCAGGATTATTCTAGAAACACGAAGGCAAAAGTTTCCATATTCAACCTGAATGGAAGAGCATCCATTTGGTGGGAACACTTCAAGCAAGTAAAGAAGATCGGTGAAAGGAGACTGGAGTGGAAACAGTTCAAGAAGTATTTCAAACAGAAATACCTCTCTGACAGGTATTATCATGACAAGATTAAGGAATTCCATGAGCTGAGATTGGGACAGCAGACCATGGATGAATATGCCAATAAGTCCTTGGAATTGCTGAGGTATGTCCAGTACATTAGAGATGAAAAAGTGAAGGTCTAGCGGTTTCTGAGTGGATTGCCTCAGTCTTACAGAGATAGAATTGAGTTTTATGAAATAAGAACTCTTGAAGAAGCAATAAGGAAGGCCAAGTATTGCTATGAGCAAAGCAAGGGTAAACCTGATTACCATAAGGCCTGGAAAGACAAGAAGAATGAGAAGTTTGACCAAATAAAGAAAGGTTTCAAACCTTCTAGATTCAGGAATTAGCAGAAGTAGCCATCCCAAGCTGCGAGTAATCCAGTTGGAGTGATGGGTGGAAAGCCTAAAGATCCACAACAGAATAAAGGACCACTCAAATGTTGGAAATGTGAAGGACCCCACTTGTGCAGATATCGTCCACTCGAGAATGAAAGTGCAAGACTAGCTTATAACATTCAAGAAGTAGAAACAATGGGACAAGTAGCAAGGGTAGTCCCTAGAATTTATGCAGCACTGGAGGACCGCCAGGCAGATTACCAGTCAACTATGGTTGAAGTTTCTGGTAAGATTGTTAAACAATCTGTTTCTATTTTGATTGACCATGGTTCTACTCACAGTTACATCACTCCTAGAGTAGTGGAGATTGGTGCTTTTAAGAAAGTAAAGCATAGAAAATATTGGTTAGTTCAGCTAGCCACTGGGACTAAGAGAAAGGTCAGTGAAGTGGTAGAGAAATGTCCATTGATTATGAATATTGATCACTTGTGTAGATTTGAATGTTCTACCACTAGGTTCCTATGATGTTCTCGTTGGAATGGATTGCTTAGAAGCTCACAGGGTGAATCTTGACTGTTACAACAAGACTTTCGAATGTACGGATGAAGAAGGAAACCCAGTAGTTGTGAAAGGTATTCCAAAGGTAATTTCAGTAAGGCAGGTTTCAGCAATGTAGATGAAGAAGTTCTATAGGAAGGGTTTCCAGTTGTATGCAGCTCATATTGTGGAGGTATCAGAGGATGAAACTCCTAGGTTGGAGGACTATCAGGTGTTACATGAATTCAAGGATGTGTTTCCTAATGAGATTCTAGGGTTTCCTCCAAAGAGGGACATTGATTTCACAATTGAACTTGTTCCAGGAGCAGCACCAGTGTCCAAGACACCCTATAGGATGAGTACACCGAAGATGCTAGAGTTAAAAATGCAACTGCAACAAGTGTTGGAAAAGAAGTACATCCAACCGAGTGTGTCTCCTTGGGGAACACCAGTCCTGTTTGTAAAGAAGAAAGATGGTACACTCAGGTTATGTATTGATTACAGATAGTTGAACAAGGTTACTGTGAAGAATAAATATCCTTTTCCTAGGATTGATGACCTCTTTGATCAAATGAGAGGAGCAAAGGTATTTTCCAAGATTGACTTGAGGTCTGGTTACCATTAGGTGAGAATAAAAAATGAAGACATTCATAAGATAGCCTTCAGGACAAGGTATGGACATTATGAGTTTGTAGTGGTACCATTTGGTCTCACAAATGCACCAACTACATTTATGTGCCTTATGAATAGTGTCTTTAGTAGGTATTGGGACAAGTTTGTTCTTGTTTTCCTTGATGACATTCTTGTTTATTCTAAGAATGAGGAAGAACATGAAGAGCATTTGAGGTTGACATTGCAATTGCTCAGGGAGAACGAGTTGTATGCAAAACTGAGAAAGTGTGACTTCTATAGAGATAGAATTAAGTATTTGGGTCACATTATCTCAGAAGAGGGTATATCGATGGACCCTGAAAAGATTGAAGCCATTATGAATTGGCCTACTCCAAGAAATGTGATAGGTGTAAGATATTTTATGGGACTTGCAGGATACTACAGGAGATTCATTGAAGGATTCTCCAAAGTTGCACATGCCATGACTTCTTTGCAAAAGAAGGGGTTGAAGTTCGATTGGACCGATGCATGCAGAAAAGGGCTTGGAGGAGTCCTTATGCAGGACAACCACGTGATATGTTATGAGTCGAGAAAGATGAGGGAGCATGAGAAGAACTATGCCACTCATGATCTAGAGCTTGCAACCATAGTACATGCCCTCAAGATGTGGAGGCATTACTTGATGGGTAGAATATTTGAACTAAGGACAGACCATTGTGGCCTGAAGTATCTATTTGATCAGCCTACTCTGAATGCTAGGCAAGCTAGATGGCTGGAATTTTTATGTGAGTTTTATTTTGAAATCAAGCACATAAAGGGAAAATAAAATAAGGTAGCTGACGCACTCAGCAAGAAGGTGCAGGAAATGCATGTGGCATCTCTTAGTATTTGCCAATTAGATTTGAGGCAACAAATTGTTAATCATACTGCTGGAGATGAATTGTATGAGCAGGTAAAAGACAAATTACAACAACAAAGTTTTGAGAAGAGGTATGAGGGATATAAATTGGAAGAAGATGGACTTCTTACTTATAAAGGTAGAATTTATATTCCGAATGTAGCATATTTGAGATGAGTTGTTATGGATTAAATCCATCAAGCTTTGTATTCTGGTCACCTAGGATACCAGAAGACAATTGCTACCGTCAAGAAGTAGTACTTTTGGCCAGGAATGAAGAAGGATATGGCTGAATACATTTCAAGGTGCATGAAATGTCAATAGGTAAAGGTTGAGCATCAATACCCTGTAGGTTTGTTACAGCCTTTTCCAGTTTCAGAATGGAAATGGGAAGTTATTTCCATGGATTTTATTATAGGATTGCCAATGACTTGGAGACAACATGATTCCATCATGGTTGTGGTAGACAAGTTGACTAAGGCATCACATTTTATACTGGTAAAGTCTATGCATAAGACTGATGACATTGCAAAGATCTTCATGAAGGAGATTTTCAAATTGCATGGATTGCCAAAGGCGATAGTCTCTGACCGATATGTCAAGTTCACTTCCAATTTTTGGAAGGGGTTGTTCGCAGATTGGGTACAAAGCTAAACTTCAACATTGCATACCATCCTCAGACAGATGGGAAGACAGAGAGAGTTAATCAGGTGCTTGAAGATATGCTTTGCATGTATGTGATGGACAAACCAACCAAATGGGAAGATTACTTACACTTGGTAGAGTTTGCTTATAACAATGGACAGTAGGCATCCTTGGGGATGAGTCAGTATGAATCTTTGTATGGAAGAAGGTGTAGGACATCGATGACTTCGGATAACCCAGTGAATAGGGTTGTGCTTGGACCAGAATTGCTTAAGGAAATGGAGCAAGAGGTTGTAATTAAGATTAGGAAGAATCTGAAAGTAGCACATGACAGACATAAAATCTATGTAGATAAGCATAGAGTGAACAGGGAGTTCAGTGTTGGGGATCATGTATACCTCATAGTGAGGGAAAGGAAGAGTTCCTTGAATCTTGGAAGTTGTGCCAAGTTGTCACCAAGATATCGTGGGCCATTTGAAGTGCATGAAAGAATAGGGCCAGTTGCATATAGACTTGCATTTCCTGCTAGTACTAGAGCTCATAATGTTTTTCATGTTTCTTTGCTTTAGAGATATGTGCATGATCCTAACCATGTGATAAATTGGGATGTGATTCAGGTGGAACCTGAGGGAGAGTTCCAAATCGAGCCAATGCGCATCCTCGACAGGAAGGTCACAATGCTCCAAAACTGAGCCATAGGGCAGGTAAAGGTGCAATGGGAGCACTACGGACCTGAAGAGGCTACGTGAGAGCTGGAGGATACCATGTGATTGGCACATCCATTTTTGTTGAATTCTGCGGAACACTAAGGTGGTACCAGTGTAGCATTTTGCTCAATTTTGTAAAGCACCAAGGACAGTGCTATTGAAGGGGGAGGGGAATGCAACACCCCAGTTTTTACCCCGATGCATTAAATATAAATGATACATATATATTGTAAATAATCATGGTGCCGGGATAAAGGAAAAGGCCCCACCATCGATTTGGTTATGTTATGTTTCGGTGATTGGAATTGTCACTGATAGTATATCGGGATATACGGCACATATTAAGTTGTGGCATCATGCAACTATGCATCTTAATTAAAAGAACCCCAACTAGCTATGTCAATGCAACTAAATTGAAAAGGGCATGATTTCTTAAGGATAAGGGGGGGGGGGGGATTGTTAAACCTGGAACCCATGGGGAAAATCCATGTGTCAGCCACTTAAGCTCCTATGCTAGTTGAGGGCAGTTAATGTTGGGTAGTGGTGGGTGGCAGGCTTCCCCCACGCACTCTCCACTAGCTAGTTCATTCACACACACAGGCTAGGAATGGTTTCCTCACGCGCTGTTTGGATACCAATCGTTCTATCCACTCTCTCTGATGGTCGACTGTCCATTTACCTCACGCAGATCAGAGATAAAAGGATTCACAATTCCATGTCATGATTCCATGTGTGGGGGTTCGGTCTCTTTTCTCTCACCAATTGATGGTTTAAGTGGGTGGTTTTCCCTTCCGTTCACGCAGAGAATGGATTTTCCTTTGGTATTATCGGATTGTGTATTGTCCCGTCCTTCCTGGGTGGATCGTGTGCTGTGATTTTCCTCACTGATCGCTGGCTGTGGTCTCATCCACGTCTTGTTGACCATGTTTCCCTTTACAGAGTGGTATCTGCTGTAGGTTGCTGTGGAGTCGTTTTGGCCATGATAGGGCCAAGAACGACTTAGGGATTGTCTTCCCCTGTCCAAGCTGTGAAGTGATTATTTTGCTGCATGCATGCAGAGGTTGGTCTTCGGACTGCATTGGAGCGGTGATGAGGGCCTGATTTGCTTGACAAACCTGGTGTGTTTGGGAACCACACAGACAGAGCTAGAGGGCTGGATTTCTTCTCCACAACCCCTGAATAGCATTGGAAGGGAGGTCAGGGCCTGAGGGATTGTGTAGAAGAGAACAGACTAATTTCCTTATGTTGGGTGTGTGTGGGTGTCCTAGAAGTCAGGCTAGTTCTAGTGTAGGTGTCCTTAGCTCTTCAATGAGCTCACTAGATTAGCATTTAGCCTTTCCTAGCTCCTGGATGGCCTGATAAACCCAACTGTGTTGGCTTGGCTGATCTGTTGTTCGCCTGAGAAACCCAACTGTGTTCGCTTGGCTATTTTTTTTATCCTTGGCTATGTGTAAGCCTGCTAGTTCCTTATTCCTTGGGGAATCATGCTCGGCTTGGGGGTGGCAGCGTTGCTGAGAGATTAAGGAGCATGCTGGCCTATGGTTGGGTGGAACATTGCAGTGACATAGTTGGTTGCGGGACAGTTCTCATAAGATAAGTATTCTTGACTAATCTGTTTTGCAATCATATTTACTGTTAATGAATTATGACGATGGACATGTTTAATGCTGAATTGTATGTTTTGCTTCTGCTGTGTATATGAACGATTATGCATCTTAGTATGTAGTATGTTCATAAATTTTGTTCCAGCATTATATGTATGTATGTTCATGTTCATGGGGCTAGTTATCTTCTTCTTTCATGCTTCTTTATGATTGAATCCTCATCAATGGTTTCACTTCTCCATATTCTTCTCTTTCCGTGACCTTCTCACACCAACCTACTGCCACACATGATAAACCATCATATTTTCTATGCACACACCTTCACTACCAACAAAGTGTAGAATGATCTTAGGCATGAATGGGATTCTTTTAAATACCAACAAAGTGTAGAATTATCTTAGGCATATGTAGGATTTTTTCCAATAACAACAAACAATAGAATTATGTTCGGCACGTAATGGAAAAATCCTTATCCCTATGGAGAGAAGTACCATGAGGAGTACCATTCTGACAATAATTTATTTGCATGTAATATTTCCTGAATTTTTAGTGTGAACCATTCAACCATATAATTAACAAGTATTAGCATTCATAGGAAGGTGATAGTGGAGTACCTCATAGAATTTTCATGGATCTCGAGGAAAGATGAACCTTAAGCACCCAAAAAACTTCTCTAAATCTTGAGGAACTTTAGGGCTTCATTTGGATGTCTCATTCAAGAAGAACCTTTAAGTGCCTCGATATTTAGAGAAGTTTGTTGGGTGCTTAAGGCTCATCCTCATAAGGCAAAACTTAAGTTCTCAACAAATTTTGCATGACCTTTGGCATATAATGGAAAAAATCCTTATTCCTATATATGGGGAGGAGTACCATTCTAATGGTAATTTAGTTACAAGTAATACCACTCGAATTTCAAATTTGAACCATTTATACATCTAATTAACGAGTATTGTCATTTATAAAAAGGTGATAGTTAAGTTCCTCACATACTCATCATGTCCTTGATATTTAGAGAAGATTGTAGGTTTCTTAAGGTTCATCATCATAATAAAAACCTTTAAGTTACGTATAATTTTTCCACGCATCTCAAGGAAAAGTATACAACATCCTTGGATTCAATGGGAAACTCTCCTGTGTTTCAAGATCCTCGAGATTCTCGAGAAGCCTCTCATACATTTAAGGTTCACCATCATAAGAAATATTTTCCAATAAGGAAAATCTTAAGCTTCATATAGACTTTGCACACATCTTTGTGGCATTGTTGGATGGTATCATCCAACAACATAGCCAAATTTTAGTTGGGATGAGTGCAAATTTAATCTAATACTTAAGGCACCTAATTCACACATGGATGCCTCATCTTTTTAAGTAATTCACTACACAACATATTGGTATGTCCTTTATGTAAATTGATAATCCTCTCATACATTTAAGGTTATCCGCCATAAGAAAATACCACATATTATATTTCCTCTATGTAAAATGAGAATCCTCTCAGACATTTAAGGTCACCCTCATAATAAGGCTTTTCCAATAAGAATTGGAAAATATTAAGCTAATTCCTAAGGACATGTTGAGTTGCCCTTCCTACAATTATGTTATATCTTCCGTAATCTCTCCTCTACCCCAATATCCTAGTCTGCGTTACCCTTAGCAATTATGTTGGAGCTCTTATAATATCTTCCATGCTCATCCACTACTTGCCCACTTTAGATGGCCACAATATTGTCAAGTTGTCTACATAACACTCTTTGATTATGATGTTGAAACTTGGAGTTGTGTTAATTTGGAGAAAATGTTGGGCAAATGAGAGGAATCCATTACACTCACTCTGCATACCACCAAATTTCCCTAACTAAAACAAGGAAAAGGATTAGCTTCCACAATATTCAATAGTTCATTATCTTCTTTGAATTATCCCCATATGTTCCAAGGATCTATATTTGAATATATTCCACAAAAAACAATCATTTTCACCTTCCTCACTACCCCACCTCCACAATTTATTAAAAGTAATTTAATTTAAAACATTTGAGGTTTGTATCCCATATGACATCTTTATGTTTTGATCCATGAATAATTCAAATAATTCTTTTGTCGTCGAAATATATCGAGGCAGTCAACCTATAAAGGGAGAACCGCCTTATGAATACCGAATGGCGCAAGCTTGACCCTGATGGACCCAAGCAGAATCAAACCCACAACCTCATGACAAAGTCCTAGCTTTGGCTGGGGTGTTTGACCAGCTGGGATACCCATTAAAGATTAAATAATTATAATATACCTTATCTATAGGTAAAATTAATATACCTTACATTGGGGCGTTCTTTCTCTCTTTCTCTCTCTTGTAAGAGGGAAAAGGATCCTTCATGGACCATTCCATTTTAAACATAATATACACCATTTTTTACAAGGTTAGAGGTTTTATAAGGAGGATGATAATGTTCTTTGGTTGAGACCCTTATATACCAATCCAAATGAAAGAGGATAGATATCATAAGTAGAGTTTAAAGTTCGATGAGGCTCAAAGGTTAATGGTAGACATAAGTTTAATGATGCACATGGAATACACCAACAATTGTCACATGAAATAATATTATATCACTGATATTCCATTATGATGGAATGTTGACATTTTTCCATATGGTAATGGTAATAGTTGACATACGCCACCTATGATCATTTGTCATATTCCTATCTTTAATGTTTTTGAAGATGGGGTCAAGTTAGAAGCTTTACTCGATGATCTTTGTCCTTTTTGGAGGTATAAGTATCAATATATCTGTACAATCTGTACATTGGGAGGTAGGCTCATACTTGTACAATCTGTTCTATCAAGCATTCCAGTTTACTGGATGGGTCTGGCACCTGTACCAGCCTCTATTCTGCACAAATTCAGGAGTATTACTTTTGCCTTCCTCTGGGGTTCTTCTGGTCAGAGTTGAAAATTCCACCTGGCATGTTGGTCTGACATATCTTGGCCCAAGAATTTAGAAGGGTGGGGCATTAAAAATTTATATTGGTTCAGCACTGCACTCCGCCTCAAAAATTTCTGGAATGTCCTCTTCAGTAACAGTCTTTGGCACCGTGTACTCACTTCAAAATACTTGAAGCAGTCATCTGTGATCACTTGGCTTCAGAATAAAAAGTTCTGTACACGTGGGGTTTCAGCATTTTGGAGAGGTTTTCTTCAAACTATTCACTGGATGGGCTGCCACATCTCTTGGCAAGTTGGAAATGGTAGGGACATCATCGTAGGTACTGATTCGGTGATTGGTATTCCTCTCTATCTACATTTTCCGGATGGACTGAGAACATATCTTGACGACCTGGATATCAAGACGCTTGCACAGGCACACAATTCTCAAATTGATGCACAACACTATTGGTTGTCAGCTGAGGAATTGTGGTTATATGGTGATTGGAAAGATATTTGGGATTCGTATACCAGATATTTGGATCTTAATGGTATCCGACTTACATCTGGATCTGATATTTTAATATGGGATTACAACAAATCAGATGGCACTATCTTTGTTGAAAGTGCATATGATTGTATTGTAAAATCCCACAATCCTGTATATGGCAGCCGGCTGTACAATTCCCTTTGGACTGTTCATCTTCCACGATAAATCGGTTGTTTTACTTGGCTTGTGTTGAGGAATAAAATCCTCACGTGGGACAATTTACAAAAGCGAGGTAAACATGGTCCTGGCATCTGTCTTCTCTGTAATTTAAATGTTGAAACAGTTCATCACCTCTTCTCATGCTGTCCTGTTTGGAAAAAAGTTTTTGGAATGTTATGTGATCAATGGCAGCTGAAATCTCCTCCTGAAGATGCTCCTATCACCGAGTTCTTTGAATTCTGGGAGTCCAATTATCACCGCAGCTCTGGCCACTATTATATTCCCCACTTCATGATTTAGACATTGTGGAAGGCACGTAACAAGGCTGTTTTTGAAGGATATGAGATTACAGTGCTGGGGGTTTTTCATCAGATCATATGCACATTATAGTCATGTCTCACTCAGCCTGCAAACTTGAACAAAGGAAAGCATTCAGCCAGACAGATAGGACCGAGACCACATGTTACTTTCCCATGTGGTTTTTTTGATGGTGCCTCCAATATATTAGCTGCTGGTATTGGTTACTGCCTGTTATTGAATGAGAATCATCACATAGATTTCGTACTGGGGGTCAGAAAAGGATCTAATACCAAGGCAGAACTATTGGGCTTATGGGCCCTTCTGCGCTCTTCCGATATGATGGGTATTCCACTTACCCATATCTTTGGTGACTCAATGGTCATGATTAATTGGGCCAAGGGAATCACTGCTCTTTCCCCACCAGAACTTCATCACTAGTGTAGGGACTCTCAAAAGCTTATTTCAAGCTTCCGTGATCTCACCTTCAGTCACATCTATCGTGAACTCAACTGGAGAGCAGACAGTCTTTCAAAATCAGCACTCTCTTTTCCTCCGGGTCATGGCTGGTTTTCTGAATATTTAGATGACCAATTGGTCACTCGTGACTCTTTTCAGCTATTTTGATTGTTGAAGGGGCCCTTTCTCCCATGTGGTGGCCCTTTCTCCCATGTGGGTGTATTGTTATGTGATTACAGAGTACTCTTTTTGAGTCGCAGATCTGCACAATTGGTTCACGATAGATTGGTCTGATTTTGATTGATCACTTGCATGATGAGTCAGTGTTCTGATGGGACTATCTCTCTTTATTACTAGCCTTTCCCCCCAGCTGCATCTTGATGATTATCACTTATGACTTGCTGTAACCTTTGATTTGTAACCCTTCTTGGGTGGGTGATTCAAAAGCCCTTTGATTCTTAATAGAATATCAAGGACTTGTTTTTCTTCCTGAAAAAAAAGTATCAATAAATCTATCAACAATGAAAAATATTCACCCCGTATTTTCTTATGACCAGATGTTATTAATGATGTTAATGATTACATAGGACAATCATGAATATATTGGTAGGAACCATGAATGGGTGAGCCATCCGTTTATGGTTCCAACCTATTCATTACTATATGATTCTTTTAGAAAACGAAAAACACATTATAGGATTCCTGATCATGCCCTCTAAAGTGACAAGCCCTTTCGCCCTATTATGTTCATGTTCACACTTCATGCATAATTGAGATGACATGCATATTAATTTAGATATGGCCATTTGATTGTACACATGCATATTAATTTAGATATGGCCATTTGATTGTACACATGCATATTAACTTAGTCATTCAAAAAAACACGTGTTTTGGAGACGTTGTCATAGCCATGATCATATTCAATTATGTGTCAACTCTATATAGTTAGTTATTTCGATAGGTGTTAGAATAACGTTAAATAACACTTATTGGTGTTATTTTCTTCACATTTGTGGGTGGGATGGAGGTCAATTGTTATACCCCTAATTTTGACATTGAATGTATATAATTAGAATTATGTAAATGATGTAAATATGCAAGTTGATTCCTAGTGCAGAACTCAAGGCCAAGGCCTGACTAGTGAATGGCTAGGAATGTATGATGTATATAGTTTATTTGGACCATATGGTTTGCTTATCATGCCAATTCAAAAAATATATACATATTATGTTGGAATTTAATAATAAAATGGTCCAAGATAGTTTTGTAAATAGGGGCTATGATTCCACCAAAAGGAAAGTGGAAAGGGGGCCATGGGAAACTAAATACTTTGCTGCTGCTAAGTGTCAACCTTAGAACTCATCCAAATTTTTCCATGTGCTTTAAATGGGACAATTAATTAATCTTGACCATTAAAACCAATCTTTGAGGCATGTGTGAGGTTGGTGGGGAAATTTACTTCATGTAGTTATTGAAGCATGGGGGTGGTGACAATTTTGTCTGTCAAAATACCTTTTCTTCTATGGACATAAGCTATGTTAGTTTTCTTTTCACCATCCCCTTGGATTCAAAAATCATTCTATCATTCTCTCATGTATATTTTCTACACTACATAGATCTTCCTATGGTTGTTCATGACCATTATTGGATTTTGTTTAACACAAAAATTCGAATTTAGAGATAGAGCCGCAAATTAGAAAGGAATATAGATCATTGTAGGAGAGCATAGAGGTTGGGAAATATATGAAACTTTACCCATTGAGTTCTGCTAATTTTGGATTCTTAAGAAGCCACGAATTAAAGTTTCAGGAGGTTCTCCAATAGCATACAGTAGGTTGGACTCTTACTGCACAATAAGGTTTGGAATTCCTAAAGGAACTATGGATTAGTGAAGGGAAATGCCTTCCTTGTGTTGTGTGGGGAATTTGGAAGGATATCCTTGTTTGTGATGACTTATTTGGTTCCATATAGAGCTCTAGATGATATTTTGGTTAAGCATAGAGAGCATAACAAGTTGTGGGCTAAGAAATAGAAGCTTGTAGGTGTTTCCTTAACCTTGGTGGTCTCCTAGCCAAGTCTATGTCTCTATTTGTTTTGATTTACATATATGCACATGCATTTTAGACATTGAATTCATATTATGGTTGTGGGCTGAAATTTACAAGCCCGAATTTAGTTAATGTCCCCTCGCTTGGGTTGAATTGGGTGAAGGGGATGTTACATCAATCTCCAAAATTCTTAAATTCAAAGAGATTATTTGTTGTCATTATGAAACAAACATTTTCACCAAAAGAGCCACCAAAAGGTTCCATATGGAACGAGTTCAATTTCCAGGAAATAAGTTTTACATGTATGACTATGGAATGCCAAAGTATATGCTCTTGGAAATAAAGATGATTACCAACTTGAATCAATGGAAAAATAAAATGAATAAGTGTCAAGTTGTGGTTCATCAATGATTAGAAATTCACATGAGAGGTTCCTTTATCAGTGTAATTTAATAATTAAATTTCTCCTAATATAGGAAAGGAAAATAATTAGGATCATTTGAGGTAAGTACTGAAGTGGAATATTTAATTGAGAATGTAGAACCATCACTTTCATTCCCACGCCTATCCATAATTTGTAGAACCACCACTTTAATTCCCACCCATACCCATACAAGGATAAACATTGGTATTAGGGGCTTATGAAGGGGGAGTCCATCCCCCAAATTAAGGAGAAGAGGGAGGGATATGACGAATTGATAGACAGTAAAGGGGGTTGATATGCCCCTAAGCCCAACAATAGGGATACTGTTGCAAATTGGTATGGAGTATGGGATACTTGATGATGGATTAGGCATGGAAAAAGTAAAGGGATTAGAGGCTAAGGGGATCAATTGAGCATTAGTGCCCTATAATCCTAAAGAAAAGTTGGACAAATGATTAGATGACCAAGTAAAATAAAAAATAGTTTTTCTAATATGCTTAGATGAACTATCGGCTTGAGAACAAGTGAACACAGGGGTCCCTGGGACCAATGAGATAGAAGAGGAGACAATCACATGGACTCTCCATACAACTATTGACAAATGGGTTGAAATGATCTCTAACATATCAGATGCAAAACTCATGGTAATAAGTCTTTGAAGCTCTTGATGGGATATATAAGGACCACCTATATCAACTGCCTCTTATTTAGAGGTTGCAAAGTATCATCGGGTGGTAAAACTGTTAAATGATGAGAGTGGGGGATAGATAAAACTTGATCCACGATGACTCCAAGCAATGTCAGAAAACAATACCAATCAATAAGGCCAACTAATTGACAATGAGAACAATCCTAGAAAAGCTAAGCCAAATGCACACAAACAAAGGAGATGGATAAGTGGCCTCTCGAAACTATAGAAGGTGTGCCTCATTGAGGAGGGACCTAAGACTCCACTACTACAGATGAAGATAATGGAATTAGTTATAAGGAATGTTATACTTCACAGCACAATTCTATGTGCTGACTGAACCCTATCCGACTTAGGACACTCACATAATAACCCATGCATGCACCCTGTGTAGATACTTAGGATAAGCAATGAAGGTCACTAGGTATAACAAATGCTCGGGCAGATAGTCAAAGATAGATCCAACGTATGGGAAAGGTAGTTAAGTCTAAATTCCAAGAAGAACTTCTAAGTGCTTCACAAACCCCTAGATACGAATAGACCTTAGATATATCTTTGACTCTAGGAAGGTATTAGAGGGATATCTCTACAACCAACTTTTGTGCTACCTCATTCTTGACTCCCTTTTTACAGGAGCTTCCCAAGAACACCAATTATACCAAGGACTTAATCATTCCTTGGACATACACCTAATGTTAAGTTTTTTAGTCTTGGAGAAGTTTACTCACAAAATCCTATTCCAAGAGTCTAAAGCCTACACTTATTTGTGCACCTTAAAAAATCTTTCAAATCAATTTTAAAGTTAAGTGTTAATTTTAATTGGTTGTTTCTTTCTCAAAGGAATATGGTCATGCAACTAGTGATATTTCTGACTCAACAAATAGAAAGAAGCATACATAAAAACATTGCTAAGCACTAGTCTTGTTTTCCAAATGAAATTGGTATGCTATTAATGGAAAATGCATCAGTATGGTCTCTTTCAATTTCAATTTCAATGCATTCTTTCCAAATTATGCCTAGACTAATGTAAGCAAAAGTGCAAATTCTCCAATAAAAAATGCAACTCTAAGAAAAAGTAAAAATGCTAAAGTAAACATGCAAAATCCCAATATTTTGGGATGAAAATGCAAGATTCAACATAAAATTCTCAAATTTTGCAGATAGTATAAGAATACCAACCAACTAAGACTCTTAAGAAGTCATTCCTCAAACACACTAAAAAGGACTACCAATGAAAAAATGACAAGAAACCAATTTTCCTAAAAACTAAGAAATAAGAGAGCTTCCAATCACTATAAATGCAACCAAAAGACAACACAAATACCTAAGAAGACTCAACAACACTCAATCATGCAACAAGCATCTTAATCAAGAAATAAGCTAAAAACTGAGATGTACATGGCTATCATCCAAACAATGGTGTATGCACGTGGGTCAAACACAGTCAGACTGCATATATGCGAGCAGGATACCCAAAACCCGCGTACAGTAATAAAAATGAAAAATAAATGAGAGTGAATACAAACCACTTAGGAAAATAGAAAAATATTTACTATCTAGCTACCAACAACACAAAAAATCAAGGAGTCAAAGAGAAATAAAAGAAAAAAATCATTAAAAGAACCCCAAAAGGAGACCATTGCTACAGAAGTTCCCAATTGTGTTACCTATAAAATATTCCTATGGCTTGGGGTAGAACCACAAGAGACAAATAGACACCATAAATTAATTCAATTCCCAAATATGATATATAAACATGAAATGCTAACAATAAAAGGATAAGACTCTTACCTCAACTAGATGTTTGAAGAAGACCATTGTTGAGCTCTCATTCCAATGGTCTTAACCTACAACTTGTCCTCAACAACCAAGGCATACAAGCATATAAAATGTAAATAAATTGTTAGCACATAATCTAGCATATTCCATGAACATATGAATCAAATTTACCTAATGAAAATAATATAAAAATTTGCAACATGTATTGGACGAGAAAAGAGTATTTCTATTACATAAGGACAACCTTTTTCCGAAAACTCATTGGAACCAATAAACAATGTTCCTCCACGTAGGCGTACACCACTTCAATCCTTCATACAATGGAAAGCTCACAATTTCAAGGAGTAATTGTGTTCCTCCTTTACAACATAGGGAAGAGCTTGGAAGATGAACATGATAGAGGTTCAATCTTAGAAGGACAAAGGGATGCAGTCTCAAGGGATGGAAATTGGGAAAAGTTTCTCCAGAGTTTCCTTAATATCAAACTTATCTTCCCAAAATGATTCACAATGGCTCAATATATAGCCCTCAAATGAGATGGAGGGTCGAATCGAAGTGTTTTCCAGTATATGGAAGGATAAGAATCATAATAGTCATGAATTGGCAAGGAAAAATTGAAATATTTTTAATTGAAGCATGAAACCAGATGTATCCAGGACGTAGTGGAGCATGATGATTATACACATGTTGTAGTGCTTCCGACTCGCATACATCAACAAAAATATGATTTTTAGGGTTTTAACTAAGCAAGAGGGGTATAATTAGTCCATAGAGGGACAAGGTAGGCCACCAAGGCATGTTGCATAGGATATGGAAAATCATTATATAACACAAATTTTAACCTATCATTCATTATTCACTTAAAAAAACTTGAAGCAAATCTCAAATCTAGAACATATCATATGATATCATGTAACCATGTTCATATATGATATCATCATCCCCATTTCCTAACCAATCCTCAGAGAACCATCATAGATCCATCCTAAATTTGTATATGTTAAGCACCAGAGGCATCCAATTTCTTGGGGTGCTATTTTTTAATGAATTTTATTTGTTTTAAAATTTTATTTTATGAGCATATATGTATTTTAATTATTTATTTGGTTTTCAATTTTTATTTTATGAGCGGACATAAAAAATATAATTACTTTTTGTTTTTAGTACATAACATGACAATGTTACGTTACACATGTCCCCCATATTGGGTTGTAAGCACCTCTCTACTCTCGGTGCAATAATGGCTATTTTAAGAAACTAGAGTTTAACACACTTGTATTTAACACAATAGTACAAATAAAAAATATGATATGAAATAGATAAGTTTTAACTCATAAGATAAAGTCTAAAAGTACAGGTTCATAGCCTTCATGTATGCATGTAATTGCATCTCCATCTTCATGACCAACATCACTAAAATTTTCAGTCTCATTACTATGAACACTCTCATCATCCTCATAATCTATAACGTGTGTGGAAATGCCCACATCATCAACACCTATGGAAAATGGAGGAATCTCTCTTACTTTCTTTGAAGCCGATGTCTTCCCCTCCAAAGGTCTTATCCAAAAGAATAAATTGCAATGAATGATAGCCAAATATACTAATTTATGTATTGACACTTTATTTCTCTTCTTGCTATGGAGGAAATCATGTTTGGTCCAACTTCTCTCACAAACATATGCATTATTGACTTTTTACTTGAAGTTGAAGTTAAATGGAATTATCAACAAATAATAATGTACTATTTTGAAGGAAAAAATACATGAAAACTAAAATTTCATTGCAAGATTGACTTGTCTTAACACCTTGATTCATAGTTGTTTCAGATCTAGTGTCTCCTACCCATGCATCATCCACCACTCTGTAGGTGTGTTATCTATTCAAACTATATCCGCAACTACTCATATTGTAGTAAAATAATGGTCAGTGTGATTCATGTAATGATACAGATTGCATTCATATCTTATTTTGTATGTCAGTATTAGAATATATCCTCTCGACACAAGTATAACATCCAACCATTATGTTTGGATCCTTATGTATATCAAAATAATTAGGCGCTAAAAAAACACTTGTAGCATGTAATGATCTATGCAACATCGTCCCACCATCACCCACCTATTATCCACAATGTATCATATTGGTTTATATTGCGATTGATAATGATTACATGTAGTTTTTATGTGACCGTTTGTTTTATCCTTGCAATCATAAATAAAACCCATGCATTTACAGTCTTAATCAATAGTCCTTGTGACTTTTACAATAGGCTTGCAAATATACACAATTCTCTTCTAGTAAATAAAAGGACTCATTGAAAATGATATTCTTTACTATTTTACCACATTAACTCTTTGCAAGGGTATTGGTCATCCACTTTGGATTGCAAACATGTGATCTCAGTGCATTTTTTCTCTACCATACTCTTCAATGCAATGTATTGAGTTGCAAATCTAGTTTCACATGGTCTAAGTAAAGTTTTAGTTACAAAATTTCTAATAATACTTAAGGTAAATGCATTATTAAGGTAAATGGATGCTTATGGATTAATTTGAAAAATTTTCATGATAAATTTATATTTTCATCAACCCAAGGTATCTTAACATTGTCATTGAGAGTTAAATCTAAAGATGTGTTGGACATGGTGTCAAAAAAACATTTAGGGAAATTTTGCATCATTAATCCATTGGTACAAACACAATTAAATGTTTTATTAAAAACATCTTGGATTACTTTGTCCTCCCGTATGGACATGATGGTATCTCTTAATATTTAGAACAAATATTTAACATTCTTTGTTTTGTTCATCAAATAATGATGGAAGAATGAATCATCCATTGAGGGAAACAATAAAAGGCATTCACAAGTTTAGGTTTATATTGTCTATTACTCAAACTATCACTCACTATAGTGCAAAAAGTAACTTCCCATGAATTCTTAATAGGTTTAACCCTTTATTCTATTCTAGATTTCCTCCCCTCAACTCCTTTGGTACTAAGAGTTTCATATCTAGGAGGATCATATATGGTACACAATTGTGAAACCCTCTTTATCACATCTTGAAACAAATTGGTTCTAATAACATTAAAATATATATTAGAGTTAATGAAAAAATCATAAATGTAATCATCTACCTCTTTTTGCTCCAATGGATTTCAAGTGTGTGTCAATGTTTGTGTGGTTTGACTATGATTTGGTAGACTAGGCCCTTTTTGTGATCTACATGGTGTAGAGGATGGTGGTGAGGGTATGTGTTATCAGGAATATTGCACCTTCTGTGGACAGAAGCTATTTTTTCTGGTCTGAATGGTTCAGATCTAGAACAAATGAGTGAACGACAAAGGATGAAGACCCACCCTGAATGCCGTAGACACCTGGAATACTGCTTTGATTGTGAACCTGTGTACCTGCAAACATATCAAACATACAAGCACATCAAAGCTACTAGAAAATCATCTACTTATCCATGTCAGTGACTAAGAAATCTAACAACATGTACATGTGAAATCAAAACAACAGTAATGTGAGACGGAAATCAGCTTTGCATTAAGAATGTATGGAGAAGCTTACAACCGCTTCCTTAGTGTCGACAAGCCCCTCCATGAGACAAACACTTCATCCCCATAAGCTCCAATGTTTCTCTCTATGCTCTCCAATGATTTGGACTAGGTAGTCAATCCAACAACATAACAATACCTCTATAGTTCTCACTCTCAACTATGGATAAGAGCTTGTATTTATAAGGCTCAATGGATAGGAATAGTTGAGAGAATTGTGGGTGAGGTGGCTTCAAGATCCTACCATGGGGGATCTCGAGCTCAACTAACCAATAATTATAGGGATAAGGGAGGACACGAGGCTCAAGATCTAGAAGCCTTGAGAAACTTCTCTTTTTCCCATTTTACCCAGGGTACCACTTTTCTTCCCTTATGACAAAGCAGTTTAGGTGAGAACCACTTTTAGACCAAAGACCATAGGTGGTGGCACTTCTTCTCTAAAACAGGATACATGTTGTGCTGAGCAAGGTACTGCTCATCAGCCACAAGGTAAGTGCAGTACTAGGTTTTTTCAAGTAGACTTGACAAATAGAGCAAGTTTCCACTCGAAGTGTTGGGATTAAGGGAAAACATGGAAGTTAAGGGTCTTATCACACGATGGTGACATGATTTAGGTATAACAGTATGGAATTTGTTGGTGGGGTTGAAATAACCTTTGATATAGTCAGCTCATCTTGCACCTTATTTATTTTAGATGTGTGGATTTCATTTCTTTTTTATGAGATTTAGTTTCTTCATTAACTTCTCCTTCACCTTTCTTAATCTTCTCACATCTTGTGACTCCTCTACTAAGTCCACCTATAATACTAGGAAAATGATCTCCAAATCATGTTACTAATGTTCAACATTTTTTATTACATTCTTGACAATAAATTTCTCAATGGTTTTTTTATATAAATATTTCGATTCAAGAGCCTTAAATTTATATGGTAGGGAGAGTATTATGATTAGACTTATCAAAAAAAAAAAGTGTTAGAATTTAGAACTTGAAAGAAAAATAACAAATAACAAAACAACAAGTAAAGAAAAACATAAATAATGAATAATAGAAAGCACTCTACACTCTTGAGTCTTGACTTTTACATTCATAATTTTTTTAAATCTATTTTTTTTTAAGTGGTCATACGAGCATTTCTTAAAACAAATTATGAATAGTATGCGGAAACTTTGATATGAGCCACATTTTAAGTTTAACTTGGTAAAAGTAGAACTTTATTTTCATCTAAAAATCCATTAAAAATTCATTGAAATTAAAAACTACATACAAACTACAGTAAAAAAGATAAAAAATACATTTGTTGGAGGAATTAATTGAAACTATATCTAAAAGAAATTAAGAGTTCAAAAGGATGCATAAATACATTTGTTGCGGGAATTAATTAAAATAAGTAGGAACCACATGTACAATTGTCGTCATACAACAATAATCACATGTACAACATACTTGGTAAAATATTCATAATATAGCTATGTTCAATTGTCACACATCACCATTCAACCCATAACATTTTAAGTCTTCAATGTAGTGATGTTAAACTTTAACCATGTGCATGTACTAAAAAAAAAAACTCAAATTTTCAAACTCACAACTCTCTACCTAGAATCTTTATTTGATTTGGTTCATTGAAATGGTGTTTGAGGGATACTTATAAGCATCCCAAATAAATTTTTAATTATTTAAAAAAATGAAGTCTTTTATTAATAATCCAGTCGACCATATTTTATCATATTTTAAAATATAAATATGGATGTGATTTAGACAGAAGACCATATTTTATCGTATTTTAAAATATAAATATGGATGTGATTTAGACAGAATTCGATCAACGCTTTGTTGACTATATTTTATCCATCCTATGGTGAATATTTTTCTCATCTTTAACACAATGAAAGTTTCTATGCACGAAGCCTCAATACATCAAAATGCTGCTACTATGGTGCTTACTATGTGATATATTTTTTTTCTTTAGAGCCTCAATACATCAAAATGTTGCTACTATGGTGCTTACTATGTGATATATTTTTTTTCTTTAGTAGAAGTCTTAGTTTTTAACTAGTCATTTTCACTATATATATATATATATATATATATGAACAAATCATATACTAGGATCTTTGGGACATAGGTACATGGTGTGAAAATGAGGAAGGAATAAACCATATTAACAAGAATTTGATTGTATTAGCTCTTTCTATATGGAAATTCCAATGGTGTTTGAAATGTAGTGGATATTTAGAATAGCACAGATATAGTACAATCAAAAAACCGTTGATCATATTCTATTATAATCGTATCTATATTGATATGGTAAAATATGATAAACTATGGCTACCTAGTTTATTAATAGAAACATTCATTAAAAAAACAATCTTTAATTGTTTTGGGATGCTTATAAAGATATGTTGGTCACCATTATGATGAACCAATCAATTGTGTTTATGGGTAGCAAGTTGCAAGTTCAAAATTTTGAGTTTTTATTTATTTACTGTTATCCATGATTTCACTACACATGTGTGGGGTTAAAGTATAAGATTTCTACATTTAAGACTTGAAATGTTCTGCATCGAGTGGTGATATGTTAGAATTCAAAACGTGTATGTTATGATTAACTTACTAAATGTGTTGTACTTCTTTTTTTTGCTTCCTTCAATTAATTTATGCAACAAATGTATTTATGCATCCTTTTGAATTTCTAAATTTTTCTTGGATGTACCTTCAAGCTTCTGCGTAGTTTCACTTAATTACTCCAACAAATGTGTTTATGCATTCTTTTGGTTGTGTCGTGTATGTAGTTCTCATTTCAATGGAGTTTCAAATGAAAGTGGAGTTTAATTTTTACCAAGTTAAACATAAAACTTGAGGTTCATGTCAAAGTATCAAAATACTATTAATAAGTTCTTTTAAGAAACAATTATAGGATTATTTAAAAAAAAAAAGTAAAAGTGAAGACTAAAGAATGTATATAGCATATTTTATTATGCATTATTTATGTTTTTGTTTATTTGTTGGTTTTATTATATGTTATTTTTTCTTCGAAGTTTTAAATTCTAATAGACATTTATTTATTTATTTTATAGGATAATTTTAATCATAATGGCATCCCAATCATCTAAATATAAGGCTCATAAACGATAATATATATACAAAAAACATTTTGGGATAATTTACTGCCAAAAATGTAATAAAGAAGTGCAATATTAGTAATTATTGTCAAATATCATTTGCTCGGTATTGTACATGAGCTAGGTGGAGGAGGAGTCAAAGGATGTGAAACGTTTATGCAAGAAGTGAGGAAAAAGTTATCTAAATAAATAATTTCTCATAGGAAAGAAATGAAATACATACAAATGAAATAAATAAACTGCTAGATGCACTAACCATATTAGAGGTTATTTCAACCTTGCCAACAAATTTCATGCCCTCATCATCATCCTCTATGCCATATGGATCACAAAAAGAGCCTAGTATAGAAATGCTAGTCCATTCTAACAAAAAATGACATAAGCTTAAAAGAAATTGGAGTTAAAAGATGCAGATGATTCCATTTATGATTTTTTTGCTCTCTCTAATATATCTTTTAATGGTATTAAAAGCCATTTGGTTTGAGGCATGATAAGGAAGGTTGCACAATGTGAATACATTGCCTTGTTTCTATTGAGGAGTGATTCATTTTCCCACCATTAATTTTATGAACAAAACAAAGAGTGTTGAATATTTGTTTCAAGTATTTAAAGAAACCATGATGTCCATAAGGGAGGACAAAGTAGTCCAAGTTGTTACTAATAATGCATCCCATTTTGTTCGTGTTGGTGAGTTATTGATGCAACATTTACCTAAACGTTTTTGGACACCTTGTGCAACACATTGTTTATATTTAATTATTTGTTGCATTGGTAATATGCATAGGGTTAAATAAAATATAACTTCAGCAAGAAAAAAACTCAAATTCATCGTCAATCATCGATTGACCTTAAGTAATTTAGAAAACAAATCACGAAAGAATTACTTACAATAGGTCAAACTATATTTGCAGCTCATTACATTGTATTGAAGAGGTTGGAAGAGAAAATAAAAGCATTAATGTCATTTTCTTTCAATACAAAGTAGACGAACAATACCCTTGCAAAGAGTGCATGTGGTAAAATGGTAGAGAATATTTTTTTCAATCCGTCCTTTTGGTTATTGATAGAGAAAATTGTATCTATTTGTGAGCGTAATGTAAAAGTATCGAGGATGGTTGATCCAAGTGCTACCTGCATGGGTTTTATTGATCTCGTGCAAGGATGGGAAAAAAGGAAAAATAATGACTACATGTAATAATGATCAATCACGGTGTCAACCAATATGAGACATTGTAGATACTATGTGAATGATGTTGTATAGACCACTCCAATATGCAAGTTTTTTTTTAGAAACTAATTATTTTCATATGCACAAGGATGATGACATAATGGATGGATATTGTACTTGTGCGGATGATATGTATCTTGATATTGATATGCATAAGAAGATATGATTGTAATCCATGTCATACATTAATGGAACTAGCCATTATTTTATTACGACATGAGTAGTAGGGGATATGGATTGCATAGATAACTGGAAGTAGGAAGAGGGGTGTAAAAACCCTTTCATATGGGAGTAGGAAGAGGGGTGTGAAACCCTTTCTTCTTCAATGGTGTGTTTATGGGTGGAACAATCGTTGCATGACTTGATATACTTGTTGACATCTTGTTGGAGCTTTGGATAATAAAAATACTTTTGCAATATTGCTACTGTATTTTCCATGCCAAAGTTCCTTGCCAAATTACTATAATTAACTTCCCAAATAATATTTGCAAGATCATTCGAAGGAACATAGAAATGGCATAGAGGGAATCGCATTCCACCCTGGAGATGAAAGCATATAATTGGAATTCCTACGACTAGTTCTTAATAGGTGGTAGCGAATTTAGGATCAATGCCATATATCTAGGGCCACCCTAAGGTTTCACATCCACATGAGTTTAGCACTATTATCAAGGGTACAATTGGAGGTCAAATAAGGTAGTTAACAACTCAATTTGTACTTCCCCTCTTATATTTAATGTTTAGGTGCAATTGTTACAAGCATGTGGACCAATTTTAATGGTGATAATTTTTTAAATTACCCTACATTTGCATGAACTACAGGGGATTGGAATGAATGTGTATGAATTCCCTTTTTCCTAGAATGTAATGTTTCCATTGGAAATATGCTTTTACAATAGAATACATTTCCTTATCACATGTGGGGTATATGCAAACTACATTTGGGTGTCTCATTGTGGTATGTCATTGGATGGTCATGTTGATTGAGAATTGTGTGAACATCATAGTCTGAAGCATTTGTCTCAATATCAAGGGGTTGTGGAAGATATGGTAAGGTGAGTACTGGTGCTAAATATAGGCATTTTTTCATATCGTCAAATGTTTTATGTTAACCTAAAAAAAATTGGATTTGGACACACCCTTGGTAACTTGGATAAGGAACTAAGCAATATGAGAGAGCCCTAATATGAACTGGCATTAGAAAATCACAAATGATTTGATCTTATATGGATCCACTTGCACACCATGCTCATCCATGATGTAACCTAAATATTGGATTGTCTGCATGCCAAAAGAGAATTTCTCTAGATTAACATATAATTTATGTTGTTGCATGGTGTTGAGGACATGTTAAATGTGTTGTAAATTCTCAACCCAATTCTTATTGAACATGAGGATTTCATCTAGATATATGACACCAAAAGAGTTGACAAAGGGATGAAAAATGTCATCCATCATCTATATGAAAGTTATTGGAGCATTAGTTAAGCAAGAAGGAATGACCAACCACTCGAAAATACCTTTCTTGGATTTGAAGGAAGTATTCTAGGAATCGGCTTTCTCAATTGAAACCTAGTGGTAGCTATACATCATATTAATCTTACTAAAATAATTGTAGCCTCCCTTGAGCTAGTCAAGAAGATCATCAATCCATGAAAGTGGATATCGATTCCTGATTGTGATTTTTTTAGAGATATATAATAAATATAGAGTCACCATGTGCCATATTTCTTCTGAACCAACACAACTGGTGATACAGAAGGGAACCCCAAATATCCTTTATCCCATATGTTTTCCCCAGGATTTAGCTTTCTCTGTATTTAGCAGAGTTAAAATTTGTCTTCTCACCAAATATTTATTCTGCAACTCTATTGCGTAGCTCTGTTTTTGTAGGCTCAATTCCACAATCTTTTGTTCCGCGAACTAGTTTCTCATAGGCTTGCTTCCAGAACCTCAGTATCTCTGCAACTTCAACCTTTCCGCAACTCAATTTACCCAAGCACGTTTAGCTTCCCAATTTGATTTCTACAAGTTCTTTTTCGCAATTGCGGATTGTGGAAATTCCCAAATTCTGGAATTGGATTCTGCAATTTATACAACTGCAACACTCCTTTTCGCAATTGGCTTGCAGATTGTGAATTGTGGATCCAACATTTCCCAATGTTTAACTTCCACAAGATTCCTTCCACAAAGTTGTAGATTATGGATCCAAATTTTCCCAAATTTGAACTTCCACAAATTCCCTCCCGTAATTCGTTTTTTGCAACTCTTTACAACTGTCGATTTCTTGTGGGGTATTTCCTGACCGTTGATCTATAATTAGATGTGGATCTTCACTTTTCTTTGCGGATCCGTTATTTTCCTTACACCTTTATCTTGCGGAGCATCAAATCTCTTGCAGATTTGACATCGTCCATCGATCTACTATATTTGGCAGAAATTCACTTAACCTTGCGGATTTGTTATCTACCGTTCATGTTCGCTTCATGAATCTTTCCCCACAATTGATCCATATTTTCTCCTTCAAACTAGATCTTCAAATTTAACTATGATCTTTGCAAGTCTATGTCGATTCATCAGAGCATCGATTAATCAATCCGTGTCCAACTTCACCGAGATTGTCTCGGTTCAGTTATGAACTTCACCTTTGTAGAATGTTAACACAGGAACATCGATCTTATCTGTGATCGATGACATGGGATTTATTCATGCACTTCACGCATAGAGATCCTTCAACAAATCTCTGTAACCTTCTACTTTGAAATCCCTAAATTTAGAATACTACAGACACAGATCTATCAACCATTAACGGAGGTTGATCAAGAATTGAAATCATCAAATAATACACTCAAACAGAGTTGCCATTACATAGAGATATGTTGAAATAGTATTTAATTTATTCAATAAAAGGAATCTGTATATTTACATCGATTTAGAATCTAGGTTTTGATCCTCTTAGTCTGGTATAACTCCAACCAGTTATCTTGGCCAGATTTACATTGGTTTGTCCATATTAGCCATATTTTACATTGTTTGGCTACACCCCTTGACTTGACTACTTCTCGCTCTCCCCAATGCCTCGAAGGCTTACAAACATATATACAATTGGATTCATGAAACCATTATGCTTTAGATCCTCAATATACTCAATAATCTACTAACTAATTCTAAATAAAGCAACATAATCAACCCTATCTCAATGAATTGCTCATGAGAGCCTTGACCCTCATCGAATGCTACCATTTGACATGGGATTAGTTACATGACTCATTTAATGACTCATCACTCACATAATGGCTCATCACATATCTAGAAGAGCACTCAAGATAGATTTATTTACAATGTAATAGTCTAAGGACTATTAATTTAGAAGATGATGACCCCTTCTAGGTTTGATCAAAATATGGAACTTGAACTTGAATGGAAAGCATGATTCTCCTACATCAGACTCCCTAGGAAGATAGAAAATATGACCTCCTAGTCATAATCTTTAGTATTCAACATGTCTGAATCCCAAACTTTGTGTTGTAGTTGGTCATTGATTTCATCATGTTGTTTTTCCTTTGTCATCTTCAGTTCTCCCGGTTTCCAAATTTTTTGCTGCAATGCCTCACTGGCCTTGCTTCTACAAGATTCTTTTGTCATTTGTCTCTTACTGCTAGTGTAAATATTCCTTTTCTCTTCATGTATTTTCTGAGACATTTCCACCATCAACATCCTTATATTCTCCATTTCACTATCCAAATCGTTTCCTGTATGATAAATTTCCTTATACTGAACTTGTTTTCTAGTTACAGCATATCCTTTCCATTTATATCTCCAAAATTTTTATCCCTTCCTTTAATTGTACCATCATTGACTGACATCTTGACCTGTTCATCAAAATTTGTAGTTTCTTCTCCTACCTTCAGAGTCTAAACATGTATATTTTGTTTCTCTATCTTTTTTCCCAAGATATCCACTTCTTTACATAACCCAATGAAGTCATTATCCATGGAATTTTTCAACTTCATACAGTCCTTATTTTCCATCATCCAATATTCTAATGACCATACTTCTTCCTCTAAATCTGCACATGAAATTAAATCAAGAATATCTAATTCAATGGATACCTTAATTTATTCTTTTTATTGATGCTCTTCAATTGCATTTATGGTGTAGATCTCCCGTAAATGCTTTGTTTCTTTATTCTACTAGATAAGCATTGCATTAGGATACTTATATTTATCTTCCTCTTGGTTGTATTTACAGTCCAATCCTCTTCTACTTGCAACAACAAATTCTTCTACATGTCTGTCAACAATTTTATTGGCAAATTGTGTATGTATTCCCCCTTGGATATGTTTATCATTCTCCATCTTCATAGAAAACTTCCAACTTTGTCCTCCTTTAGGGATGTAATAACATTTCATGACAACCCCACTATCTTCATCACCCATTGTACTTGTAAACACACACAATTCATTAATTTTAAAAACATTTGGTTTTCTATCCCTTCTGGATTTATTCATTCATGGATTTGAACTCTCCAAAGAGTCCATGAGACTTCCAACTTCTTTGTCTTGGAATACATATTCAATCAAGAACTCTTCTATCTCAGTTATCTCTTCTAATAACTTCATTTCTTCACCAAACTCTATCTCTTATGAGCTACTTGATGCATCACCATTTTAGATTCTTTTATAATAGGATTATGTTCTGCTATTATGCCTTTGAAAAACATCCCCCTTCTTCATAATCTCTGATAGTCCAAGATGATTGTTCGGTCTATTTTCTTATAAACATACCACTTAAGTATTCTTCAATACCTGTAGTCATACACAAATAATTATATTAAAAAACATAGTACTTCTCATATGGAGTCTCATCCATATTATCTTCACGTGGTTCTAAAATTATCAGAGAGTTTAGAAAATCATCTATAATCTCCTCATATGTTTCATCATCCTCTCCAAGAAAAGGACCCTTTTCAGGTTCACAATATGAAATTTCTATCTTAGAATCAACTTCCTTGAGTTCTTCCTTCAATCTAACATATATCTTTTTCCTTAACTTCACCTGCAACGAATGCATCTCACCTCTCTTTTTCTCATTACCCAACCATACATATGGGTTTCTTCTACAACTTCTTGTATATGGCTCTCGAAGCACCAAATGTCTCTTTCTAACTCCAACAACTCCATGTTACATTCTTCTTGGCTCTCCTTTTTTATTCCTTTCTTCTTTCTTCTACTATGGATTTCCTCTGAACCCCTGTAATGACCTTCAGTAGTCATTGTTTCTGTCTCCTTCCCTTTTTTGAACTGCTTTCCTAATCCTCCCTCAACAAGTCTCCACACTTGTCTTCTATACCTCAACAATATATCTCTCCTAGAGCTTGTCCTTTTGGTATATCTGGTTCTTCTCCTCTAGAACCTCTTGAGAAACCTCCTTTTCTCTTCTTTTCTTCTGTAGGTTCACTCCTCTTTTTGAGAACATGCACTAGTCCTCTCTTGTCCAAAATTTGCTGGATTTCTGGGTTTTTCCACTGCTTCCTATTTCCTCTAAGAGTTCACAAAATATTCCTCAAGAACTTCTATTTTCTTTGCTTCTTTCTTCCTATTTTCTAAGAGATGACATGCTCTTATTCATCAGGAACATAATTTTCCTCTATACAACTTCACTTTCTTTAGTATGTTGTAGCCTGTTAAATCCTTCCAAGGATTTCTTCTGCACTCTCCTGTGGCTAGAATTAAAATTAAAATCTAAACCACACCTTTTAGACACAATTGTTAGTCTTCCACTTTAACACAATTTAAAAATCAGAATTTGATTTACCTCTTGGATCTGACCTGAGCTCTAACAATCTTCACGCAAAATATTCTATGCTCTACTACCTTCACGCATAATTCTTCTTCTGCTCTGATACCACATGATGCAGAAGGGAACCCCAAATATCCTTTATCCCATCTGCTTTCCTTGGGATTTAGCTTGCTCTATATTTAGCAAACTTAAAATTTCTCTTCTCACCAAATATTTCTTCAGCAACTCTATTGCATATGTTTGTTTCCGCAGGCTCAATTCCACAATCTTTTGTTCTGCAAACTAGTTTCCCACAGAATTGCTTCCACAACCTCAGTCTCTCCACAATGGAGTATTTTTGCAACTTCAACCTTTCCGCAATTGAGTTTCAACAACTCAATTTCCACAATCTCCTTTAGGTTGCACAATTTCCTTTTCACAATTGCCTTTTCACGAGAACTTTTTCGCAAGTTCCTTTCCTCAATTGCGGATTGCGGAAATTCCTGAATTTCGAAGTCAACTTTCGCAATTTATGCAGCCGTATCACTCCTTTCTGCAATTGGATTGTGGGATGGGGATCCAACATTTCCAAAAGTTGAACTTCCACAAATTTTCTTCTGCAAGATTCCTTCCGCAAAGTTGTGGATTGTGGATTGCGAATCTAACTTTTCCCAAAGTTGAACTTCTACAAATTCCCTCCCGCAATTCCTTTTCCACAACTCTTTACAACTGTGTATTTCTTGTAGGTTCTTTCCTGAGCGTCGATCTGCTCTACAATCAGATGTAGATATTCACTTTTCTTTGCGGATCCGTTATTTTCCTTACACCTTTCTCTTGCGAAGCGTCATATCTCTTGTGGCTTTGATCTTATCCGCCGATCTGTTATCTATTGTGGAACTTCACCTAACCTTGTGTATTTCTTATCTCCCGTTCACATTCACTTCATGAATCTTTCCCCACTATCGATCCATATTTTCTCCTTTAAACTAGATCGTCAAATTTAATTACGATCTCTACAACTCTATGTCGATTGATTAGAGAATCGATCAATCGATCTGTGTCCAACTTCACCAATATTGTCCTGGTTCAATTTTGAACTTTACCTTTGTAGAACGTTAACAAAGAAACATCGATAATGTTAGTGATCAATACTATACGATTTATTTATGCACTTAACGCACAGAGATCCTTCAACAAATCTATGTAACCTTCCACTCTCAAAACCCTAAATTTATAATAGTACACACACAGATCTATCAACCATTAACAGATGTTTATTAAGCATTCAAGTCATAAAATCATACACTCAGACAGAGTTTCCATTACACAGAGATATGATGAAATAGAATTTCCTTTATCAAATACAAGGAATCTGTATATTTACATTGATCTAGAATCTATGTTATGATCCTCTTAGTCTCGTATAGCTCCAACCAGCTATCTTGGCCTGATTTACATTGGTTTGGCCATATTGGCCATATTTTACATTGTTTGGCTACACCCCTTGACTACTTCTTGCTCTCCCCAATGTTTCGAATGCCTACAAACATATATACAATAGGATTCATGAACCCATTCTGGTTCATATCCTCAATATACTCAACAATATGCTAACTAATTCTAAATAGAGCAACATAATCAACCTTATCTCAATGACTTGCTCATGAGAGCCTTGATCCTTATCGAATGATACCATTTGACATGGGCTTAGTTACATGACTCATTTAATGACTCATCACTCACCTAATGACTCATCACCTATATATAATAACACTCAACATAGATTTATTTACAATGCAATAGCTTAAGGACTATTAATTCAAAAGATGAAGACCCCTTCTAGGTTTGATCAAAATATGAATCTTGAACTTGGATGGAGAGCGGGATGCTCCTGCATCAACTGGGCTCCTGTAAGGTGAGGAACTTAGTAGGATGTTCCACTTTTGTATTACCTCATGAATATGACATTTTATTTATTAATTTTCTGGTAGAGATATCCTATATACTTGGCCATTAGGTAGAGGTGCACTAGGTACCAAATCAATTGAATTCTTGACATGGCAGTGTAAAGGCACCCCAAATGGTGAGGTGAAGAGATCTCTATTACTTTGTCCACATGCTTTTGTTGTATGGAATGTCTTGTGTATAGGTCATGGATGTTGATGTGACCTTCTTTTCACTTCCAAATTCAATCATAAAGAGGATGAATTTCCAATTTTGGGATATTACCTTCCTACATTGCTTGGTTGAGATCAAAGAGATTGCAACAGTTGGAATGAACTTTGGCATACTATTTTTTTTCTTCCAAAGAAACAATGAAACTATGAGGTAAAAAATCATATAAAACATGTCTTTTCCACATATATAGTTGCCCTCCTAAAATAACATAACACACTTCGAGAGGGGAAACATCACAGAATACCTCATCTTTGAAGGGCTTGATGTTGTAGGGTGGGTGACAATTTTGATAGATGTGGATGTCACAAACCTGGCTCATCTAACCAATGGTGTATAGTTGAGGGTGTGGAATTGTTAGTAGCTTCAATATCTTGATGACCTTATATGATATAGGTATTCCCCCACCCTATTGTCAACAACGAAATGTAGTGTAGTTCCCTTCACCAACATCTATGAATGGAAGAGGTGATTCCCTTCTTCAAGATATTTTGGCTCCTTTGATTGGATCTTTGTGGTTTATATGGTATCATAAGCTTCTACATTATTGATTCATTTCCCCTTAACCTATTTAGAATCAAATTCTGATATAGGTTCCGATTCTCTTTATTTAAGCTTGATCAACTGCCACTGTTTTGAGTGGCACTCATTAGTGTTAGGCAAATGGATTTTGTCAAACTCAAACTACTTCATAGTGTATTTTTCCAAATTCTCATTTCCCTTGTTTTCCTACATCTTTGATTGGATGTATCAAGGTTAAATTTCCTTTCTATAGCCATTTTTCTTTGATTTAGCGACACATTTACGATACTTTTGTTGTGAAAAAATTGTAGACCCAAACTCCCACTTATTTTGTTCCTTAAATTTCTCCTCAATATTGACATCATAGTGGTAAATGGATCCCAGTGAGATGTATGAAAAATCTATCTCTACTTGGGTGTTCTTCTGTAGGACACTATGGTATTTCAATACCAAGTGTCACTCAGAGTCTTTGATACCTAGTTTCGAAAACAATGTATGAAATATATTATTGTACTCTGACACTATCTAGTCTCTTTTCTGGCGTAGAGTGATCCATCTAATGCATTTTTCACCATATCTTCCAATAGGGTATAATTCCTTCTTAAGAGCATCTATAAATGCTACCCAAGTGGGTCCTTCCTTGAATAATGTAGATTCATCTTTGTTATTTCTCTGCCAGTAACACTCCCACCAAAATTTGACATTTGGAAGGGATTTAAGGAGTGTGAAGGCTATATTTTTGGTGTTGAAAAAGTTTTGAACAAAGAAATATCCTTATAACAAGTTTAACCATATTTAGAAAGCATGTTCGTATATATGTCTTTCAAATAAAGGGATATCAAAGCTGTGTACTTGTACCTTGAATGACATCACACCTTTGAAATGGTTTCTTGTGTAAGGTATCTTGCTTGTCTGTGATAGTTGTTGAAGGGTATGGGTGAATTTATCCACCATCATGTTCCTCTATCACATGAGGGATTCATCAAGCAAGATTTTTATAGGATCTCTTGCTCCATCTCACTTTCCCCCTTCCATGGGAGGTTTCCAGAGGCGGCAGAATTGGTCATATTGTAGTGAAACTAGCTCAAGACTGTTATGCAACCAAATCCTAGATATAGCATAAAAAGAGTAGAAATAGAAAATAAGAGAGAAATCCATGCCTGAAATATGAATAACAAAGATAAATATCAATCCTCTTCGAGGGAGGAATCTCCTTACACAATGTACAAGACAAGGTAAGATGATATTATTGCAAAATGATAAGATTTCCTTCCTATATATAGGAGATAAAAGTGTACAATAACAACTAATAAACCCACTAATAGACCCAAGCCTACATATATAATATGTAATGCACCACAATATAGGGGGTAATGTGCCACACTATATGGTGTAATGTGTCATCATTAAGGGATTAACATGCCCCTCCCCTTCAAAAAGTGTTGTCCTCAACGCTGAAGTAGTTATGGATGCTGATGTATAAAGGACTCATCTTCCCATGTTGAATCTTCTGTGGGTAAGTTATTCCATTTAATGATATACTCTGAAATTAATCGATTTTGAAGTTGTCTAGTTTGTATTTCAGTAATTTCTTCAGGCTCCATGATGCTTTTTCCTTCCTCATCAAGTTATGGTAACATCGTTTAAACTGGTAGCTTGTCACCTATAACTTTCTTTAAATAGGAAACATGGAAAACAAGACGGACTCGTGAAGAGGAAGGTAGTTCCAATTTGTAGGGCATACTACCAATCTTGTGTAACACCTTGTAGGCACCGTATTATTTAGGTGATAATTTATTATTCTTCTTGGTGTTCTTCAGGGACATCTGTTTGTATGGTTGTAGTCTTAAAAACACCCAATCCCCAACATTAAAGCTCCGTTCACTACGGTGTTGATCTACTTGTTGTTTCATTCGATTTTGTGCTAGATTTAGGTTGTACTTTAAAAGTTGAAGAACTCATTATTGATGCTCCATGTGGTCTTCCGCTGCTTGAACCTTAGAGCCTCTTAGTGAAGATGTGATGGATGGTGGATGGTAGCCATACTATGCCATAAATGGGGTCATTTTTGATGATGTATGGAAGGAAGTATTATACCACCATCCTTCCAAGGGTAAGCACTTGACCCATTCCGTTTGCTTATCATTTGCAAAACATCAAAGATACCCTTCCAAACATTTGTTTACTATCTCTGTTTGTCCATCATATTGAGGGTGATAAGACGAGCTATGATCCATTTGAGTACCCAAACAAGAAAATAATTTGGTCCAAATATTTCCAGTGAAAATGGGATCCTTGTCACTTACTGTAATATTTGGAGTTCCGTGTAGTTTTTTTGTACTGTCTCCATAAAAGAATTTGCGACTGTGATTTATTTGAAGGGGTGATATAGTGAACATAAGTGTTCATATTTAGTAAGTCTATCAACAACCACCATGATGACACTCTTTCCTTCAGATTTTGGTAAACGTTTGATAAAATCCATCAAGACCTCTGTCCACCTTTGGCTTGGAGTGGAAAGTGGTTCTAGGAGACCAAAAGTATTAATTGTTTCAACTTTATTTTGTTGGAAAACCAAACATTCTGCCACAAATTTTTGAACGTTAGTTTTAAGTGGCATCCCCAAAAAACTTTCTTTACCTTATGGTAGGTTTCTAATAAATTTGAGTTCCCTCCTATTGGTTAAGAGTGGAATTCAGAAAGTATCTTTTGCTTGAGCTGGGAACTCTTACCAATATATAAGCAATCTTTGTACCATAGCAAGTCATATTTCCACCTAAATGTATTAGAGGCACTGGGATCCTGCTGCAACTTTTGAATAAATGCCCATATTTTTTTTCATTTTTCCATTCGCCCATAGCTTCTGCTATCCAATATGGTTGGATGATCAAAATAGCATAGAGTAATGCTTCAACATCCTCATATTTCCTGGAGAGTGCATCTACAACAACATTTTTCTTCCCCTGTTTGTAGATGATTTCAAAGTCATATCCTAACATATTTGTTACCCATTTTTGTTGCTCTTCTGAAGATAGCTTTTGTTCCAAGAAGTATATAAGGCTATCATGAGCAGTTTTAACCTTGAAATGTATACCTATAAGGTAGGGGAACCATTGCTTCAAGGTATGTAGTATTGCCAACATTTCCTTCTCATAAATGGAAATTTTAAAGTTCTTTCCCTTGATTGGATGACGTGTGAAGGAAATAGGGTGTCCTTCTTGCATTCGTACAACTCCAATTCCATTTTCTGAAGCATCACATTCCACAATAAAGGTTTTTGTGAAGTCTGGTGTCGCCAAAACATGAGATTTACACATGGCCTCTTTGAGTAGTTGAAAGGCTTGAGTTGCCTCTGGAGTCCAAGAAAATGAATCTTTCTTCAGTAATGATGTTAGAGGAGTTGCTATCCTTCCATAGTTCTGAACAAACTTGCGGTAGTACCTTGTCAGACCTAAGAATCCTTGAATATTCTCTAGGGTTTTGGGAATTGACTAGTCCATCATGGATTTAATTTTTTTAGGGTCTACATTGACACCTTCATGAGATACAATATGACCCAAACACTCTACCTCCTTTATCCCAAAGAAAATTTTTGAGGGTTTTGCATATAGTTCTTTCTCCTTTAGTAGTTTTAGTACTCTGTCAACATGTTGAACATGTTCTTCCCAAGACTTGATATAGATTAGTATATCATCAAAGAATACCAACACAAATTTTCTAAGGAAAGGATTGAAAATAGAATTCATCAAACCTTGAAATGTGGAAGGTGCATTTGTTAGAACAAATGGCATGACCAAAAATTCATAGTGACCTTCATGAGTTATGAATGTTGTTTTGGGGATGTCTTCATCTTTCATTCGAATCTGATGATACCCAGATTGAAGATCCAGCTTTGTGAAGACAATTGATCCATGTAATTCGTCTAACAATTCATTAATCAAGGGAATGGGAAACTTATATTTAATGGTGATCTTGTTGAGCTCTTTATAATCAAGACACATATGCCATGATCCATCTGGCTTGTGTACCATTACCACTGGTACAGAGTAAGAACTTTGGCTAGGCCTAATTATGCCAGCCTCTAACATTTTATCCACCATACGCTCAATTTCACTCATTTGGCTATAGGGATATCGATAAGGTTTGATGTTAGGAGGAACACTATCTGGAATTAAGTCGATAGCATGATCAAAGTCACGAATAGCTGGAAGAACTTTGGGAATATATTCAAATACCTTGGAATGCTTATTAATGAGCCTTTGGAGATCTGGGGAGATAAGGGATTTTAAGGTTTGAACATCTAATGAGCATAATTATGCATCTATACTTTGATGTCCCCTTTTTAACATCTTTGTCATACCATTAGAGCTTATCACCTTGCTTGGTTTTCATGTGACACCATTTAACTCATATTCTTTACCTTCCCATGAAAATTTCATGATTTTTTTTTTGAAAATTAAAAACCATTGTTCCCAATGATTGTAACCATTGGACACCGAAGACAAAATCAACACCACCCATTGGGATATCAATAATTGGACTATTCAATACTTATTACCCTATCGCTAGATTGATATTATGGCATTTCCATGAGCAATTTATAGTTCCTCCATCTGCAATCATTACTTGAAATTCTGGTGCTGGATAGACAAAGCAATTAAGAAATTTAGCTAATTTATAGTGAATGAAATTACGAGTACTACCAAAATCAATCAACAATGTTACCTTCTTCTTTTTGATGCATCCTTCTATCTTGAGAGTTTGAGGAGTGCTAATTCCAGCCAATACATGACAAGATATGGTCGGAGTAATTTCTTTTGAAATAGCCTCTTCCATTTCTTCTGAAGTTGCCTCTTGTTGATATTCTTCCTCTTCTTTTGGTTCTTCCTCTTCACAATCTATGTAGATTACTTTCTTCTCGTTGCACTTATGTCCCTTACTATACTTGCTGTCACAATTAAAGCATAATCCTTTTTCTCTTCTTTCATCTAGTTGTTGGGGTGTCAACCTTTGTGGTGGTTTGGAAGAAGGAACATTATTTTCTCTATATGTGTTGGAGAAAGACTTTCTAATAGTCATTGCCATATTTTTATTTTCAACCTTCCTTGCCATCATGAAAGCCTTCTCTAGTGATGATGTTTCAAAGAGACACACCTCATTTTGAATGTTATCTTTCAAGGTTCCAATAAACAGATCTAACAAATTATCTTTTGAAATATTCTTCACTCTGAGACTTAGCTGCTGAAATTGCTTGATGTGATCTGTAACTAAACCTTTTTGCTTGAGATTTACCATCTGTCTGAAGAAGGTGTTTCTATTTATATCCCCATAATGTGCAATCAATTCTTCGGTGAATATAGACCAAGAGATAATAGAATCCTTTTTACGGTCACAAAGCCATTGGTACTATACAAACTGATTAGGTTCTAAATACAAGGATGAAATAGTTACCTTTTGCATAGTGGGAACCTGGTGTAGATCAAAGAATTGCTCCATCTGAAAAATCCATGTGATTGGATCCTTACCATCAAACTTTCACATGTCAATCTTGGGGATAAAGTAGTTTCTTGGACTTGAATTGAACCAATGATGTTGTAGTGAATCATCAACTTTTGAGGACTCAATAAAATTCAATTTGACGGATCTAATTTTCCAATTGTTCAGCATTAGGCTCTCCATTATACATAGGTAATTGAAACTTAATATCTAGCTTTAATTGAGGCATATTAAGGTCAAATTCCTTTTTTCTTTCCAAATGGAGAACGTGAAGAGTAAGAACCATAAATATAAGTCAGAGAAGATGATAGAGATTTAGGAGGTTCCTCACCACCTACTTCTTTTTTACCTTCCTCATGAGATGGATCTCCTTGTTCACCTTTCTTTCGATATTGATAGAGCTCCTCTACCATTTCTTGCATTCTCATGAAAACTTTCAGGAAATTCCCTTCAAATGGGATATAATAAGTTGCTTCTTCTCCTTTTGGTGAAGACATTTTATCTTTTCTTGAACCGATCTTTGGATCGAACTCTTCAATTTCTCCTTAACCATGTTGTAGCCTAGATCTTGTTAACATAAAATCACAATGCAATGGTTAAGCTCGCTTTGATACCAACTTGATCTGATAATTACACAAGGATATTTATAACCATTATTTACATGTGAAATTTTAAATGTCAATTACCCATAAACAAGATTTAAAATGCATAATAAAATAGAATTGATCAAGCAAATAAGCACATAAAAATGTAATAAAACCATAAATGAGAACAAGAGCTGATAACAGAGTTCACTAGACCCCATGGCTACGTCTTCGGGCCACTTCCAAATGGGAAGTCCGATTGATAAAGTATTCAAATGCTTACAAAATGTGTATTCTGGAAATACTTCTGAGTTCTGTCAATCAAACATAGAAACATACTACACCACTACGTTCCTCTCGAAAAATCGAGAAAAATGAGTATAAAATTTAGTTGGTTTTCGTGAGGCCTCCTCTTGAACGTAAATCGAGAAAAGCTTCTACAAATAAGAAAAAATAGCACTAGTTGTGTATGGGTTCCTCCTCATGAGAGAAGATCTCAAGAGGATATTTCCACAAAAGGAAAATAATTTTCTCTTGGTACGAGTTCATTTCAGCACTCAAAAAACAATTCTATCCATTAGGATATATACAACAAGCTATGATGGATTGGCAGAATTTGAGGCAAGGTAAGGGCCAAAGTGTGCAAAATTATACACAAGAATTTCTAAAGAGAGCATTAGTACTTGGTATACCTCTCTACACCCAGGAAGCTCTTCTCAAATATATAGGAGGATTACATAGTTATTTATGTCATATGATATTGATGTTTAATCCAACTAACCTAGATGAGGAATGTGTGCAAGCTACACACATTGAATCTAAAGAAAATAATGTTCATGATGTTCCTTCAGTTGAATCCAGTCAGGAAGAAGAAGGAAAGGTAAAAGGGAAAGGTAAGCATGCAACTACAATGAGGAAAGAGGAAGATAGACCTACATGATTGCATTGTCAAAAGAAAGGGCACGAAGAGGCAAAGTGTTGGAAGCTACATCTAGAACTAAAACCGAAGTGGTTTAAGGATCAAAAAGGGAAGCAAACAACCACGGTTTTCATTGAAGACCTTGGATCAGATTCCGAGGATGAAACAAATATAATAGTCGTAGGTGTGAAAGGTAAAACTATTGTTAGTAATGATTCTAACATTGGTTCGTCATGTGCTTCTACTTCTAAAGAACATGTCATTTCTAAGGATAAATAGAGTAATGCATTGTTTCATATAGGGGTAATTACAAAACAAACTAAAATTGACACACTCATAGATAGTGAATCCCAAGCTAAACTCATTTCAGAAGAAGTAGTTAAGCAATTGGGATTAACAACAAAACCACATAAGAAACCTTATCCATTAGGCTGGGTATGCAAAGACAAAATATTACAAGTAACAAAACAATGTGATCTAAATTTTGCAATAACATCTAAGTTTATAGATGAGGTTGAATTTGATGTGGTCCCACTAGATATCTGTGGAATTGTGTTGGGAATTCTGTACTTATATGATCGAAAGGAAATCTTGTATAGAGAACATAATCAATATCACTTGTTTAAAGAATGAATTGAGTAAAGTGCATTCACATACAATTAAAAATGACGGATCATTGGGCACTACTCAACAATTAAAAATGGTTGTTAATGCAAGTCAGAATTTGGCACTTATGTCTATGCAATGTCAGGAGGAAAATAATCCTAAGCATAAAAAGGAAGTGTCATTTCACTACAATACACTAGTTATGTTTGATAACTTGTTTCTATGGTCAAAATTCAGCATGATATGGGTACAATTTCTTTCAAATGTTCAATGTTGGTATTCATCTTATTGTTGATTAGTAGTATATGGTTCATTCCTACAATATTGAATGAAGATTTTGTGGAAAAAGGGATTAATGTACTTAACAATATCAGTGTAGTGTTAATTTTTGTTATGATGATTCAAGTGTACAGGTTCTAGGAAGAATGGATAGGTGATATAGGACAAGTGAGATGAACATGTCTTCACTTATTTTCTAAATGATTTCATGCTTTTTATGCTAAAAAATCTTTCTAGTTGGAAGGTTTGATCCAGGTGGATAATATCAAAGTCTATATAAGTTAAAGTATTTAAAAGGAAAATAAATGCTTACAAAATTAAAGAACTCTTCAACATCTTTCCAGTGACATTCATTTCAGAGAAAACAACCTCCGAATGAAGAAGTTGTCAGCAGTTGAATTTTCGACTATGATGGTAAAAAATGGTTAAATTAAGGTATGGTTAGGAGTTATGGGAATTGAACCCAAAAAACATTCATTAAGGTTACCATACTCCTTTGTAATAAAAAAATATATTATATTGGAAAAAGGGGGGTGGTCAAGGGCTTAGACCTCAACCTTGTGCCAACACCGAGGCCCCCCACTTGGTGTTTAATTTATGGTCCAACCTTATCAAATGTTAAACCATATGTTATATGCCAGCTGCCAACCTTATCATTTAACCATACCATATGTCACTAATACCATTAAATGTGCCACCAAATAAACCATATGCTATGTGGTATATTATAATCAGGTTTCAAATCACAAGTCATTCATACCACCAAATGCACCACCATAAACCATATGATATATGGTTTAATACAATGGCAAATCCACAATGCAAAAGAGCATGGGTAGGGGAGAGGCCCGCGAGTCTGACCCCGGGACCTCTGCCCCCCTTGCTACCACATCCTTGCCAATGCGCCATGCAGGTGAGTCACAGAAGGGATTGGTGCTGACACTTTGAAAACTAGTGCAGAGGTTATAGTTTTAGATGGGCACATGGCCCCATGGCCCATGACCCCAAAACAAACTTTATGACTTTTAAAATCCACGGTTTTTTCTGTCCCGGAGGAGGAGAGTTTAGAACATGGTGCTTTTGCAGACATGTACAAGAACGATTCCCAAGGCGTAGAGGCCATTAATGGGAATAGATCCTGATGTGGAATCCATAAACAGTTAGTGCTATCTTGTCTTATTTTTAGAAGTTTTCTCGATTTGCGTGCCAAAGGAGGCCTCATGAAAACTAGGTCGAGTTTATACTCATTTTTATTGATTTCTTGAGAGGAACACAGTGGTGCAGTTTGTTTTGCGCCCAATTGACAAAAGTCAGAAGTATTTCCAGAATATACATTTTGTAAGCATTTGAATACTTTATCAATCGACCTTTCCATTTGGAAGTGGCTCGAAGACGTAGGAAGGGGGTCTGGTGAACTCTATTACCTACGCTTTTTCTAATTTATGGTTTGATTACATTTTTATGTGCTTATGTGCTTAATGGATGCTCTTTGATTATGCATTTTAAATCCTGTTTATGAGTAATTGACATTTAAAATTTCACATGCAAATAATGGTTATAAAATCCTTCAGTAATTTTCAGATCAAGTAGATAATTGAGGAATAAAGTTATGTTTGACATCCTTAATAAAATCCTTCAAGTCTTGAAGATTTTCTTTACTAGCCATCCCTTTGAGATATTCTTTACTAGCCATCTCTTTGAGATCCTCTTAAGTAGCCATCTTATTTTCCAATTTATCAAAGTCATCAATTTTCACATTTCCTTTAATGATATCTTCCAACTTGGACACTCTAAAAGAAATGTCTTCCATTTCCTCGTATGTCAGGGATGAATCCTATGGGGGTTTGAGTGGAGTGTGATTCTTTCCAGTTTCTTTTAGTGGAATTTTTAAGAATACCACACCCTAAGGTTTACCACAATTATATCCTTCTACTAAAAGCTATTCAAATGGAAGATGGCATACCTTTTTCAAACCCTGATTGGGGGACTATATTAGGGCAGACTTGTAACTGAGGTAAAATTTGAATTGCAACTCCTATGAGTCTAAAACTTTGTCCTGTAGTACCTTTATCTTTCCTCTTTCCAATTCCGTAGGTATTATCTAATTTGGATGAGACAAAAAAACGTTATTGCAAATATACCAAAGCTTCTCATTTTTGGCCTATCCAGAAGAGCAAATTTGTACTATATGCCACGTGTCCATTGCTTTGTTTCTATATCTGAAACTTCTACCACATATACCACAGTACGTATTATTTCAGATTCAACTAGTATCACTCCATTTGGATCTCAGATTCCTCAAATATGACCTTTTTCCCAAGAACACCTATTTTAGACTAGTTGTAGGCCTAGTAAACAACCCTATATTCCTCCGTAATGATCTCCGCAATTGTAATGGATCAGGATTTGTATTTTTCACTAGAGATGTTTATTCATGTTTTGGAAGTGGGGTTTTAACCTCGATCTCTGAATCCTTGTAGAAACAAATTTGTATAGAAAGTTCCTTGATGACTCGTTTTGCAGAAGCGAGTCCCGAGGAAAGAGCTCTGATACCAAATGTTATGCAACCAAATCCCAGATATAACATAAAAAGAGAAGCGATAGACAATAAGAGAGTAATCCATGCCTAAAATATGAATAACAGAGATAAATATCAATCCTCTTCGAGGAAGGATTCTCCTTACACAATGTACAAGACAAGATAAGATGATATTATGCCAAAATGATAAGATCTCCTTCCTATATATAGGAGATAAAAGTATACAATAACAACTAATAGACCCAAGCCTACATAGATAATATGTAATATACCACAATATTGGGGGTAATGTGCCACACTATATGGTGTAATGTGTCATCAGTAAGGGCTTAAAGGGTTATAAAAATGTATAAAAATAGCAAGTGTAGAGAGAAAGTGTATGTGTGTAAAAAAATGTAGTAGGATTTATAGAAGTGGATGAGCTTGCGAAATAAATTTAAGGTCATATTAGAATTTTTTCTATAATGTTTTTAATGGGATGTTTTAGACTATGAAAATTTTATGAGACTGAGGAGAGATATTGAAGTATATTTGGTAAAACTTTCATATTTGTTTACTACACTTTCTAAGATCCCCTATGGATGTTAGGGTTTCTGAATGGTCTTGAAACATGTCAGTTTGGAATATTTTCTTTAACTTTTTATTTAGTAATTTTAAGAATGTGAAACTTGTAAGGGTCTTAGAATACATACATAAGTACCTCTGGTATTAGTTTATAATTTTTTCTGCTATAATTTCTGATATATGTGATGTGCAAGTTAGGGCTTCTAAATGGTTTTGAAATTAGTTTCAAACATGTTGTCTTAGCATTTTATTTATAACTTCTTCTCCGGGAATATTCAAACTATGATACTCTAAAGGATATTATACTACATACATAAGTATCTTGGTGACAAGATTCATAATTTTGTTTCTCTATGATTTCCTAGATATGCATTGCACAAGTGAGGCCTTTTGAATCATTGTGAAATTAGTTTCAAACATGTCATCTTGAAGTTTTCTATATAACTTCATCTCTGTGAATATTTAGACTATTAAACTTGCATGGATCCTATAATACATATATAAGTAGCTCAGTTACATGTTTCATACTTTCGTTTTCTATATTTTTTGAGATATGTGATGTGGAAGTTAGGCCTTTTGAATGGTCCCGAAATTTCTTTCAAAAAAGTAACCTTGGCATTTTATCAATAACCTCTTCTCTAGGAATATTTAAACTGTGAAACTTAGATGGATATTAGGAGACATACATAAGTACCTTAGGTACACGTTTTAGATTTGGTTTTAGTATAATTTTGTATATATGCTCTATGGAATTTAGGCATTTTGAGTGGTCTTGAAATCAATTTCAAACAGGTATGCTTGGCATTTTCTTTATAACTTATTCACTGTTACTTTTCAAATTGAAAATTTCAAGGATATGTGAACACATAAAAAGTAACTTAATTAAATATTCGAAAATAATATTTCAAAATCAGACGCTTGAGACAATGTACAAGTTCATTCTTCTGAAGATGAAAAAACCAACAATATTTGGAAAAGTTATCATTTGGAAATTCAAATTATGGTTAAACTTGATGAAAGAAAAAGTAGAAAGAAGACTTGGTGAAGGTGATGTGAACAATAACATATTTTGAAGAATTTATATATCTAAATATGAAATTATAACTTCAAGGTTGGTGCCTCTCAAACAAAGAGATTGGTGTCTCTTGCTAAGTTGGATTTTAGTTGTGGGGATTGGTGTCTCCAATAGATTGGTGTCTACGAAGATCTATAAGAGTAGGTTGGTTCCTACTAGATATCTTTTAGTGGGGATTTGTGTCTCTAGTAGATTGTTGTTTACAAATATCTATAAGGGTAGGTTGGTTCATACCAAATTTTTTACCATTGGGGATGGATGTATCAACTAGGTTGGTGCCTACAAATAATTGTAATAGTAGGTTGGTGTCTACAAATATTTGCAATTGTAAGTTGGTTCTTAGAAAGAATTATAAAGAGAAATTTTGTGGTTTTCTCTTGAAAGAGTTTCCACATCAATCTTGTGTTCCATGATATGAATATGTGATTGTTTTCTTATGGTTGATGAATTTTATAAAAAGTAAAAAAAACATCTTATACTAATTTGTCCCTTGCTGTTAGTAGAAGTGTGTGCATAAAATACAACTTCTATTACTAGATTGTTGGCATCATCACCTATCTCAACTTTATCTTTAGATTTGTGATATTTCATACTTGAAAATAGCTCTTGGATAATATTGTATGCCTCGATGCTCTATTGTGCACATAACATGATTTCTTTGGAACTCGGTTGGAAGAGAGGCAATATACCATCGACAATTCCTTTTCTAACTTGGAGAAAAACTTATTAATCTGAGTTTCAGTTGAGGTTGCTACCTAATAATGTTTCTCCCCTTTACCTTTCTTCTTTTCTAGACACTATGATGCATAATGGTCATTCTTATGAAATATAAAGAACTTGATTTTACTCAAGTCCTTCTTGTTAGATTTTTATCATTTAAGCAATATGATATTAGGATCTTAACTGAGAGAATAACATGCACAACAATCAATCAAAAGAGACAATAGACACAAGATATTTTCCTTGGGGAAACCATAAAGGAGTAAACCCTACAAGTTCCTCAGAGATAGAATGAACACCAATAGCAAAAGTAAAACCCAAAAACACAAAGATGATCTTTTGATAGCAGTTGTCTTTTTCTCTGATCCCAGCTCCTTCTCTCTCACTCATGCGCCCCAGTTGAGTGAGTGTGTGTGTAGAAATGAGGAGATCCTCACTTCTATTTATATTCTTATGTTCACTTTATTTCCACTCCAACAAGACGACCTCACTTAACAATTAATTACTAGGGCTGACTTCTCTAGGAGATTCAAATAACCCTAGCGAGCCAAAACTGTGGGGACTTTACCCCCCTGATGAACAAGGAGGGTGAGTCTAAACTCAATTGTGGGGACTATTTCCCCCACTTACAATGAAGGGTTAACCTAATTGACTTGACATGACTTTATTATGTTAATGACTCTCTTGATAGGAACATCGGGGTATAATATAAGATATACAAGTGAATACATTCCAAATTTACAAATACATCAACACTCCCTCTTAACTAGGAAGGTATTATCTTGACACAATTCATCAACACAAGTATTCTTCTCTATATCATCATCAAATCCTCATCATCAAGTCCTCATCATCAAGTCATCATCATCAAGTCTAGATCATCATCAAGTTTGGATCATCACTGGATCATCATCAAGTCTGGATCATCATTGGATCATCATCACTGCTTTCGCTATCTCGAACAAATGGTGCCATCTCTCAATTCTACTCGTCACCTGAAGTTCTATAGAGCCAGCCCTTTTTCATGCTAGTTGTAGGCCTAGCCTCCATGTAGGTCTTCATCATCTTCAACACTTATATCTGACCAATGAATGAACCATGTTAGAAAGGCCCACCCAGCACTTACATTTGACCATGGGAGGAACACATCCAAGAACCATGTCAGAAAGGTACGCCCAACACTCACATCTGACCATGGGAGGAACACATCCAAAACCCATGTCAAAAAGGCCCAACACTCACATCTGACCTCGTCTTGTCAGAAAGGCCTTCACTTACATCCAAACTCATCTTGTCAGAAAGGATCTGCACTTACATTTGACCTCATCTTGTCAGAAAGGCTATGCACTTACATCTGACCTCATCTTGTCAGAAAGGCTATGCACTTACATCTGACCTCATCTTGTTAGAAAGGCTCTGCACTTACATCCAACCTCATCTTGTTAGAAAGTATCTGCACTTACATCTGATCATGTGGGAACACATCCTGCAATCACATTAGAATGGCCCTGCACTGATCACGTGGGAACACATCCCACAATCACATTAGAATGTATCTGCAATGATCATGTGGGAACACATCCCACAATCACATCAGAATGTATCTGCACTAATCATGTGGGAACACATCCCATCCCATAGTCACATCAGAATTTCTCTGCATTGATCATGTGGGAACATCCCATAATCACATCAGAATATCTTTGCACTTACATCTGACCATGTGGAGCCCAACCTTCCACCATGTTAGAAAGGATAACAAACACATCAATTCCCTTTGGAGGGAACCTCGATCTGGAGAACACCAAGCTTCTCCCTGAAGTACTTAAACTTCACTTTGGAAATTTATAGCATAGAATCATATCAGGGTTGATTACATCCAAGGATAACCTGCGAGCTTTGCCAGGATCGATTACATCCGAGGACAACCTACAGGACTATTTACGTCCAAGCAACCTACGAGCTTTGCTAGGATTTTATGCTCAAACAACCTGTCTTACCAAATATGCTAGAACTCCCTCTTTTGAGAGATATTTATTTGGATCACAAACTGGAGCTTCACTACTCCTCTCTACATCATACAAAAAATTCAAGTCAGATCAATCAAATAAAATAGCAGAAACATACTACCTCACAAGTAGCAAGTGGCACCATATTTTTCCTCAGCTGTACTCAGCACCATGCAGGACTCCATCTTGTCAAACCAAGAGATCACACCTGATATCATACTGAAGCAGCACCTAAAGTGATCTTCCTATCAATGGCACTTCTTTCCCAATCAGAATCCACATGACCATGCAGGCTAGTCTTTTGATTTGAATAATGCTCAATTGTACCCTTCAGGTACCACACTGCATGCTATGCAACCAAGTGAGCATGTATTAGATATGTCAGGAACATCAATGAAAAAGACATTTGATGATACATCGTGGCATCAACCATCTCTGATGAAGCACCGCTCAATAGCTTCAGGTTCGATGCCATAGGTGTGGCCATGTCCTTGCAGTCCATCATCCCAAACCTCTTCAGGATCTCTACTACATACTTCCCTTTTCCAATGGAGATTCCATCTACATTCTGCCACACATCCATTCCTAGAAAGTAGTACATCATATCCAAGTCCTTCATCTTGAACTCGGCAGCAAGTCTCCTTCTTGCAACTTTAATGAGTTCCTCTTTTTTGCTAGGAACAAGTCATCGATATATAACAGGAGCATCACTGGTGTTCCACCCTCAAACTTGAAGTAAAGGTTGTAATCTGCTTTACTCTCAGTAAATCCTAGAGTCATCAGTAATTTGTCCATCTTGTCGTACCATCTCAAACCTCAGGATCTTCTGTAGTCACTCTCTCTGCCTTTCATACTCTATGTATTGAAACATTCTGTATTGGAGTGACAAGTAGCTTCCTCTACTACTAATATTTTATGTATCCATCTAGGGTCACTGGATACCAAGATCCTATATCTTGAACCTTTTCAAAATTTCTTCTCACACCCATTTGTGAACTTGTCATCCTCTATAGGCTTTCATCTTCAACCTTGTAGCAAAGGTTAAGATCTTCATCACTCTAGATGATGTTCAGGCTCCTCATTTATGTGTTATCCCATGGGTGTCTTTTGAGCTCATATAAGGCCTTCTTTAATTTTCACACATGAGTCTACCTATCATGTGCCTCAACTCCCAGTGGTAGGAAATGTCTCTTCGTAGTCTATGCCTTCTTTCTGTGAGAAGCCTCATGCTACGAATATTGCCTTGTATCCCACAATGTTTCCATCCACTACATGTTGGATCTTGTAGATCCATATGGAAGACATTACGGAATTCCCTTCAGGTCTCGATAATGCATCATAGAAATCATTCTTTTTGAACTGGTATTCTCCTTCCCTTTCTTCTTGGCTACTTCTTCATAGATGGAAGGCTTTGCATCAATGATGTTGCTCAATAATGTCACATGACTAGAGTGTCTCTAAGGCCTCTTTCTTTATTTGAAAGTATTGTCACATTATTCTTCATCTTGTATTATTTCTCGAACTATCGTCACTTGTTCTTTGGAACAAGTCTCATCTTTCTTTTCTTAAAGGTGATTGTACGCGATCTTTCCTACAAGTCAAATTCATTTGTATGGTTAGAAACATTTCATAAGGCATATTCACAATGGAAAATTCTGATGCATAAATATATAATCATGCAACTATTTTAGCCAATACAACATTCATCCATATCTCACGGAAAATTTTCTAGATGCCTTCCATCTCTACCAAGACATCATTAAGATTGTGCACTAATCCAATATGTCAGCAAAGAGGTTTCACTATAGATAAGTAGCAATAGAGAGTTGTATAGCACCATGAGCTACTTACCCATCACATGCATATTAGTAGTATATTGTCATTAATGCAAACATTCTATCATGCATAATACATCAACTAAATATAAACAAATGCATAACAAAACAATATCATGAAATGACAATTGAATACTTATCTTTATTTGTTTCGTGGGTAAACTCCTTCTTTCAACTTCATCATCTTCTTCATTCACAACATCATCATTTCTTATTCAAATGATTAAGATGGATAAGAGGCTCTTCAAGAATTGAGTTCTTCATATTCCTCATCACTTGAGGTATCTTCTTTGAATCGTGAAATCTTGATCTTCAGTTGCTCCCATCTTCTTTTCTGTTATTATGAGTCAAGCTTCATCTTGTGTGTGCTCTTCCCAGATTCTATTGAAAGCAATCACTTCCTTTTGGCACACATTCCTCGAATGAATGAATCCCTTGATTATAGGAGGCCATTCAAGGTGGTTATAATAATTTATGTATTCTCTAATTCTTCATCCATTGCTTCAAGTTGTTCTTTGATTTGAGAGACCCTTGTAAAGTATGACTGTATGGTCTTTGCATTCTGGATCTTTACATTCTTCAACTGGTTTCTTAAAGTCATCTTCCGATTTATGTTCTTCCCTTCAAATAGCTTGGTCAAGGAATCAAACATATCTTTAGGTGTCTTTAGGTAAGACACTTGTGGTATAAGGTGATCCTTGATTGAATCAACAATGATTTCCTTGGCCTTGACCAAGTTCTTCTTGTGTAAGGCTTTAGCCTTATCTCCATTTGGAACCTGAACCTTTCCACTTATGTAGGTGTCCAATTCATTTTCTTCAAGAACCAGTGAGATCCATGCTTGGAAGTTGTAAGTTTCACCAAGATTGTCATCAAGCTAGTGTGATTAGTCATTTTGAGATGAGAACCTCAAAAGTAAATAGAAAAAGACAAGATCTTACTGATTTGAGGTGTTCGTCCTAGTTCCGGAGCTGACTGATCTAGGGTTTGTTAGAGAAACCCTAATTTTGAAAACTTGGAATTTAAAACTTATTATTGGATAGAAAGGTATACCTCTTCAAGGAGATCTATCCAATGTAATCCTTTTCTGAAAATAGTGGAGGGAAGCTCCTAGAATAGGAATCCCTATTTACTAATTTCTTCTGCAGAAATACCTGATACTATTTATGCAGTATCTCTGAAATTATTGGTTCTCTGTGTCTAAAATTTTGTACTAGGGTAATCTCATATGTTCTCTTTCCAACAACACATGTTTTACAAGAATTCATTTCACCAATTGGGACTTATGAGATTTTTCCCAAGGTGGCTTGTTTTAGGACTGTTCAACATGACGAAATTGTATGGACTGCCACGTGTCACTGTTTCATCATTAGGGTCTGAAACTTTTACCATAGAATGTATAGTCTGTGCCCTATGTGGAGAATCTTGTGAAATTTCATTTGGATATTTGTATTCTGAGATATTTCAATTCTCCCTAGGTGTCCTGTTTAGGGATCAATCCTGGAAGAGGCTAGAACCTTGATTTGGAGGAATCATATCTCCTAGAATATAGTGAATCTGAGGATTAATTTTTTACACAGTGTACATCAGAATTTTATCTTTGGACTATGAAATTTTTTCCCATGATATTTTCTCAATATTTAGATATAGCGAATGTACCAAAACTTATCAGTTTTAGTATTTTAGGGCGTTTTCGGCCCGGTGTCAAACTAGGGTTTGAATTTCCCAGAGTTTCCCACAGCCAAAAAATTCAACCTTGGTATCTAAAATTTGATTTTGATGAGGAGAGAAATCCTATGCTGGGCTCACTCAAAAATTCCTCTTTTCTAAAAAATCCTTAATTTCCCACACCAAAAAATGAAAATGCTCGTAATCAAATTCTGTTTCGACAAAAAGATGCGCCCTTCAATGGAGAGTCATCCTAGCCTCCTTTTGCAGATGGATTATGGAGAGAGACCCAACAATTAAGAATCCATATCTTTTGCAGTTGCACAGTGTCGTCTTCTCTAGTTAGCTCTGATACCATGTTAGAGTTTTATCACTTAAGAAATACGATCTTAGGATCTTAACTGAGAGAATAACATGCACAACAGTCAATCACAAGAGAAAATAGACACAAGAGATTTTCCTCGGGGAAACCATAAAGGAGAACACCCCACAACTTCCTCATAGATAGAATGAGCACCAATAGTAAAAGTAAAACCCGAAAACAAAAAGATGATCTTCTGACAACAGTTGTCTCTTTCTCTGATCCCAGCTCCTTCTCTCTCACTCATGCACCCCAATTGAGTGAGTGTGTGTGTAGAAATGAGGAGAGCCTCACTTCTATTTATATTCTTCCGTTCACTTTATTTCCACTCCAACAAGTCAGCCTCACTTAACAATTACTTACCGGGTCCGACTTCTCTAGGAGATTCTAATAACCCTAGTGCCCCAAAACTGTGGGGACTTTACCCCCCTGATCAACAAGGATGGTTAACCTCAACTCAATTGTGGGGACTATTTCCTCGACTTACAACGGAGGGTTAAGCTCATTGACTTTACTTGACTTTATTATGTTAATGACTCTCTCGATAGGAACATTGAGGTATAATATAAGATATACAAGTGAATACATTATGAAGTTACAAATACATCGATACCTCTTTCCTGACTATGAGGTTGACTCCTCACTCTTTTTTTATTGTTGGTGGGTCCTTTACCTTTTAACTTCATTTATTGACCAATGAGGACATGGTCACTATCACCTCCCTCTCTATTTACCTTTGAATTTATCTACGTTTCCTCCTAGATACAGTCATCCTATAGTATTTTCCATTTTGGGAATATTCCCTTGAGCACAAATACCCTAGAAAAATGTTTCCATTGTGGTGGGAATCAATTTAGTGCCTTGTTCACTAACTCCTTTTCATAAATATTCTCCCCAAATACTACAAGATGGTCACAGATCTGTGCGTCCTTCATCAGGTTAATGGTGATGGTGTGTCATCTAGTCTTTTAAAAAAATTTGAGCTTGTTGTGCAAAATCATCTTATAGTTAATGTTCTCACATTGTTAAAGGATAACTAGAGCATAAAAAATATCTTTATTGTATTCTTATTGGATACATGAAGGATTAAATGATCCTTTTTTTCATCAATGTTCATTCACTTGGATATCACTTTTTTGTTTTAGTGAGCTTCGAAAAGATGTGGACCTGTCAATGGAGCTACCAGATCCTTGATAATATCCCAAAGTCATTATTTTCTAATAAAAGAGTAACTTATATTAACTTTCCTTTTTCAGAAATTCAAGGCACCATCTAATTTTTCTTTTGAAATTCAGGCTATTTGATGCCATTTCTTAGGTGTAAATTACAAATTCCAAATCTAAAAATAAAAATAATGAAACACTCGCTACTGGTACTTTTCCCATTGCAACTAATGTACCCATTGTAAACCCTTGTGAGTCTCAATAAGAGATATGCTTGATACCATGTTAATTTTCCTTGCCCTAAGTCAATCCCATCTTTATTATTTCAAATACATGAACTGATATTTAATTTGTGGAAATTAAATTCTTCACATAGTAGGAAAATGAACAGTAGAAGCATAAAACAATTAACACACTCATGTACTCCTTCAAATAATTATTCATTATTTAATTAAAAGCATACAAAGAAACCTCCATTGCTTCCAATAAATAACATAGTAAGGTACACTCAAACAAATAAAAAATTCTGCAAACTTACAAGATGAATCTTCCCACCAAAGATGAAGAAAAAAGCCCAAAAAACTACGCAACTTGCTACTTCTTGGCTTCTTTTGTACAATCATCCATACAACTGTACAAACATGTTCCAAATCAATGTACATACTTGTCTATATGATTCTATTGAATATGTATGGAATTCTATATGGATCTGTATAGATGTCCAAATTCCTATCCTCTACTAGCTGCGGTATGAATTTTGCCTAGTTCCCCACCTAGGCTCCTCGTGGTGCTCTAAATTTGTTTGTTTGTCTATTCTTCTTCCCCTTTCAAAAAATTGGCTTAAAAAATAATGAATGTGTCTTTTTCCTTCAATGACAAATTTAGGGACAAAATTTCACCCATGGGAGAAATAATATAGTTTTAAATTTTGAAGGGGAAATTTTTTATATAGAAATGTTTTAAAATAGTTCGTCCTAAAATTTAATATTTTTTAATATGTAAACTCTTTCTCCCATCCAAAAATATAAAGGTAATTCGTGGTAATATGTTTTCTCCATCCATAATTCATGATGAATTCTCCATTTTCACCCCAATTCATTGGAATCAAAAGATTTTGAGGAGCAATTTGCCGAAGATTTCACCTAGTTTAATGGTTATATATGAATGACTTCACCTATTTTTTCTTATAACGATTATATATATTAGGTTACTCTTGACCTAGAATGTATAATTGTGATTAAAAAAATGCGAAATCATTCATGTATAAACCGTAATAAATGTCAAATATTAGGCATACTACTAAAAAAATATCGATTTTAATGAATTGGGGTGAAAATGGAGGATCCATTGTGAATTCTTGAGGCAGAAAGTATATTACCAAAATTTCCTTTATTTTTTGGATGGGTGAAAGAGTTTACGTATTAAAAAAATATTTAATTTTAGGATGAACTATTTTAAAACATTTTTATTTAAAAATTCACCCCTTAAAAATTTAAAACTCTATTATTTTTTCCATGGGAGAAATTTCACCCCTAAAATTTTCCTTGCTCACTCCACTATTGTATTTGAAAACGTTTATCTTCTTCCCTATTTGGTTATCCAAAATATATTTGAAATATTGAAACATGTTGAATACTTTCTATGTGGTCTTCAAGCCATAAATCCATGTTTTCCAAGAGAGGTCATTAATGAAGAAACCATAGTACATGCTTCCTATGATTGATGCTAATGACATTATTCCACATACAACCAAATGCACCTGATATAGACTCCACTTATATATATTCTCACTACTTGGGAAAACATCCTTTGCATGATTTCCAATAGCACAATGGTCCTTGCATACACCTTGTTTCTCAATGTTGGACTTTTGAAGGACTATGACGGTCTCCCTTAGAATAAACAATGCTTGATGATGTGGTCTCCCCATCATGTTTTGCCATCATTTTCACCAGTTATATGTGTTTTGAACTAGGGATTGAATAGTTTAAGCCTATAAGTCGCAAAAATTTCCTTCTCTAACCGCAATCACTTGAGCTGATAATGGGTTAGACTCATTTGCTCTAACGAGGAATTATTGGTTCTTGAACTCTACTTTATAGCAATTATCTTACATGGTCAAAATTAAAATAATATTCTTATTGATACCTAGAACAAATTACACATAATCAAAGTCTAATGACTTATTTTACTGGAGTTGGAAAGGAATGGTACCAACCTACTATATTGAATACTTGGTATAATCACCAAGCTCAACCTAAAATCCTAAGGAATTATTTGTTAGAATTGAAAATAGTTCAATGGATGATGTCATATTTCTTGGTGCTCCATTGTCCACATACCACACATTCTTCAAAACTGTATTGGAAGAAAGGAAAGATACCATTGAGGTATCCTTCTCAAACTTGGAGGAAAACGTGTTCATCTGAGTTACGACTGAAATTTTTTCTTGGTGAGGTTGCTTCCATTTACCTTTCTTCTTCTTTAGACACTATGATGCATAGTGATCATGCTTATGAAATATAAATCACTTGATTTTACTCTACTTAAGTTTCTGTTCCATATTTATGAGGATAACCCCTCACTCTTTATCTTACCCTTGTCAAGTCATTTACCCATGCCCTTCTTCACTTGACCAATCAGGGCATGGTTAATATCACCTTACTATTTGTTGGAATTAGAATCCATTCACACTTCCTACTAGATACAAGAATGCCATAGTCCTTTGCATCAAGGAAGGTTCTCTCAAGCATAAAAAGCCTAGAAACTTCTTCCCCATTGAGGTGGAAACCCATTTACTTCCCTATTTACTAGCTCCTTCTCTTCAACCTTATCCCCAAATACTACAATCTGGTCACAAATATGTGACTTTCAATAGATTAATGGTAATGGTGTTTGATATAGTCATCTCAACATATTTGAAATTCTTGTGCAATATCATCTTTTGGTTAATGTTCTCATCTAGAAAACATTAACCAAGGAATTGAATATGTCCTTTGATGCCTTATTCTTAGATACATGAGATATCATATGATATTTTACCGAATCCATGATCATCCACTTGGATTTCACTTCTTTCTTCTTGTGAGCTACCAAAAGTTGCGAATATATCAACAAAGCCACCATATCCTTAATTATAACCTAAAGGTAATTATATTCTAATAGAAGAGTTACAATGAATTTTCATGATAATAAATTCGAGGCACCTTCCAATATATACTGAAAATTTGGCTAGTTGATTCCATCTCTAATCTAATGGTGTTATAGCCAAAATTGGCACTACTTTGTCTGTTATGGCACTTACATGTTTCGGTTGCATGACACAACTTGCACAGAGACACTTCATGAAATTTTTGTCGCTCACCCAAAGGACATTTAATGGATGGAAGAGCCATATTTGGGACTTTTGTAGGGTTCTCTTACAACTTCTCATACAAAAACACCTCTTGAAAATTCCTGGAAAAAACCTAAAAATAACATTTTCCCCAAATAGGTTGGTTGCTAATGTTCCACATGTGTTTTTCCATTTGCACATTGTATTTTCTAGTGTTACACTGGAGTGGAACATATTGTGAAATTTCATTTGGATCTTTGTAGCTCAAGATATTGAAATTCTCCCTAGGTGTCCTTTTTAGGGATCAATCCTGGAAGAGGCTTGAACCCTGATTTGGAGGAATCATATCTCCCAACATATAGCGAATTTGAGGCTGATTTTTTTACACAGGTTACATCAGTATTTTATCTTTGGCCTGTGAAATCTCATCCCATGAGACTTCTTCAATCCTGAGATATAGCGAATGTACCAAAACTTATCAATTTTAGTATTTTAGGGTTTTTCTGGCCCGGGGTCAAACTAGGATTTGACTTTCCCATAGTTTCACTCATCCAAAAAATTTGACCTTGGTCTCTAAAGTTTGATTTTGATAATGAGAGAAATCCTATGCCGGGCTCACTCAAAAATTCCTCTTTTGTAAAAAATCCCTAACTTCCTGGACTAAAAACTGAAAATGCCTGGAATGAAATTTTGTTTTGACAGAAAGATGTAGCCTTCAATGGAGAGTCAACCTAGCCTCCTTTTGTTGATGCATTGTGGAGAGAGACCCAAAAATTAAGAATCCCTAGCTTCTGTAGCTGCATAGTGTCATATTCTCAGGTTAGCTCTGATACCATGTTATATTTTTATCATTTAAGCAATATGATCTTAGGATGTTAACTGAGAGAATAACATGCACAACAATCAATTACAGGAGAAAATAGACACAAGAGATTTTCCTCGAGGAAACCATAATGGAGAACACCCCATAACTTCCCCAGAGATAGAATGAGCATCAATAGCAAAAGTAAAACCTGAAAACACAAAGATGATCTTCTGACAGCAGTTGTCTCTTTCTCTGATCCCAGATCCTTCTCTCTCACTCATGCACTCCATTTGAGTGAGTGCGTGTGTAGAAATGAGGAGAGCCTCACTTCTATTTATAATCTTTCATTCACTTTATTTCCACTCCAACAAGTCGGCCTCACTTAACAATTACTTACCAGGGTCGACTTCTCTAGGAGATTCTAATAACCCTAGTGCCCCACAACTGTGGGGACTTTACCTCGCTGATCAACAAGGAGGGTTAACCTCAACTCAATTGTGGGGACTATTACCCGGACTTACAATGGAGGGTTAACCTCATTGAATTTACATGACTTTATTATGTTAATGACTCTCTTGATAGGAACATCGAGGTATAATATAAGATATACAAGTGAATACATTCCAAAGTTACAAATACATCAACACTTATTTCCTGACTGTGAGGTTGACACCTCACTCTTTTTTTGACCTTTGGTGTTTCCTTTACCTTTTACCTTCATTTATTGACCAATGATGATAGGGTCACTATCACCTCCCTCTCTATTGACCTTTGAATTTATCTATGTTTCCTCCTAGATACAGTCATCCTATAGTATTTCCCATTTTGGGAATATTCCCTTGAGCAAAAATACCCTAGAAAAATGTTTCCATTGTGGTGGGAATCAATTTAGTGCCTTGTTCACTAACTCATTGTCATAAATATTCTCCCCAAATACTATAAGATGGTCACAGATCTGTGTGTCCTTCATTAGGTAAATGGTGATGGTGTGTCATCTAGTCTTTTCAACAAATTTGAGCTTGTTGTGCAAAATCATCTTATAGTTAATGTTCTCACTTTGTTAAAGGATAACTAGAGAATAAAAAATATCTTTCATTGTATTCTTATTGGATACATGAAGTATTAAATGATCTTTTATTTAATCCATGTTCATTCACTTGGATATCACTTTTTTGTTTTAGTGAGCTTCCAAAAGATGTGGACCTGTCATTGGAGCTACCACATCCTCGATAATATCCCAAAGTCATTCTTTTCTAATAAAAGAGTAACTTATATTGACTTTCCTTTTTTGGAAATTCAAGGCACCATCTAATTTTTCATTGAAATTGAGGCTATTTGATGCCATTTCTTAGGTGTAAATTCCAAATTCCAAATCTGAAAATAAAAATAATGAAACACTCGCTACTGGTACTTTTCCCATTGCAACTAATGTACCCATTGTAAACCCTTGTGAGTCTAAATAAGAGATATGCTTGATACCATGTTAATTTTCCTTGCCCTAGGTCAATCCCATCTTTATTATTTCAAATACATGAACTGATATTTAATTTGTGGAAATTAAATTCTTCACATAGTAGGAAAATGAACAGTAGAAGCATAAAACAATTAACACACTCATGTACTCCTTCAAATAATTATTCATTATTTAATTAAAAGCATACAAGGAAACCTCCATTGCTTCCAATAAATAACATAGTAAGGTGCACTCAAACAAAAGAAAAAATTCTGCAAACTTACAAGACGAATCTTCCCACCAAAGATGAAGAAAAAAACCCAAAAACTATGAAACTTGCTACTTCTTGGCTTCTTTTGTACAATCATCCATACAACTGGACACACATGTTCCAAATCAATGTACATACTTGTCCATATGATTCTATTGAATATGTATGGAATTCTATGTGGATCTGTATAGATGTACAAATTCTTATCCTCTACTAGCCGCGGTATGAATTTTGCCGAGTTCCCCACCCAGGCTCCTCGTGGTGCTCTAAATTTGTTTGTTTGTCTATTCTTGTTCGCCTTTCAAAAAATTGTCTTAAAAAATAATGAATGTGTCTTTTTCCTTCAATGAAAAATTTAGGGACAAAATTTCACCCATGGGAGAAATAATATAGTTTTAAATTTTGAAGGGGAAATTTTTTATATAGAAATGTTTTAAAATAGTTCGTCCTAAAATTTAATATTTTTTAATATATAAACTCTTTCTCCAATCCAAAAATATAAAGGTAATTCGTGGTAATATGTTTTCTCCATCCAGAATTCATGATGGATTCTCCATTTTCACCCTAATTCATTGGAATCAAAAGATTTTGAGGAGCAATTTGCCGAAGATTTCACCTAGTTTAATGGTTATATATGAATGATTTCACCTTTTTTTTCTTATAACGATTATATATATTAGGTTAATCTTGACCTAGCATGTATAATTGTGATTAAAAAAATGCGAAATCATTCATGTATAAACCTTAATAAATGTCAAATATTAGGCATACTACTAAAAATATATCGATTTTAATGAATTGGGGTGAAAATGGAGGATCCGTCATGAATTATGGAGGGAGAAGGTATATTACAAAAATTTCCTTTATTTTTTGGATGGGTGAAAGAGTTTACATATTAAAAAAATATTTAATTTTAGGGTGAACTATTTTAAAACATTTCTATTTAAAAATTCATCCCTTAAAAATTTAAAACTCTAATATTTTTTCCATGGGAGAAATTTCACCCCTAAAATTTTCCTTGCTCACTCCACTATTGTATCTAAAAACGTTTTTCTTCTTCCCTATTTGGTTATCCAAAATATATTTGAAATATTGAAACATGTTGAATACTTTCTGTGTGGTCTTCAAGCCACAAATCCATGTTTTCCAAGAGAGGTCATCAATGAAGAAAACATAGTACATGCTTCCTATGATTGATGCTAATGACATTATTCCACATAAAACCAAATGCACCTGATATAGACTCCACTTATATATATTCTCACTACTTGGGAAAACATCCTTTGCATGATTTCCAATAGCACAATGGCCCTTGCATACACCTTGTTTCTCAATGTTGGACTTTTGAAGGACTATGACGGTCTCCCTTAGAATAAACAATGCTTGATGATGTGTTTTGAACTAGGGATTGAATATTTTCACCCTATAACTCGCAAAAATTACCTTCTCTAACCGCAATTACTTGAGTTGATCATGGGTTAGACTCATTTTCTCTAACAAGGAATTATTGGTTCTTGAACTCTACTTTATAGAAATTATCTTACACGGTCAAAATTAAAATAATATTCTTATAGAGACCTAGAAAAAGTTACACATCATCAAAGTATAATGAGTTATTTTACTGGTGTTGGAAAGGAATGGTAACAACCTACTATATTGAATACTTGGTATAATCACCAAGCTCAACCTGAAATCCTGAGGAAGTATTTGTTAGAATTGAAAATAGTTCAATGGATGATGTCATATTTCTTGGTGCTCCATTGTCCACATACCACACATTCCTCAAAGCTTTATTGGAAGAAAGGAAAGATACCATTGAGATATCCTTCTCAAACTTGGAGGAAAACGTGTTCATCTGAGTTACGACTGAAATTGTTTTTTGGTGAGGTTGCTTCCATTTACCTTCCTTCTTCTTTAGACACTATGATGCATAGTGATCATGCTTATGAAATACAAATCACTTTATTTTACTCTACTTAAGTTTTTCTTCCATATTTATGAGGATAACCCCTCACCCTTTATCTTACCCTTGTCAAGTCATTTACCCATGCCCTTCTTCACTCAACCAATTAGGGCATGGTTAATATCACCTTTCTGTTTGTTGGAATTAGAATCCATTCACACTTCATACTAGATACAAGAATCCCATAGTCTTTTGCATGAAGGAAGGTTATCTCAAGCATAAAAAGCTAGAAACCCATTTACTTCCATATTTACTAGCTCCTTCTCTTCAACCTTCTCCCCAAATACTACAATCTGGTCACAAATATGTGACTTTAAATAGATATTTGGTAATGGTGTTTGATATAGTCATATCAACATATTTGAGCTTCTTGTGCAATATAATCTTTTGGTTAACGTTCTCATCTAGAAAACATTAACCAAGGAATTGAATATGTCCTTTGATGTCTTATTCTCAGATACATGAGATATCATATGATATTTTACTGAATCGACGATCATCCACTTGGATCTCACTTCTTTCTTCTTGTAAGATACCAAAAGTTGCAAATATATCAACAAAGCCACCATATCCTTAATTATAACCTAAAGGTAATTATCTTCTAATAGAAGAGTTACAGTGAATTTTCATGATAATAAATTCGAGGCACCTTCCAATATATCCTCAAAATTTAGGCTAGTTGATTCCATCTCTAATCTAATGGTGTTAAAGCCAAAATTGGCACTTCTTTGTTTGTTATGACACTTACATGTTTCGGTTGCATGACACAACTTGCATAGAGACACTTCATGAAATTTTTATCGGTCACCCAAAGGACATTTAATGGATGGAAGAGCCATATTTGGGACTTTTGTAGGGTTCTCTTACAACTTCTCATACAAAAACACCTCTTGAAAATTCCTGGAAAACCCCTAAAAATAGCATTTTTCCCAAAGAGGTTGGTTGCTAATGTTCCACATGTGTTTTTCCATTTGCACATGCTAGTTTCTAGTGTTACACAAGAGTGTATCCTAAAAAATGCTCAAAAAATATGAAAAATCTCAAAATTAGGTGGTTTGCGTGGTTTTGGAACCGCCTGCTCGGTTGTAACTACTCCCTCCTTAACCCTATCTCTTTTATTTTCTATTTATGAGAGGGAGAGGGGACCATGAAAGGTATTTATTCTATAGTATGGTTATGATGGGAAAATTTGGACTCTCATACCCCTCATCTATGCCCTAGTTTCCATATACCCTTGTTATAGAACTTGGAGGTTGGCATTCTTGGAGGAGAGAAGTAGGTGATCCAGATTAAAGGTTTCACAAGGTGCCATGAATTATGAGAAGGTATATTTGTAGTTGTTTTATTGATTAATAAATATTTAGCATTCTTCCCTTTCGAAATTATTGTGTATGTATCACCTTTTGATTATATGATGATGCTTATGAGATTAGGGTTTCATTTTCTTCTAAAGATCAATGTTTTATATGTAGTCTAATTGGTTTGAGGAAAGTTTGAAGTGGTTTTGAAGGTCCCTTGACTGAAGAGAAAGAGTAGGAATCAAGGAAAGGATTGGATCAACTTTCAGTTTGTAAGTTACAAAACCTCCCAACCCTTGAACTTTTGCTTAATGACTATATTTTCATAAATTAGTATATGTCTATATGTAACCCTAGTATGTTGGTGGCATCACCCCAACCATATGAACACTTTCCCTAACAACAGAAATGATGACTCCACTGGGGAAGATGCTATATTTTTTGGGGTCTCCGAGTCTATTTGTCTAGTATATTTGAAGGTTTGAGTATTGCTTTCAGGTTAGGAATAATACTTCAGTTAGTGTAGACACCCTCGTTCTTTTGGGAGTTGATTTCATATTTTTTGCACATTTCAGTACCCACACGCTTGTGTCAATTCATACAATAGCATTTTCCCCTCATACATGTTGGTGCATATTTCTTACACATGATTTTAAAATTGTACTATCACTATTATTCACTAGCGTGTCCCTCTTTTAAGTGGGTTTTCACTTTTAGAGTTGTTTTTGAAGGGTTTGGTTGCATTCTTTGGAGTGCCTATTGTTCCCAGGTCTATGTAGGACCATTTGGAAGTGGCATATTCTCTTGTGAATGGTATTAACTTGATGTTATAATCCATTTTGAATAATTTAGGATTATATCTTGATTTGTTCTTGATCTCCTTTCTTGGCACGACCTTGTTGTGTATGGTGCTGATCAACCTCTGTTAGTAGTCATAAGCTGAAATTGGGAGCCATCTGATCCTCGTCTTACTTAGTCTTTTAATTAGATTGTGGAATTTATTTTAACCCAGACCTCCTAGAAGCTCAATCCTTTTTTATTTTCCTTTTTTCCCTGGGTGTGATATATGTTTATATTGTTAAAAATTCCACCAAATGGAAGTGGAACAAATAACACTCCACTCAAACTACTAGAGGATTCATCCCTGACATATGATGAAGTTGAACATGGAGAGAACTAATCTAACTAAATTTGATTAAAATTAATAATCGTCATTCACAAATCTCTATCTAAATCTTGGCCAAATATTTGACAACTCTCTTACGAGTATCTTATTAGATTATATAAAATTGTTAAATAATGCATTAAATAACATAGATTAACTATAAATAAATGAATACCATGTAATTTGGTATATTCTTGGAAATACTAAAAAGTTTTTTGAAAGTTATTTATATTTTCTTATGTAAGGGCATATTTGGAGCATTGGGGAAGTTCTATTCAAATCATAATGTAAAATTGGGAGAACAAACAATAATAGTACAAAATCGATCAAATCTAGTAGATTAACCTAGGTTCACCCCCGAGTTCAATGAACATGAAGAACTAAAGATGAAAGGGTTCATTACTAAATTGCATATCAAAACACCTTTTTGAGCGAAAATATGTTTCTTTCTATATTCAACACATTGTGGATATTTGATAAATTTATATATTAACATAATTCTGAAACCTCTATAAAATCTCAAATTGAGATACTAACATTTTAACTTAATTACCACAAGAAAAAACAAATATATCCTTTGAAACTTATATAATAGACAAGAGAACTTACATTAGAAAATAAAAACATCAAATACACATGGGAAAAAGGGGAAGATTTTGGGAGCTTTGGGTTAAACAAAAGTCCACAATCTAATAGTATTTGTGGCATGAATATTTTGTCCATCATTTTTTTCAAATTGGTGGTCTAGGTTTGGACTTGAATTGCTAGGTTCAAAAACTCCAAGTTATCGAATGGGTTATAGATTGGTTATAGATTGCATTGGATTAAGCATGTATATGGCATAATGTGAATGAGATAGAGAGAAAGAGAGATCAATGTAACAAGAAAAAAAAACACAATATAATTCTTAGACGAGAGAAGTTCAAGTATTTCAATCAATGGACGCAAGTAATTTTGAAAACAAAAAAAATGAAGAAATCCCTAAGAGTAGTACCTCTTATGCATCCAATTCCTTCAACAAGCTCATACTTCAATAGCCATCCTTACAAGTACACTTAACACAGTCTTTTAAGGCCAATGAATTGTCTTAGTGCTCATTGGGGTCATAGTGAACATTGACATAATATATTAGAGTTTCCCGCTCTAGCTTCATCCCATACTTTGCATCCAAAGTAATCAATGTAGGTATCATTAACCAGCTAATGATGCTCTAGCACTACAACCATGAGAAGTGATAAAATCATCATATTTGCATTGCATTGTTGTCTCATTCAAAATGTGATAGTGCCATAATGTAAAACTTGAAATGTTCATTGGTACTTTACATAGGAATACTGCAATTCAATAACCAATCTATGCAGAACTAGATAAAAATTTCAACAAAAAATGCATAATTCCTCATGCCTTTGACATTGAAGTCATTGAGGTTTTAGAATAGAATGTAATATATCTAAGTGTAGTTCTATTCTAGTTTATAAGATCTATTTGTCCCTCACATTTATGAAAAATAATCATCCCTTTCCAATTTGTTGTCCATGTCTAGAGAACCTCTTCTCTTTTTGTCTCCTTCCATTTCAGTTCTCATTCCCATTCCCTTTAAATTCCCTGCATGAACCTCTGATGAAACTTTCCAAATACCGTTATCATTCCGTAACACAATGAAACCACCGATGGTCACTTTCCCCTTTTCCTCTCTAGGTATGTCTCCAATTTTGATTCCATGATTCAAGCCTTTTTAACAAGAAGCTCTCGGTTGGTCACTCGATATTCCAGAATCTATTCCTACTCCCATTACCTAGGTCATTTCATGGATCCCTATGTAGTTCATTCCAACATGATTTTATTTATTTGCTAGTTCCTTGTCACGATATCATAAACCAGTGAGTTTAGAGTAATTTTTTTCACTCAATATTCCAGAATCTATTCCTACTCCCCTTAGCTAGGTCATTGTATAAATATCATCTCTGATACTATGAAGAAATAGAGCCTTGATGCTAATAACAAGCACATGATGTATATCTAGCTACAAATATAATACTCACTATAGTGGAGAGTTCTCTCAATCTACGTGCAAAATCACCTACCTTACATCAACGAGATCTAAGGGTAGAGTTCATGGTGCAAGGGAAAAATTCAACATCGACTCACAAACGAACAACAACGAACATTTTTTATATTTTATTATTTTCTTCTAACTAATAAAACAAATGCAACATACCTTTTATAAAGTCTGCCACTGAAGCCGTTTGATGATGTGATCTAAGGGCTCCTACGATATGGTTCTCCGATTTTCTCCACCAATGGTTGTCAAGGGGAATATGGATCTAGCAGTGTATGGAGTAAAATCAACATACAACGTTGGAAGTTGTGGAAAAAAGGTGAGCAATGTGAAAATGTTAGGGAATGATTGACAAAAAATGTAACCGATGTGATTGAAAAAGTGTAAACGTTGTTGTGGGGACACCTTCATAATGTATTTATAGTATGATCCACGATTTTATTTCCCGTGGTATTGGTCCATGGTTTTTCATAGTGCATTGTATTTGTCCATGGTTTTTGACCCATTCTCATTTAGGGTTTTTTGTTCCATTTTGGGAGAATGGGGGTTATGTTGCAATAAATTCACATCTTCCCTATAGTTTTGAGGGAAGGGATAATGATTTTTTGGAGCAATTTAGGTGGAATTAATTATGAGTGTCAAAATGGAGGGAATAATGGTGTTATTATAATGTATAATTATTGTGTGGACCATAGAGATCTATGTGGCCAATTTTTTGTGTTAATAGATTGTCCCTTGATGTGTGAGGGAAGAAGCTCATCATATGGCCAAAACAAATCATAGGATTGAGGAAGAAAGGGTGACAATGATGGAGAAACTGAAGAGAACTGCAGGGAGTTAGAGTCTCCTCATTCATACTACAATGGATTTTTATTTGTATTACTTCTAAAAATTGGATGAGGTACATATAATCTCAGACATATATATGGAAGAGGCGGGCATACCCATGATCGTATCAATGTCTCAATAAAAAAATAGGGATCAAGGATCAAACAATGGGATCTAATCAATACATATATACAATTGGTAGTACATAATGGTGGCCTCAGGAGGAGGCCGAATACAAATACTGATATGAAGAACTAGTACATAGAAACAATGATATTCTATTGGAATACAATATCATAATAACTAATGCTATGTTGAATATAAAGGTGTACATATCTGTATGGAATCAATGACTGAGATTCATAATCTTTAAGGCATAATAAACTGCATCTGATACTGTAGATAGATGAAAGCGTGACACTGATTGGATTATGAACAATGTTGCCAATGCATCCTAGATATCATAAAAGACATGAAACTATATCGGTCCCAAATAGATTCACCAATGTGCTAGATTCGGGTGACAACCAGGGTATTCGACCAAATAATGAAGGAACCAATACCATGTACAAATATCAGTGATGTGATAATGTATCTGGATTTGAGCAAATGAGACACCACTAACCCAAAAGGCACTAAGGACTCCTTTCAAGTGGTCCAAATAAATCATAAATGAGGTGGATGAAACTAATATATAGGGACCTTTGGGTCTATCCTCTGGAATATATCTGTTGACATCGACAGAGGGAGAACTACAACTACTAAGGAAATGAGGTTTCCTTGATAGAAGCATGAGGGGGAAGCCAAGATATGGAGTAATAATGATATTGAGATACTGAATGGGGAATAGGGGCAGGGGAGTACGGGGGACTCAAACTTCCTTTGTTCATAGTATAAATACATGGATGACTTATTTGCAAATGACACTTACTCATGGGGAGGTAATCATAGTTGGGGAACTTGGGATATGACTGCAATGTGAGATATTAGGGGAAGGGACTAGACAAGTGATATACATCAGATCCAAGGAAGACTCATCATAGAGTACTATGAACAAATGTGACCTAATGGGGGAATGCTGCCATAATGCGAGACTATATGAAATATATGTGGGCACTGAGAGGCACCATTTGGGCCTTCTTCATAGTTTAAGGAGCTCAAAGAACAGATAGAAGTATGCTCAGTATGATATTGTCTCCTGGATTTTTGTCGAGCACAAGACAGTAAATCATCGATGGTGTTTTCATACTTAGAGAGTCTGTAAACATGAAGAAGACTCCAATGGGTCTCTTTTTCATACAACACTCTCCTAAGCCCAAAAATGGATAAAAGTGTACAAAGTAGAATGTTTTGAGATGAAAGGGGAAAATAGAGTTATTTTTCGTAGGTAGTGCAACCAAGATGAAAAAGGATAAACCTATACTGAATGGATGGTCATTCGAATACTTTTATGATTAACACAGTTCAATTTTGACATCATTCTACTATCATATTTTGAATGAGGCAATAATGTAGAATAACGATAATGATTTTTATCTTTTGTCCTGGTTGTAGTGTTAGACTTTCATTAATTAGGTACTGACACCTACATTAATTAGTTTGGATGCAGAGCATGTGATGAAGCTAGAGTGAGGAATGTTCGGGTACATAGGGTACTCCCAAAAGACCAAACACCAAGAACAACCACTCACTCAAATAGATCACAGATCGACACACCGATGTTTTGACGTGGTTTAAACCCTTGAGAGGGAAACACTCCATGACCCAATCCAAATAGATACTTGAGGCCGTTTATTATGAAAAAGAAATAAAGTTACAAATGAACTTCTCATAATCGATCAACTAGCCAATGACCCTCCATGCTCTTTAAATAGAGATCATGGACCAATAAGGTGTTAAGCCACAAATCAAGGGTAGGTATGATCTAAGATAAGTTGAACCGTCAGATCACTCTATGTCTAGAACATATCGTGATTGTTCGATTAAATATTTTACAAACGCATACTAAAGAAACACACTTTACCTAATAGATACATTACACAAGTTGATATTAACTAACTCCTAAGCATCTAAATATCCTAACACCCCCCCCTTAAGAACAACTTGGGATATGATTGAAGGATTTACAAAAGTGACATTATTAGGAGAAGGAAGGAGGAATTAGAGCCAATACCCCCTTAATGACAATTTCCTAAACTCCTAATAGATCGAAGTTTAGAAAACTTTGCTTCTATAAAAGACTTGGTGAAAATGTCTGGAACTTGATCATCTGTAGGGAAAAAGAGCACTTCAAGAACACGATGATGAACAAGATTTCTGATAAAGTGCATATGTATCTCAATGTGTTTTCTACGTTGATGTAGAATGGGATCTTTGGTGAGCTTGATGGCACTTTGATTGTTGCACCAAAGTGAAGTAGGCTACTGTTGCTTGAATCCAAACTCTAAAAGGATCTGTCGAAGACATAAAACTTTCTGACTGGCATTAACTACGACTCGATATTCTACCTCTGCTGAAGAAAGAGCAAGATCTTGCTATTTCTTACAAGCCCAAGTGACACGTTCGGATCCGAGACTAAAAACATAACATGCTGTAGAATTTTTATCATCAGGATTTCCGACCCAATACGAATCAGTGAAACCAACCAAGAAAGGTTTCCCCCCCGTACTGTAATGAATCCCAAACTGAATTGTACATTGAATATATTGAAGTATTCTTTTTGCTGCTTTCCAGTGACTTTCATGAGGTGTTTTCATATAACAGGAAACACAACCAACGACAAAGGAAAGGTAAGGATGGGAATGAGTAAGGTATAAGAGACTACCAACAAGATGACGATACAAGGTGGCATCTACTTTAGGTGAAGTACAAGAGGTAGAAAGTTTGATTCTAGACCAAAAGGGAGAAGGGGTTGGTTTACAATATTCCATGTGAAAGCGACGAAGAAGGTCACAAGCATACTTAGACCGGGAAAAAAAATTCCTTCTTTGGTTTGCAAGACTTGGAGACCAAGAAAATAATGAAAATGTCTTAAGTCTGGAATTTCAAAATTTTTCTTAATACTGGATTTCACATGGGTTAAAAGTTTAGGGTCACTACCAATAAGGATAATATCATCAACATAAAGAACAAGTATGATGACATGGTTTCCTACTTTCTTGGTATAGACATTGGGGTCAGAATGGAATCTAGAAAAACCAGTGTCAAGTAGAAAGCTATCCATTTTGGCATGCCAAGCTCTAGGAGCTTGCTTAAGGCCATATAAGGATTTCTTAAGGCGAAAGACAAGGCTAGAGTTATAATGAACATATCCAGGAGATTGTTCCATGTAAATTTCCTCCTGTAAATCACCATGTAAGAATGTAGGATTGACATCCATTTTATGGACTTGCCAGTTATGTAAGGCTACAAGGGAAAGAACAAGGTGGATGGAGTTCATTTTTGTGAAAGGAGAAAAGGTTTCATTGTAGTTAATCCCTTCAACTTGGGAAAAACCTTTGGCAACTAACCTTGCCTTAAGTATTTCAACACTTCCATTTGATGCATACTTAGTTCTATAGACCCATTTACAATAAACAAGTTTTCTTCCTTTTGGAAGAGGTACAAGATCCCAAGTATCGTTCGTCATTAAGGAACGATATTCTACATCCATAGATGCATCCAAATATGGATTTCCTGAAGCTTCTGCAAAAGTTTCTGGATCATGATTCTCGAAAACTTGAGCCAAAAGAGAAGAGGCTCGCTGAAACTAAGAATGTGTTTGACGTTGATGTCTAGGATCACTGACAAGATCATTAGCTGCTTCACAGGTTGAACAGACCCATCGAGGAAGCAATTGTTCTTGTGCAATTGGAGGAATGTGAGCAGGAGGAGGTAGATTTTGATCCTCACTATCATCATCAGAAACTAGAGTTAGAAATATGTCAAGGAAGTTGGAAGTAGAAGAAGGCACAATCGTCAAATCAGGCTTGCAGGCCAAAGATGGAACAACTGCCAACTTAGGATTGCGGGCCAAGATATTTTCTCAAATTTAACATCTATTCTAATGATTATATCATGACAATGTGGTTGAAGAAGTATATAACGTTTTAAATCTTTAGAATATCCAACAAATATGCACTTTTCACTTTTAGGCTGCAATCCTTTCCATTTTTCATCCGGAATGTGAGCCCATGCTGGTCAAATGTTCGCTAGGACATGAACGGGAGGCAGTTCGAGGGATGGAGTCGCTGATAGATTTAGAAGGCCCAATGATTCCCATGACCATCATAAATATTGCAAAGGAAGACAACAACATAAGGAACATAGGTAGTCTACTAAGGATGAAAGGATGAAGGATCAAGCAAGCTGCGGCCGTGGTAGAAGTAGCAGAAGGGATGACGATGATGACAGGCATATAAGGGAGCAGGAGGGTAGGAAAATTAAAGATGATGGTTACAGAGATGCAGATGGGTATAGAACTCGACAGATTGCAAAAGGAGCTAGTAGAGAAGGAGCAAGCAGCCGATAGCAGTTTACTATCTTCGCCAACAAGATTCTCCCACCAAACAAGCAGCAGAGTGCCCTGGGACGGGACACTGGTGAGTCTTAGGGGCCTGTTGGGGCGCGTTCCTTAACGATCACTAATTTTGGTAACTCTGTGGTTTTTGTGGAAGCTTGTAAGCGGAGTTGCGACTCAAAATAGTCTTAGGGGTGTCGGGGTTGAGTCAAAGCCCTCTTTTTGTAATTGTCCATAATTTTCGGGTGTAAGCCCATGATTTTGTAATAGTGCACTTGTATAAATAGGCACTCATGTAAATATGTCAATATCATCTAATGAAATGAGGATCATATGATGCGAAGAAGTTAGATCTATTTTTTGGGTTTTAAGGTGAAGTCCCAACTGTGTGCATGGACGACCTCTGCAGCTATGTGCGCAGAGGGTTTTTGTAAGGAAAGAACTACAGCTGAGTGCGCAATTAGAGATTGTAAGAAAGGAACTGCAGTTGAGTGCGCAGTTAGACTGAAAGGACGGATTTGCTGCTGAGTGTGTAGATCAGAACTATTGTTTTGTAAGAAGTGGAATAAAAGCACAATTTTGTGGACGTAGCCCCTACACTGGGGGTGAACGATGTTATATCTTGTGTTGTGGTTCTTTGTGTGGTTTCTGTTATGTTTTGATGCTTTTGATAAGTAGGTGAATGCTAAAGTAAGATAACTGTTAAATATTAACTTCGCTGTGAATTCCCAGTTAAGGGTTAAGCAAGAAAAGTCTTTTATCTAACTGCGAAGCTAATTAAGTGAATATCAAAGCTCTATTTGGTATAAATATTTGTTGTTAAGGCTAAAGGTACAGTAATATCCCTCTTCTGCTTGTAGAAACCTGATTCTGCGGCACCCCATAGCTGTTTCGGGTGAGACTGCAACCTGTTCGCAGGTTGTTGCCAAAAGGGTCAACACTGTGGGTCTTTTTGTTGGTGTGAAGTTAAAGTATAAACCTCGGGTCTGCCCTATAGCCCAACACTGGTTGAGTTAGGATTGCTCCTATTTCTAGGCCTGATGCGTCGATGTGTACATGGAATTTAGTCAACCAGTTTGGAAACGTTTGGATGGGTGCTTCGACTAGCTTTCTTTTTAGTTTTTCAAAAAATACGTGGCATTCCTCTGTCCAGTCAAACTCCTTATCTTCTCTTAATAGTTATTCCAGTGGGTAGGCTGAATAGTATCTTATGAATTTTTTGTAATATCCTGTATGACCAAGTAATACCCTGACTTGTTTTGGGTTCAATGGTGGTTTTAAGTCGAGGATAATTTTTATTTTTGTGAAGTTGACCTTAATGTCTTCTTTGCAGACAATGTGTCCTAACAATATTTCTGTGGGGGTCAGAAATATGCACTTCTTGATGTTCAAAGATAGCTGGATTTGTCGACATCGTTCCAACATAAGCCTTAGCCATTTGCAGTGATCTTTTAACATAGAGTATATTGTCCAATCATCAAAGTATACTGCCATTTTTTTGTAAATATATTCTTGAAATGTTTTGACCACAATTTTGGAAAATACTGCAGGTGCATTTTTTAGTCCAAAAGGCATAATCCAGTAAGCAAATGAGCCAAATTCACATACGAATGTTGTCTTTTTCTGATCTTCTTTGGCTATTGGTACTTGGTTATAACCTAAGAATCGATCTGTAAATGATTAGCATTCATGTCCTGCAACCTCATTTAAGATTTCATATGCATAAGGAGTTGGAAATGGGTATGTTAATGTAACTTTATTTAGCTCTCTGAAGTTGACACAAATTCTTAGCTTGGTTGGATCATGTTTCTTTGGTTAAACAACCATTGGACTTGCCCATTCTGATTGGTCAGTAGGGTAGATAATACCTGCTGCAAGCATGTTATCAATCTCCTTCTTGACTATCTCTTTGTATTTATGAGCTAGTTTATATGGTCTTTTCTTTACAGGTCGTATATCAGGTTTAATGTTGATCTTCATTTTACCCATTTCGTGGACTAAACCTTTGAGATCTTTGTAATCTCTGGCAAATACATCCTGAAACTCTTTTAATAAGTTCACCATTTCTGTCGTTTTTTCTTCATTCCAGTAGTCTCCAATTTTAGCCATTTTTGGTCGGTCATCACTTGAAATGTTGAATTCTTGAGTTTTGACTTTAGCATCTAGCCATTCTGGTGCTTTGCCTTCATTGATTGGTTAAATCCCTTCCTTAAGCTGTGAAAATGTGGTAGGAAAGTCTGCTGTAGTCATTACATCAATATCTTCTTTGTCAATTGTCTCGACTATGAGCACTGTGCGAATTGGTTTTGTTATTTCGGCATGGTCTGACTTCCATCTGTTAGGTCATGATTTTGTCTTCCTTAGTTTTATTATTTTGTTTATGTTTTCGAAATTTGCTAATAGTTTTACTTCTAGGAAATTTTGGTGAAAAGGTTAATTTTGAGTTTATGCCTTTTAGTTTTCATCATTTTTTATTTTTTTTTCCTATTTTTTAAAGCTTGCTTTTATAAATTTTGCTTAGAGTTCATTCTTGAAAGGTTCTATAAGGTGTATATTGATTAATGGTTTCATTAATGACACTAGGATCAAATATTAATAATATAAACCAAGTCTTAAAACTGGATTAGTGATTAAATGACATGAAATTATGTGTCTGGACTTTCTTGTAGCGCAAGAGCGAAATTAATGCACTAGCGCGCTACAAGAAAGTCGCGAGTGCTAAAATAGTCATTTTTCACTCCGATTTTTTTGGTGGTTTCGTTCCTAAGGTGTTAATCACATCAATCAGCATATTTGATACATGTCTTGCTAGGCTAATCATGGAAACAGGTGTCTGGTCATTGTGTGAGGGTGATCATGGAAATTATATGCAAATTCATGGCAAATGATGACAGTGAGTGGAACGAGGCAGAATTTTTGGGAATAGGTTACTGAGATAAATATTACGAAGGCATTGAACATCGTGGTGGAGACATATTGTTGAGAAATTAGAATTTTGACAGTTGAAGGAAGAATTAGGGCTTCCTAGCGGCGATAGTTCGAAGCGATCTGGAGTGTTGAAGATAGCTGGAATGTGCAATTCAACACCTAACCTTTCAAGGGATCGACTTCCAGCGCCTGTATTAAAATTTGGATGAGGTATCCCATGTGACATTTGATAGGGTTTGTTAAATTTAGGGTTTTTTCTGATAAAGCCTATAATGTCAAAATTTTAAAGAAGGACATGAATTTACTCACTCAATAGACTTTGAATGATGAGATATTAATCAAAATATCAAAATACTAATCATTTGAGTTAGTAAAGTTCAGAGCATAACTATTGGAGGTCTCTGAATTTATGATTAGGTCAAATTGCTGAAACTTGGCACAAAACATTTCCTAAATAGATGATAGAGCATACTTTGAGAGTTTGAAGGTAAATAGACTGTGAAAACTGTGCAAATTTGAAGAAAAATAGACTGTGAGATTACTGACAGGTGCTAAAAACCATACTGAAAATGAAGAGGAGTGGAAAAACTAATAGGGCCGAGCCCACTAATCTCAGTTGGATAGATAAATTCCCAGGATGTGCTGAGCTATTTGAAAATGCAGGATGGTTGATATTTTTCAAGAAAATTGATGGATACAATGCTGAAGTCTCCCATAAATTTGCTCAGTGTTATGACAAAGATACTGTATCTTTTGATACTTTGAAATTCAAATTGACCAAAGAGTTGGTAGCTGAGGCAACAGGGGTTAAAAATGAGGGAGAACTTTGGTTTAAGAAAGTGCCATTCACCTTTAGTGCACAAATGTACCTACCACCTGGTATAGTTCCAGATTAGGGTAAGGGTGTGCCCATCCATAAATTCAAGCCTGAATGGGTAGAACCTATCAAGGTTTTACAAATTTATATTACATGTGAAAGAAGGCATGCCTTCATTTTTAAATACCATTTCAGGTTCCTTCAACACCTCAGTAATCAATCAAAGCTGAACCTACCTTTATTCTTGCTAAAGAGCCTACAGAAGATGCCTTGAATAATCAAAGAACACCAAAACCATACTAGACAGTCCATTTTTCACCATTGACTTATCAAACTCATTATCAACAGTGTTTTGCAGAGAGAAGGAAAAACTTGGGAATATTTCCTTTTTTGGTCAGGGTTTCAGAATAGTCAAGAAGGACAGTCTAATAGAAAGCAAGTTGATAAAGGATAGATCTTGATCAGAAAACTAAGATAGAAGATAAAGGTTAAAAATGAAGACAGTGTCAAGTTAGAGGAATTTGCAGAGCCTGCAAAAGAAGATTGTGAATCTAAACAACATCTAAATGACATTGAGAGCAAAGATTTGTAGTATGTTAATAAGGAGACTCAGCCTGTTTAGGATGATGCACCAGTAGAGATATTTGTTGATGAAAAGATTGTACTTTAAGAGAAGGTTTCAAGTGATGAAGAGGACACTAAATTTCAAAAGCAAAGTCCAATTACAGTCTTGTCAAAGGATGAAACATACCTGTTTGAGGAGGATAAGCTTCCTGTTATTGATGAAACTAAGGTTGGCACTAAAAAGGAATTTCACAGCCAGGAAGATAGGGTAGCAGTACCAAAGAAAAAGAAGCTAAAATTCATGGAATTTGCCTCAGTCACCCATCAGGGAAAAACTTTAAAAATGGTAGGTGAAATTGCTCCTGGGTGGAGACCAAAGACTAGACCCAGAAACAAGCTCAGGCTGAATATGAAGAAATTACTAAACCCTAAATTGAATAAAGAAGGAGTAGCTATGATTGATGACTCCTCCTCTGATGAAAAACTAGATGTTGATAAGGGTGAAAGCAAAGGGAAAATACCAATGAAATCAAAAAAAGAATCTACCCTCACTGAGACTAAACTATCTAATGTATTTTTAGAAATACGAAGCCAAATGTTAAAGGAACAACAAGAAGGTGAGATAGAGGTTTCTCATTCAGAAAACAAGCTGATGGTTGATGAAAATGTTCCCTATGAAACTGAGACTAAAGAAAACCTAAGTTTTCATGAGACTCCTACAGAATTGCTGCCAGAAGATGAATAAATCTATAGGAGACTAAACATTCCATGGCTTCCCAATGAGATGCAAAGTACAGCAGGAAATAAAGAATTTGATTCAAAGAAAGAGAATTTACAGAGAACTATAAAATAGTATAAACATCAAGTGGAATATATGTAGGAGACAAAAGATGGTTTGGTTATGGCCAATAGAAGACTCAGAGAAGATCTGGTTGGGGTGAATCGCCACTATCAAGATCTAATTGCAGTCTGAAAAGAGGCATTGAAAAGAAAAAGAAATACAAAGTCACAATTTACAATGTTAAAACAAACCATCAAAGATATACATCAACAAAATGAATAACTCACTAGAAAGATGGCAGAGATGGAAGCAGAGCAACATAAGGCTAGGAGAAAGGCCCAAGCTTTAGAAGGGATAGCCTTGTTAGCAGAGGCAGCTAAAGATCTATGAGGCCTGTTAACAAAATCAGTTATTTGTTATGTTTTGAAGGATATTTCATTTTTGTAATTATTATTTTGATAAAACCATTTTGATGAGTAGGATGAAAAGCAGTTAGGGTTTAGTCTTTAACTGAATTTTGAAGGATAGTATTAATGTATGTCACAAAGAGGACTAAGGGTTTGACTTTTTGGCTGGATAGAGGAGGTCTACAGACTTGTTCATAAGCTAAGTAAATGACTCTTATGTGCATTTGAAGAACTAATTATGAAATATATGCTCCATTTTACCCTTTAGTTTGTTCTCTGGCTTCATTTATAGCTTGTTTTAGCTACATAGTTGGTAATTTCATTGCTGGTTTAAAGTTTTTATGCTTGTAGTGCTTGCCATTTGTGGATGAACTTCAGTGCTATTTTCTGTTGGATACATGGTTATTATGCTATGCATCTCAATTTTTCTATGCTTGTGATTTAGTTCTTATTTGGGTTATGAATGTATTCCCTCTTGTCACCAAACTTCACAACCAGAAAACCTTAAAAAACCCTCAAAACCTAGTTTTGTTTGATTGAAATATTTGAGATTATGTTGGCTTGTTTTCTTGTAGTCTAGAAACAATTTCTGGCATAAACATATTTGGCGCCGTTGCCAGGGAATGAAGTTGAAAACATAATTTTCCCTGGGACACTTATCATTTCACTGGTTTCAAGAGGTGAACTTAAACCAACATATATTTAAGACTACTTTTCAGGAGTTTGTCACAGTGGCTACTAGGGGAATTGGAACTAGAAATAGACCTATTTCACCTTTGCAGCTAGGTTTTCCAGACCCAGAACAGATATTGAAAACAACAAGGAAGATTAGAAGGTCTTAGTCATTACCAGCCCTATGTGACCTTGACCAGTTGGATGGTTCATCACCTTCATCTATTTTGAGAAAATAAGAAGAAACTTCACCTTGGTTAAAGCCTATAATTCCTGTCAGTAACTTTCAAGTTTTCATTGATCCTCAATCTTTCAGAAAATCTAAAATAGTATCTCCTAGTAAGATACCTCTATTTCATTTGAAAGTAGGTAAAACCTCTTTTCAGCCAAGTTCCAGCCAAATCTTTCCATCACCAAAGTCAGTCAACCTTAAAATGGCAGCCCAAAATCAGCCTATTGACATGATGGACCAAATGGTTGCAGCCAGATATGCAACATTAGTTTTGCCTCACCCTTTAAATGCACTGCCTAGAGGTGACTATCAGAAATACCTGCCTAGGTTTAATGGACAGGGTGAAACTACAGCTGAAGAGCATTCAGAAGCTTTTCTTAGTTATGCTGATAACCAAAAGATTGAAGCTAAGGACATATGGATGAGGATGTTTGTGTAGAGCCTTGATGGAGATGTCAGAAAATGGTTCAGGGAGTTGCCTGCTAATTCAATCACCATCATAGAAGAGCTTCATGACCTCTTCATGAGACAATGGGGTGACACCAAAGACCATACTTATTATATAACTGAGTTTGGAGCCCTTAGGAGAAAGAAGGATGAAACCATTGCAGATTTTTCAAAAATATTCAATAAAATGTACAGTAGAATTCCTGCAGAAATAAAACCTTTAGAAACATTTGCAAAACTCACATATGCAAATGCTTTCGATCATGAATTTTCTTTACTACTAAGAGAGAGAAGACCTGTTTCTTTACTGAATATGTAGGATGCAGCATTAGAGGTGGATTCTAATATATTGGCTTCCAATAGATTGAAGAAGGAGACAACTCAGCAGTTGTATGACAGGAAAGGTAAGAAGGAAGTAGCTCCAGGGGTTTCAACATCTCATTCTTCAGAAGGAAAAATTGATGAGATGGCCAAGTTAGTGAAGATTTTGACAGCAAAATTAAACAAGTTAGAACTAGAAATAAATTCCAGCAAGCCTATTCAAGAAGGTGAAAGAAACCCTAACAATCAGAACCAATTCAGAAGACAATTTGCTCCACGTTTCATACCTAGAGAACGAAGAAATAATGATATTCAGCGAGAAAGGAGAGAGACCGATGACTAAAGGGTACCACCGCCTCTTCAGAACAATGTTGTTGATGAAGAAGAGATTGATGAAGAAGTGATATTTGAAGACACAGATAAGGATATGAACTATTTTGGAGAAATATTGTCTGAGGGTTTTGTCATTGAAGAGGAGTTTTTAAATGCAGAATATTATGATGTTGATATGTTTGAAACGGAGGATGATTTGAATCTAAAAATGACTGCTGTAACTGCTTATGTCTGTCAAAATGAACCCAAGAAGACTGTGAATTTGAGGTCAGGCCCAAAACAAGTAGTACAAAACCCAAATAAGAAGGTAGTTGTACTTGCTAAGAAACAATCTGATCCTGTGTCAGAGAAAAAACAAATTCTAGAAAAGCAAAAGAAGAACATGGAGGCTGAAGAGGTAAATAAAACTGTGCAAAATTTTAATCTGGAAAATGAATTAGGCAAAATAAAGATTCCTATGCCTTTTACTGAACTAATGAAAAACCCTTCTTACAAAGAATTAGTTCTTAAAACGATCGGTTCAGCAAACAATCAGCCTATTTATGATACAGTGAATTTGCAAGAAGAAAATCCTAAGATTTTTATTGGATTAGCCTTGGCTGAAAAAACTGAGAATGAAGCAGATGCTTCACCTCCATTTTACATTACTCTGACAGTCCATGAACAAATGATACATAACTGTTTGTTATATTCAGGAGCATCACATAATTTAATGCCAAAGGCTATCAGAGAGGCTTTAGGTCTGAGTATAACCAAACCCTATCATGATCTGTATGCATTTGATTCATGAGCCGTAAAGTGTTTAGGTGTGATTAGAGACATGGTTGTCAATTTTCCTCAATTACCAATGAAAAGTGTAATCATGGATGTGGTGGTAGCTGATATTACACCTAAATTTGGGTTACTTCTCTCTAGGTCCTGGGCAAAGAAAGTTGGTGGAACTTTACAAATGGATTTATCATATGCTACTATTCCTATGTTTGGAGGAGAAAATAGAAGGATGTACAGAGAGCTTCAGTTTGCCTATATTGTGACAGATGACAAGAACCCTACCAACCATCCTTTGTATGCTGTTGATAAAGATTTGGGTACTTGCATGCTACATTTTAGTGATGATGACAATACTGCTGGTTTGTTACAAGTTGAAAAGGAAGAGCCAGTTAAATGCAGCAAGGAACAGGAAGATGAGCTTTGGAAATTATACTTTGATGGATCATCTTGCAAAGAAGGTGCTGGAGCAAGGGTTCCTCTTATATCCCCTGGTGGTGAAACAATAAAGCTGATGTATAAATTAGAATTCATTGATATGAACAATAGTGCTGAATATGAAGCTTTGCTATTAGGATTGAAGGTTGCCAAGGATTTAGGCATTTAGCATATTTATGCATATGGCGACTCTGAATTAGTTGTTCAGCAGGTGAGGAAAAACTATCAAGTGAAACAGGATTTGCTGAAAGTCTATCGAAATGAGGTATGGGACATGGTTGATAATTATTTTGTAGAATTTAACATTACCTATATTCCAAGGGACCATAATCAGACTGCTGATTCATTGGCCCTTGCTGCTACACATTTTAGAATTCGCAAAACCACACAGTTGAGGTATCCCATTGAGGTTAGGTACAGACCATATTTACCTGACAATGTAAAGCAGTGGAAAGTGTTTGAAGATGACATTGAAATTAAAATATTTTTAGAGCTTACACATGAGTTTTCTAATTCCCTGATTGATCAGGAGGAAGATGATGAGGATGGAGATGTGGAAGAAATTGCTGGCCACAAGATTATTGAACTAAAAGGTAATTTCATCCCAAAAGGTTTGGTACCTTTAGAAAGGATATTTTTGAAAGATGATACACCCCTAAAACCTATTGTTCAGTTTTCAGAAGAGAATGTGGTGGATTGTAACATTGGCACTGTAGAACATCCTAGAATGGTGAAAATTTCGAAAGCACTCATAGTTGAATAGAGAAACAGGTACATAAAATTGTTAAAGGAACATGTTGATGTCTTTGCATGGTCTTATGAAGAATTGAGAACATATGATATTGGAGTTATACAACATAAATTCCCTTTATAACCAAATGTTAAACCTTTTCGTCAGAAATTAAGGAGGATTAATCCAGCCTTGTTTCCTGTTATATACTGAAAAAGAAGTGAAGAAGTTATTAGATGCCAAGATCATTGTTCCTCTCAGGTACTCTTCATGGGTGGCTAATCTAGTTCCTGTTAGGAAAAAGAACAAAGAAATCAGACCGTGTGTTGACTTTAGAAACTTGAATAGATCTTCACTAAAGGATAATTATCCTCTGCCTAAAATTGAGCAAATATTGCAGAAGGTTGTTGGAGCACAGAGGATTTCTATGGTTGATGGTTTCTCAGGTTACAATCAGATTTCTATGCATCCTTATGATAAGGAGAAAATAGCTTTTACCACTCCCTGGGGAACTTTCATGTATGATAAGATGCCTTTTGGTTTAATGAACGCTGGAGCAACTTTTCAGAGGGCTATGGATATAGCTTTTGTCGGGGAAAAGGAAAAGTTTGTGGTAATTTACTTAGATGATATTACTATATTTTCAAAATTAGACGATGAACATCTAAAACATTTCAAAGTATCCTAAAGTGCAGAAAATTTGGTTTGTCCTTGAATCCAAAGAAGTCACACTTTGTTGTACAGGAAGGAAAATTACTGGGTCATTTAGTTTTTGCTGATGGTATAAGGATTGACCCAGAAAGGGTAAAAGCAATATTGAAGATAAGTCTGCCTAGGAGTCAAAAAGATGTCTAATCTTTCATTGGTAAAATCAACTTTCTACGTTGGTTTATACCAAACTTTGCTGAGACTATCAAGCAGGTTACAGCCATGTTAAAGAAGGATCAAGAAGTCAAATGGACCACTGAAGCAAAGAATCCATTTGAAAAAATCAAGATGGCTATTACTGAAGCCCCTATATTAGTAAGTCTAGATTTCACCAGAGAATTTCTAACATTTTCATTTGCATTTGAAGATACACTAGTAGCTGTTCTGTTGCAGAAGAATAAGGATGGTCTTGAGCAACTTATTGCATTCTTCAGCAAAACTCTCTGATATTTTGAATTAAAATACAACATCTTGAAAAAACAAGCTTATTTTTTGGTGAAAGCTTTGAAATTTTTTAGAATCTATGTTTTGCATTCCAAAGTTATTTCATATGTGCCTAATGCTGCTGTAAAAGATGTTTTGACACAGCTTGACAGCGAGGGGAAAAGAGGCAAGTGGATTGCTAAAATCATGGAGTATGATGTAGATATTAGACCTACCAAACTAGTCAAGGGACAGGGTTTAGCTAAGCTGCTGGCTGAATCAAACTGCCAAGCTTTAGGACTACATGTGATGGCAGAAGAGCTAGCTGAGGAAGAAAATCAAGCAGAGTTGGAGAAAGAGAATATTATGGACTTTTTATTCAGCATCTACATGTTACAAATACATTTTGTATTTTCTGTTGTATTTGCAATGTCCTGAGCATTTAGATAGAAAAGCTGCTAGATCTTTGAAGCTAAGAACTACTAAGTACTATTTAGTAGAACAACAGTTATTTTGGAAGGACCCAGGTGGTATTCTACTCAGATGCTTAGATAAACCTTAAATTGAAGGAGTGATTTTTGAATCTCATGAGGGTGCTTGTGGAGGTCACAAGTACTGGAAGGAAACATCATACAAGATATTAAGAGCTGGGTACTATTGGCCCTATTTGTTTGTAGATGTATATCAGTAAGTAAGAGCTTGTATCCCTTGTCAAAAGTTTGCTGGCAAACAAAAATTGTTGTCATTACCTTTAAAACCAATTGCAGTAAGTGCTCCTTTCCAGCAATGGGGTATGGACTTTATAGGAGAGATAAGACCATCTTCCTCAGGACAACACAGGTGGATTTTGATCGCAACAGACTTCTTTACCAAATGGGTGGAAGCTATCCCTACTAGGAATGCCATAGATAAGGTGATTATGGAATTTATTGAAGACAATATCCTTAGTAGGTTTGTGTGTCCTCAGAAAATAGTGAGAGATAATGCAAAAGCTTTTAAGTCTAAGGCAATGGAAGAATTTTGTGAAAATAATGGTATCTTGTTGAAACATTCAACTCTTTAATATCCCCAAGGTAATGGTTTAGTTGAGTCCTCAAATAAAAATATCATTCAGAGTATCAGGAAACTGCTAAAGCATATTAAGAGATCATGGGATTCTATGTTGAAATATGCATTATGGGCTGATAGAATAACAGTCAAGCAAGCAATTGGAACTTCTCCTTTCCAATTAGTGTATGGTACAGATGCAGTTTTTCCTGTTCAGTTGGGCATTCCAGTGATGAAATTTATTTAGAATTGTCAGGAAGAACCTAATGATATGCAGAGAAGGATTTATGAGATGATAGAGTTGCAGGAGATCAGAGAAAGAGTGGAAGAAAAGGCACAGTTATACACATTGAAGATACAAGACAAATTTGACAGGAAAATCAAAGATAACACTTTCTCAATTGGTGACATGGTTCTAAGGTGGGATGCCAGGAAAGAGCAAAAAGGGAAACATGGGAAATTTGACAACCTCTGGTTTGGCCCTTTCCTAGTATCTAAGTTTTTGGAAAATAACACTTTTGTCCTATAGACTTTGGAGGGTGAGGAATTGTCAAGTCTAGTTAATGGACGATTGCTCAGGCATTTCTACATTTTTTGAGGGGAATTTTAGTTTTTCATTGTATATACCGGTGTGAGTAAAACACAACAAGGACTCCATAACCCAATGGAAATTTTGCAGATTAGCAGGTAGCAGGAAAGAAGGAACTGGTCTACAGGTTCTTAAAGCCTCACAAGGAGGACTCCATCCAGCAGCAGGAGCCAGATGTTAGGTCATGATTTTGTCTTCCTTAGTTTTATGCTTTTGTTTATGTTTTTGAAATTTGCTAATATTTTTACTTCTAGGAAATTTTGGTGAAAAGGTTAATTTTGAGTTTATGCCTTTTAGTTTTCATCATTTTTTATTTATTTTTTCCTATTTTTAAAAGCTTGCTTTTATAAATTTTGCTTAGAGTTCATTCTTGAAAGGTTATATAAGGTGTATATTGATTAATGGTTTCATCAATGACACTAAGATCAAAGATTAATAATATAAACCAAGTCTTAAAACTGGATTAGTGATTAAATGACATGAAATTATGTGTTTGGACTTTCTTGTAGCGCAAGAGCGAAATTAATGCACTAGCGCTCTACAAGAAAGTTGCGAGTGCCAAAATAGTCATTTTTCACTCCGATTTTTTCAGGGGTTTCATTCCTAAGGTGTTAATCACATCAATTAGCATATTTGATACATGTCTTGCCAGGCTAATCATGGAAACAGGTGTCTGGTGATTGTATGAGTGAGATCGTGGCAATTGTATGAAAATTCATGGCAAATGATGACAGTGAGTGGAATGAGGCAGAATTTTCTGGAATAGGTTCCTAAGCTGAAGATTATGAAGGCATTGAACGTCATGGTGGAGACATATTGCTGAGAAATTAGAATTTTGATAGTTGAAGGAAGAATTAGGGCTTCCTAGTGGTGACAGTTCGAAGCGATCTGGAGGGTTGAAGACAGCTGGAACGTGTAACTCAACACCTAACCTTTCAAGGGATCGACTTCCAGTGCCTGTATTAAACTTTGGATGAGGTATCTCGCGTGACATTTGATAGGGTTTGTTAAATTTAGGGGTTTTTCTGATAAAGCCTATAATGTCAAAATTTTAAAGAAGGACATGAATTTACTCACTCAATAGACTTTGAATGATGAGATATTAATCAAAATATTTAAATATTCATCATTTGAGTTAGTAAAGTTTAGAGCAGAACTATTGGAGGTCTATGAATATGTGATTAGGTCAAATTGCTGAAACTTGGCACACACCATTTCCTAAATAGATGATAGAGCAGCATGTGAGAGTTTGAGGTAAATAGAATGCCAAAACTGTGCAAATTTGAAGAAAAATAGACTGTGAGATTACTGACAGGTGTTGAAAACCATATTGAAAATGAAGAGGAGTGGAAAAACTAATAGGTCCGAGCCCACTGATCTCAGTTGGATAGATAAATTCCCAGGATGTGCTGAGCTATTTGAAAATGCAGGATGGTTTATATTTTTCAAGAAAATTGATGGATACAATGTTGAGGTCTCCCATAAGTTTGCTCAGTGTTATGAAAAATATACTGTATCTTTTGATACTTTGAAATTCAAATTGACCAAAGAGTTGGTAGTTGAGGCAACAGGGGTTAAAAATGAGGGAGAACTTTGGTGTAAGAAAGTGCCGTTCACCTTTAGTGCACAAAGGTACCTACTGCCCGGTATAGTTCCAGATTGGGGTAAGGGTGTGCCCATCCATAACTTCAATCCTGAATGGGTAGAACCTATCAAGGTTTTATAAAGTTATATTACATGTGAAGGAAGGTATGCCTTCGTTTTTAAATACCATTTCAGGTTCCTTCAACACCTTAGTAATCAATCAAAGATGAACTTTCCTTTCTTCTTGCTAAAGAGCCTGCAGAAGATGTCTTGCAGAATCAAAGAACACCAAAACCATACTAGACAGTCCATTTTTCACCATGGACTTATCAAACTCATTATCAACAGTGTTTTGCAGAGAGAAGGAAAAAATTGGTAATATTTCCTTTTTTGGTCAGGGTTTCAGAATAGTCAAGAAGGATAATCTAATAGAAAGCAAGCTGATAAAAGACAGACCTTGATCAGAAAACTAAGATAGAAGATAAAGGTTAAAAATGAAGACAGTGTCAAATTAGAGGAAGTTATAGAGCCTGCAAAAGAAGATTGTGAATCTAAACAACATCTAAATGACATTGATAGCAAAGATTTGCAGTCTGTTAATAAGGATACTCAGCCTGTTCAGGATGTTGCACTAGTAGATACATTTGTTGATGAAAATATTGTACTTGTAGAGAAGGTTTCAGGTGATGAAGAGGACACTAAAGTTCAAAAGTAAAGTCCAATTACAATCATGTCAGAGGATGAAACATACCTGTTTGAGGAGGATAAGCTTCCTGTTATTGATGAAACGAAGGTTGGCACTAAAAAGGAATTTCACAGGAAATAAGATAGGGTAGTAGTACCAAAGAAAAAGAAGCTAAAAGTCATGGAATTTTCCTCAGTCACCCATCAGGGAAAAACTTTAAAAATGGTAGGTGAACTTGATCCCGAGTGGAGACCAAAGACTAGACCCAGAAACAAGCTCAGGTTGAATATGAAGAAATTTCTAAACCCTAAATTGAATAAAGAAGGAGTAACTGTGATTGATGACTCCTCCTCTGATGAAAAAATGGATATTGATAAGGGTGACAGTGAAGGGAAAAGACCAATGAAATCAGAAAAATAATCTACCCTCACTGAGACTAAACTGTCTGATGTATTTTTAGACATACGAAGCCAAATGTTAAAGGAACAACAAGAAGGTGAGATAGAGGTTTCTCATTCAGAAAAAAAGCTGATGGTTGATGAAAATTTTCCTTGTGAAACTGAGACTAAAGAAAACCTAAGTTTTCATGAGACTCCTACAGAATTGTTGCCATAAAATGAAGAAATCTATAGGAGACTAAACATTCCATGGCTTCCAAATGAGATGCAAAGTACAACAGGAAATAAAGCATTTGATTCAGAGAAAGAGAATTTACAGAGAACTATAAAACAGTATAAACATCAAGTGGAGTATATGCAGGAGACAAATGATGGTTTGGTTATGGCCAATAGAAGACTTAGAGAAGATCTGGATGAGGTGAATAGCCACTATCAAGAGCTAATTGCAGTCTCAAAAGAGGCATTGAAAAGAAAAATAAATACAGAGTCACAATTTACAATGTTAAAACAAACCATCAAAGATCTACAACAACAAAATGAAGAACTCACTAGAAACATGGCAGAGATGGAAACAGAGCAACATAAGGCTAGGAGAAAGGCCCAAGCCTTAGAAGGGATAGCCTTGTTAGCAGAGGAAGCTAAAGATCTATGAGGCTTGTTAGCAAAATCAGTTATTTGTTATGTTTTGAAGGATATTTCATTTTTGTAATTATTATTTTGATAAAACCATTTCGATGAGTAGGTTGAAAAGTAGTTAGGGTTTAGTATTTAACTGAATTTTGAAGGATAGTATTAATGTATGTCACAAAGAGGACTATGGGTTCGACTTTTTGGCTGGCTAGAGGAGGTCTCCAGACTTGTTCATAAGCTAAGTAAATGAATTTTATGTGTATTTGAAGAACTGATTATGAAATATATGCTCCATTTTACCCTTCAGTTTGTTCTTTGGCTTCATTTATAGCTTGTTTTAGCTACACAGTTGGTAATTTCATTGCTGGTTTAAAGTTTTTATGCTTGTAGTGCTTGCCATTTGTGGATGAACTTCAGTGCTATTTTTTGTTGGATACATGGTTATTATGTTATGCATCTCAATTTTTCTATGCTTGTGATTTAGTTCTTATTTGGGTTATGAATGTATTCCCTCTTGTCACCAAACTTCACAACCAGAAAACCTTAAAAAACCCTAAAAACCTAGTTTTGTTTGATTGAAATATTTGAGATTACGTTGGCTTGTTTTCTTGTAGTCCGGAAACAATTTTTGGCATAAACACCATCTAAAGATTTTCCCTTCTAGATTTTCATTTTCCATCTATAGTCTTGTTGACTGTGGTATTGTCTCGGTTTGTATATTATTGCAGTTTATTGTCAGTCGACTGTTTTTTAGGGTTTTGTTTTTTGTCGGTTGTATAAATGATTTGATCTGTTTTGCTGTTTCGACCATATTCTCATCTTGTTGTATAAAGTTGAAATCTTTGATAAAATTCTCTTTGAGTTCATGCCATAGAAATGCTTCACCTCAAGCTTCTTCCATTTTGGACCATTTGTTAGGTAAGCCAGAGAGCATTGATGGAAACAGGTGTGGCCATGTACTTTCATCCTTATATCCAAGTCTTTTCCATTCTTTTTCACATGTCCTTATGTGGTCTTCTGGATCCTGTCCTTGGATGAACATAGGTATTTGGGCTTGATTGGTTAACTTTTTCCCTCTAGATCTTTCTATGAAGAAATTTGAAGTTGTTGTCCATGTCTGCAATCTTGATTGATGGGTATCCCACCATCTAGTATCTTGTCCTGTAAAAGTTTCCACTAAGCTTTGTAGTCAGCCATGTTCACCAATGTTTTTGGATACTTGTTCTATATGCATGACTGGTGATTCTCTTTCTTTGTACCTTGATATTTGTGTACTATTTATATTTACTGGTTTTAAGGTAGGATATTCCCTAGTTTTCTTTCCAAATAGTTTTTGGATGATGGACACCAAGAAGCACTGTTGGATTGGTTTTTTCTGCACTTTTTGAATAGTCTAGCATCCTCTTGCTTGTGTTTCATAATTATCGACTTCCCAATCATATAGTTCTGCGTCTGAATTGTATCCTACTAAATCTTGGTTGCCTAAGTAAAGTTGACTGTAGACATTAGGTTCTGTGTAATCTTCATTATTTTGTATATTATATGGTTGTCGGATGTCAACTTCTTCATCAATAGGTTCTATCCAAGGTTCTCCTTGGGATGGATGAATAGGTACAATGAATTTTTGTCCATTTCCTTTTAGTTTTATTCTTTCTTTGTCCAAGGATATCGATGATTTCATTTTTCTTCCCCAAGGTCGACCTACTAACGCTGGGAAGGAACTGGATCCTTCCTTAGGGTCAATAATTTCAAAGTCGACTTTGGTTGATATTCCTTTTATTGTTGTGTTGACATTTCTCCATACTCCAATAGGTTCAATTAGGCCTTGGTCAGCTAGTTTCAGGTATATGCCTGACTCGTATAATCAAGGTCTGCCTAACTATTCCCAAGTGTCACAAGTCATAATATTTACCTGTGATCCAAAATTGAGTACAACTTGTTGGACATGGTATCCTTGAATTTCTAGGTTGACAAGTGGGTAGGCATCACTTTTATCTTTTTGGTTTAGGTTGCACATATTCTTTGTTTGTTTTTCAGTGTTATTGTTGTGTTTTATTTTATACAATAAGTTGATGAATTGAGATACTATTTTATCTTTTTGTACTAAGTGTATTTACTCTTTTACTGTGTCCCATTGAGCAAATTCTCTAAATACATTTGTTGCATCTTTATACAGTTGTTTTTATTTAATTGGATTAGGATAATCATTCTTTTCTTTTATTTTGATTATTTGTGGGTTATCATTCCCAATTTTTGTCCCTTGTCGGGTTACGATATGCAAGTTCTTTGTATTGATAATATCATGTTTTTGCACACACAACAAGACATTAACATTTTTATTCTTATTTATTTTATCAAGCATAGTAGGGCAATCCTCTAATGAGTGATCCCCTACTCCACAACTATTACAGAATTTTAAGTCAGTTCTGTCCTTGTGTGGACAATCTGCATATCAATGTCCTTCTTTGTAACAAGTGAAACATTGGATGGGCCAACGTGGTCGGTTGTCACGATTCCCAGAGAATCGACCTCGAACTCCATATCCTCCACGTCGGCTATCGAGCCGACGATCAGATCGATGACCTTTGTACTTTTAACTATTCTAATCATTTTGCACATTGTTTCGTTGCTCATTGTTCTGCATGACTACATTAGTCTGGTAGACTGCGTGGTAGTTTTGTTATTTTTTTAGATTCAGGTGGCAGTCGACAGTGGTATGATTTTTAGTTTCACAGATTGCACACCATGATGATTTACCATTCTTCATGTTGAATGGGAAATATTTTGTGGTGTGCTCTCTATGCTCTTGGAATATGTCACAAAAACATTTTGTTTGCACAAATTGAACATCCTGTCAGCGAATATCTCGTCGATAGTTATCTTTTGAATGTCTGGTCGATGAGCATTTCGTGCACCGGATGTCCTGACTTTTAAGGTTTAGCTCTTTTAAAGATTTCTACATGATCTCGAGCTATTCTTCTAATCTATTATCTATGGGATATGCCGGGAAGTATTCATCCATATCTACTTGTAAGGCTTTAGTGAGGGCATCTTCATATGTCTTGAATGTCTCCAGGCCTATATGTCACTGGATTTTCTATGAAAGACCTACAAGGAACCACTGAATTAGTAATTGTTCATCAATTACGTAGTCAAGTTAGATGAGAAGATCCTTCCAGCATTTGCCATACTCTCCAACTAATTTTGCTGGCTTTTACAAAGTTATTTTTAATTTTTTAGCTGCCAGATGTTTAGCATCTGGAATTTTAATAAATGACAAAAACTGCGCTTTAATTTCCACCTTGGATGCATTGGGGGTTCTCTCAAAAAATGTCATATACCAAGTTAGAGCTCTTTTCCTCAATGTACTAGTGAACTGTGCCATCTTTCTGTCTTCTACTGTAACCTAGTTGGCCTCCCATGTCGACTCGCAGATGAACCAATGTCATCTGGGATCTTTGTCTCCCTCATATAGAGGGGTAAGCGCTGATCCGTGACCCATTTTGGATTCATTGTCACTGTCTTTTTCAGGAGGTGGCGGTGGTGGGGGTAGTGGGATGTTTTGTTTATCTTTTTGTGCAGAGCTATTGTGGACAGAACTTTTGTTTTCGTCATTTTTTTTATTTTTCATTTCTTCTCCGATAAGCAGTCGGTTAGGGTCAACTTCTCCTATCGATGTCCAACTACAATTGTTTGTCTGTAGGTCCAATTTTTCTGTATTCTCCAAAGTTGTATTTGCTGGGGGGGGGGGGGTGCTCCTTCATGTGTTGAGCAAATTAAGTGGATACTTCAGTTGGAGTGGTACGCTTGAAGCATGACCCAATTTACTTCTTCTGGTCGATGGATAAGTAGATGATTATAATTGTTTATCTCGTCATCTAGTCGGCTCCATATACAAAAATCACCAACTCTTAGTTTGTTGTCCTCTTCGACAATGTCTTGTATCCTGGAACTTGTATTCGTTGGAGATAGAGGTCTTACCTCATGGGGAGCTTTTATTTGGAGAGATTCTTGCTGCTCTATCCATAAATATTCTTCCATAGGTGACGCTTCTTCTTCCATGCCTTCTTCTTGTCGGTCATGACCCGACTCTGGCAGATTTCTCTCTTGGTCAGCCACCCTGGTATCCATTCCTGTTTGCAGTGCTATAGCTCTTTCTCTTCTTTCTTCCCTTCTTTTTAGCCTCTTCTCTCTCTCTATTTTCTGTAAATCCACCGTACCTTTGTGTGACACTGTCCATTCGATTTCCTTTTCAGGACGACTTTTCATCACTGGTAATGGTATCTCTTTTTACTCGACTAGAATCCTCTCCACTTTACCCCAACATATGACCAGCTACCCCCCCATAGCCTATCCGACACTTTAGAAAGATCAGATAGTTCTGTTTACTTGCTTAAGAAATATTCCCACTCCCTTTCAGCAATGAATTTCTCCCACTTCTTTTGTTTCTCTTCCTAGTTAGTATTTTGTGTCGGTTTGCGTAGTAATGGATGAGGTTCGACTATATGAGCCACTCCTTTTTCTATCAGGAACTTGAACAACAAGGTCAGTAAGGAACAGATGAATTTCTCGGTAAGGTCTGTATATAATTTCTTCTGAATGGTTTCCACCCAAGTTCTTTCGTCTATAGCTTGTTCCTCATAGAATTCATCGATGATATTTTCAAACCACTCCAATAGGTTTGTCCTTCCCCCTCAAATAATTTTTTCTAGCAGTTGTTGGTCTTTAGTCGCTTTCAGATTTTTCATCCAAAATATTTTTCAAGAGTTGGGGTACCGATTCTACAAAATTCTCATGGGTTTCAGTAAAGAACCTTTCTTTTGCTTGAGCAGTCGTTAATCTATTTCTCAGTGCGTAATTCTGCAAATAATTTGCTACCTTATGCTCCCACCAGTCCTTAATCTCCTGTTTTGATATCATCTACTTGTATTCATCTCAGATATGTACTACTGACAACGGAATCAATGTTGTAATCTCATAAATCACATAGGGTTTCCAATAATACACATTAAAAGCATACAAATACAACTGACACAAGAGACAAGAACATAGGTAGAATAACAAATTATATTATAGAGAAAGGGTCCATACAATACTGAGAACTAAAACAAGTTCTTATTTGGCTCAACAACCTAATATATATAATTGAAAAAATAGTTACAAATAACTACATGTCGGTTTGGTTAACTGACACGACCCTATGTGGCCGACCTAATCTCTAATTATTCAGCTCATCCACTTAGTTGGTATATCGTTCTAGTGGACTTACTGACTAGCTCCTCCAATAGGTTTCCAATGTGGGGTGGCTGCTAGGGTTTTCCTTGGCCTCCTTTAGCTACAGTCTTTGGAGCCTAATCATCCTTTATAATATAGTATTGTATTTTGGGTACCTTGTATTCAATCTCTTTAAGAAAATATAGCTTTCTCTCTACTCTAGGTAAGACTTATGTAGCAGCTTGTTCCTATTGGTTAATGCAACATTATTTTTCTTTATTTCCCTTTCCAAAATATCCATCTCATACACTTGCCACAACAATTGATTTATCCTTTGAGTCTTGGGCTTGCTGGAGGAATCCTTCTCTACTGGTTCCTCTTACTGTTCTGGTGTAGTGGATGGTAGTTCTTCAGTCACTGCTACAATATGCAAAGCTAGGTTTGCACCTTCTTTTGGTTCCTCATCTGAGTCTGAGTAGGGAAGGTTTAAAATGTTCTCATTGTGTGCTGCAACTTCCTGGACCTTTTCACTGAAGTCCAAGTTTCTTTTTACCTTCTTGGATTTGGAAGAGAAAGGATCCTATTCTGCTGCTACTGGGGATATGGCCCTTTTTTTCCTTTTCCCACTTCTTGGTGTGCTAGATTTTTTAGCAGGAGATTTCCCCTTTTCCTTTGGATGAAGGTCTGTTTCAAATCCATTCCAAAACAAGAAATAAGGCCATGCCATATTCCTCCTTCTTGGATCAATAGTTGGATAAGGCCATGGTGAGACAGTCTACCAACAATCTTGGTCGGATGAGCCTTCACCCGGTGTGCCATTTTTCCCAAACTCCTGTGTAAGTAAAAGAGAAAATTTAGAGGGATTTTCCCTATGAAGTGGTTCATTAACTTAAAATGGTAGATCATGGTTCTGTTATATCTTCCTTCACATGTTATGTAGACCAAAATGGCCTTCAGCAGTTGCTGCCACCTATCTTCTAACCAGCAGGATGGCACACTCTTCTTCCACACCACTCCTCTATGCTCAGGATTTAGGTAAGACCTGAACTCTACATCTTTTGGTATGGTGGTTTTGAACCATTTTTCTCCTATTCCAAGGAGTTCAGTCACTTTAGTTATTAGGTTTTCATCTATGTGGAATTCCTCTTTTCCCATGATTTCCTTAGAGCCATCAAATGAGAGAGAAAATGCCTCAGCCACCTGCTGATGTGAACCTTGTATCTTCTCACAAAACCTATAGTAGCCAACATCCTGGAAAAGTTTACAGACCTTTAGATTTGCTTCCAAATAGATGATATCTCCCAACTCCTGCCTGAGAGAAGGTCCTCCCTTCCTCATATTGATGAATGCCACTCCTGGGTACCTGCAAAAATAATTTTAAGTTCTGTAGGACAGTGTATTAGTAGGCTGCTTCTCAGAGATGGTTTCCTAGTGGAGAGAAATGATAAGGTTGAAGGTGAAATGTACTAGAGTTTGGCACTAATTATGAGGGATTTTGATTTCATGATGGATGCTGAGGTCATAAGGTGATGGCTGTAGTTGATATTCTTGATAATCCTTACCCAACAATCATATTTCAAATCAACCTGGATACCCGGTGAGTTTTTTTGCTGTTATTTTGGGCAGGTGGAAGAAAAGTGAAGGTTTTAGATCCCATCAGTCCTTTATCAGTTTTATAATGAACTCCTTCACTTATTTCCACACGCAGTTATACATACTTATGTCCTTTCGGTGGTTTATCACGCATTTTACTGATCGTTTATCTTACTGACGGGGTTTGATTTGACGGCTTTCTAACTGTTTCCATATTTTACCTTTTCGGTGGTTAACATCCTCCGGGAGTTTGTCTGGTATCTGAAATGATGGATTTCGGTGGCTAATGAAATGATATCCCTTTCTCCTAAGTCACCGAAACTATTTTCCTAGCGTCGTGGTGAAACCCGGCTTTCGGTGGATAGTGGCCTCGCCGAATATTCCTTTTAACCACCAAAAAATTGTCCTTTCGGTGGCTAATGAAATGTTAGATCTTTCGCCTAAGCCACCAAAAGCGCTTTTTCCCCCCACACCTTTTTTCTACTTTTGATGGTTAAATCCTATTTTGAATTGTTCGCTAAGCTACCAAAAGCATCACCTTTCGGTGGCTAATGAGTCATTTGAAGTCTTGACTAAGCCACCGAAAGTGTTATTTCATTTTACTCACTCGGACCCACTTTCAATGGTTTACCTTTACCCTGAGTTAAAATGTCAGTTGCCGAAACAAAGCCTTTTGGTGGCTAATGAGCTATTAAGAACCCTGCCTAAGCCACTGAAAGCTATAACTTCCAAAATTTTCAACCATAGAAAAAACAGAGACCTTCAATTTGTTAGTTATCCTTAGATCTTTCATTACATGACTCGAATTCTTCATACTATCAAAATAAATTTATTTTGGGAGATAACATCTGGCTCCTACTTGGGGATGGGAACCTCCCTGTGAGGTCCCAAGACCCCCATACCAAAATGCCTTTCCCTGAAAACAAATAAAAACCTAACACTATCATTTACTGTTCCATTGGGCATGGAGTTTATTCTATAAGCAAAAACAACCTACTAGCTACTAATTTAAAATAACAAGGCCTCAAAGCCTTAAATAAGGTAAAGTTTCAGAAAACGCCCATTCACTGGGCCATCAAACACCTCTTCCCCTTCTAGATTCTGCAATTTGAAGGTGCTATTTTTATGTGCTTGAGCTATCACAAAAGGGCTAATCCACAAAGAGTCAAACTTTCCATGTTTTCCCTTGTCCTGTCTGACAGCATCCCACTTGAGGACCCAATCTCTGACCTGAAAGTTGTCTACTTTTGCCCTTTTGTCAAACATGACCTTTATCCTTTGTTGATGGGATTTTGGTTTTCCTATCAATTGTTCCCTGACTTGCTGCAACTCCACCAAATCCATCATCCTCCTCACCATATCATTTAGTTCATCTTCCTCTTCTTGAAATAATTTTTCCACTGGAACAATGAGCTAAAAGGGAAAAATGGCCTCAGTACCATAAACTAACTTAAATGGAGAAGTCCCTATAGATATTTTGTCTGTTACCCTATCAGCCTATAAGGCAAACTTAAGCTTAGAATCCCAACTTTTCTGATTTGTCTCCAGTAGTTTTTTGATGATCCTAACTAGACTTTTGTTGGATGACTCAGCCAGGCCATTGACTTGAGGATAATAAAATGTGGAATGCACCAGCTGAATGCCCATTGACTCACACATTCTAACTAATGCCCCATATTTGAAAGCTAGTGCATTATCAGTTACTAACTTTACTGGGTAGCCAAACCTGCTAAAGATATTCTCATATAAAAATCTCATGATTACCTGATGAGTGGCATTCCTGGTGGGTACTGCCTCTATCCATTTGGTAAAGTAGTCTGCGGCTACTAGGATCCATTTCTGCTGCCCACTGGAGGATAGATTTATTTCACCTATGAAATACAGAACCCATTGTTGAAAAGGCCCATTCACCACAATAGGCCTAAGGGGAAAGGATTTGAGTTGCTGCTTCCCTATAAATATTTGGCACTGGTCACAGGCCCTTACAGAAGTACATACATAAAAAAAAGGACTGGCCAATAGTACCCTGCCCTCAAGATCTTGTGGGATGTGGTATTCCAATAATGATGGCCCCCACATGTGCTGGAATGAAAGTGATGCAAGACCTGATCCGCTTATTCTTTATTTAGACATCTCAACAAAACCCTAGACAGATCTTTCCAGTACAACAGTTTATCAACTATGCATAATTTAACATATTTTAATTTAAGAGCTCGTGCTATGATTAGGAGTGAGATTAGGAGGAACTTCTAATTTCTGCAAAAAATGAATAATACCTTAGTACCACTCACATCAAGACAAGTTTTCAGCCACTGGTTGAAAGTCATTATGATCTTGAACTTCCTCTGTTGCTACCACAGTTTGCAATTTTGCTGAATTGACACAAGTGAAGTTTATTCCTATTAGTTCACAGTTTTCTTTAGCCATGAGTTTGGCTAGACCTAGTCCCTTTACTAGCTTAGTGGGCTTCACCTCTATATCAAACTCAATGAGCTTGGCAATCCACTTAGCTCTCTTCCCGTCAATGTTAGGATGATTCAAAACATCCTTCACAGTAGCTGAAGGGACATATGCAAGAACTTTTGCATGAAGAATGTAAATTGTAAAAGTCTTCAATGACTTTATGAGAGCATAAGCCTATTTCTCAATTGGATCACACTTTAGCTCAACATCTCTCAAGGTTTTTCTAAAGAATGCAATTGGATGATCGAGACCCTCATCATATTTTTGTGACAGCACAGTTGCCACTATGTCATAAGATGTAAAGGAGAAGATATAAAAACTCTTGGTATAGTCTGGACTAATCAGGGTTGGGGATTCCATGATAGCCTTATTTATGTCTTCGAAAGAGCTTCTTTCTTGGTTGGTCCATTTTATTTCTACATCCTTTTTTAGCATGGCTGTTATGTGCTTTACCAGCTCAGAAAAATTAGGGATGAACCTCTTGACAAAGTTTATCTTACCCAAAAAGGACTGAATATCCATTTTTGACCTTGGTATGGATATCTTCTGGATTTCTTCCACTCTTACTATATCAATATTTAGACCTTTATCTGAGACTATGTGACCTAGGATTTTCCCCTCACTGAGTGCAAATTGGGACTTCTTAGGGTTGAGTGATATTCAAACCTCCCGCACTTTAGAAATACCCTCCTCAAATGCTGCAAATGATCATGAGGGTTGTGAGAGTAAATAGTTAGATCATCCAAGTATATAAGCACAAATTTATCTTTCAACCCTAGAAAATCTAGGTCCATGGCTCTCTGAAAAGTAGCCCCAGCATTCATCAACCCAAATGGCATTTTAGCATACATGAAAGTGCCCGAGGGGGTGGTAAAACCAGTTTTCTCTTGGTCATCAGGGTGCACAACAACTTGGTTGTATCCGGAGAAGCCATCCAAAAATGACATAACCCTATCCCCTGCGACTCTTTGCAACAGGTGTTCCATCTTGGGCAGTGGATAGTTGTCCTTTTTGGAACATTTATTCAGGTTTCTAAAATCCACACACAACCTGATTTCCCCATTCTTCTTCCTTACCACCACTAGGTTTGCAATCCACTTGGAATACCTAAGGGGGATTATGATTTTGGCTTTGAGGAGCTTATGGATTTCTTTTTCAACTACATCCAGCAAGAAAAAGGGTTGGATTTGTAGTGGAAATCCTTGCGAGAGGCAAGGTGTTGCATCCAGTATGAAAAAGGACTGGCTCTGTAGGAGAAGTCCTTGTAAGAGAAAGGTAGTACATCCAACATGAAAAAGGGTTGGCTCTGTTGATGAAGGCCTACATGGATGCTAGGCCTACAACCAGCATGAAAAATGGTTGGCTTTGTAGAAATTCCTGTGACGAGAATAATTGAGAGATAGCACCATTTGCTCGAGACAGAAGAAGCAATGATGATCCAGCTTTGATGATGATCCAACTTTGATGATGATATGGATTTGATGATGATCCAACTTTGATGAATGAACCAATGATGAATACTTGTGCTGATGAATTGTGTCAAGAGAAAACATTCCTAGTTAAGAGGAAGTGTTCATGTATTTGTAACTTTGGAATGTATTCACTTGTATATTTTATATATTGTATTTCATTGGTCCCCGATGTTCCTATATATTGGGAGAATCATTAATGTAATCAAGTCATGTAAAGTCATAGCGATTAACCCTCCATTGTAAGTCGGGGTAAACGTCCCCACAGTTGAGGGGCACTAGGTTTATTAGACTCTCCTACAGAAGTCGGCCCTGGTAAGTAATTATCAAGTTGGAAACTAGTATAAATAGAGAGTGAGCCTCTCTATTTAAGACACACACTCACTCAATTGTAGCATATGAGTGAGAGAAGAGGAGCTCACAAAAGTGAGAGAGAGAACAACTGTCAAAGATAATATTTCTGTATTTGGGATTTACTTTTTCCTTTGGTGCTCATTCTATCTCTGAGGAAGTTGAGGGGTTTTCTCCTTTATGGTTTCCCTGAGGAAAACTCTGTGTCTCTTGTCTCTTGTGATTATTGCTATGCATGTTATTCTCTCAGATAAGATCCTAATATCATATTGTCTAAATGATAAAAATATAACATGATAGAGATGGGGGGATATTTGATACGATTCTATATTTCAGCCCTATTCACCAGTTAAAAACAAAGTTGGATGCTTTTAAGGACTATGGTACTAACCTGCATAATGTCTTCCAGTCTCATTTGTATTTTTTTTGTCCAGAACAAACCTTAACTTTCCAAATTTCATTGACTGGTGGACGTCGAATTATTCCTCTTATGTGAGGATAATAATGGATTCATCCAAAACTAAGATTATATGTCATGTTAATGAACTTGTTGTTCGAGACTCTCTTACTGTTCTTCCTACTTTCACCCAAAATTGTGAATATTTTAGTGAAGAAAACCTAATTCATTCCTTCAGACATGCTACTATTGAGAAAACACAACCCTTTTTCTCTAAGTATTTCAGGTCAGAGGTACCCCTTGATATCCAACCATTTCCCCTATATCTAAACCTGTTCAATGAAGAAACAAAGTTAATTGTTTCAATGATAATTCAGTTCTTAGTTTTAGACACATACATATATGTTCCTGAGTTTTTTATGAGTCTGTTGTTTAGAGTCAATATGAGTCCCATTTTCTTCTAGCTCCATGCCTTAAATATGATGAATTCCTAGCTGAAAGTATTCACTCTTAGCTAGTGAATTTCCACAGTACCATATATTTTATGTTTCAATCTTATCTGATCAGAATGTTCTTGTTCTTCAATTAAGAAAATCTATAGTTACCAGAAATGGTTCTTACATATGAAATCAGTAGCAACTTCATCAAATACATGAATTTGTTGATGGCAGACGTTTACAAAGTTTTCTTTCAAAGTAAATTTCCCAGTGTACTGCTACATATGAAAGAAGATTTTACAATTTTCCCAAGAAAGGAAAATAGGAGACTGGTTCCTATTAAAAGAACATACCATTATCAGAGTGTATGGATTTACTCATGAGCCATATATTCTACTAGCTTTTCTCACTCCTATATTATTTTATTTGGAGCACGTAAAACATAAATTAATAGTATAAAATGAACATTTCAAAAGCTTCAAGAAAGGTTGAGAAATAAAATTTCCATTGTCATTGGACCTTTTATTATAAAGAATAAAGTTGCACTTCCTGTAGTGGAAGGTTTTCTAAAGGAGATGGATTTGAAAGCCGTTTTGTAGTGATTTCTGATCCACAACATGTTATCTCAATAAGAAGATAGGTGAATAAGAATAAGTATTTTGAACACTAGGAGGTTGAAGGGTTGGCTAAAAATGCAAATTGGTTGGATTATCTATCACCAATGGAGAATGTAGAAGTTTCACAAAAAAATCCATTGGAAGTGGTGAAGGCCACAGAGGTAGTCACTCCCATTGTAGCTAGTTCAGGGGTGACAGGTAAAAGGACTTTTTCAGATGCAATGTAAAGAAAATAAGAGGGAAGTTTAGAGACAACAAAAAAACAGAAGATTGAAGTTGAGAGAGAATTGGTGGAATTTGTCAAAGCTGAAAGTATGAAAAAGTAGGTAAAAATCAAGGGACCAGCTTTTGAAATGCAACAATATGAATTTTCAGACGTTCATGAGACATCCACTATCAAATTTAAATCTAGAGCTGATTTATATGATAAATATACGAATGATAGAGAAACATCCTTAGATGAATCTTTAAATTTATATGCAGATGTCATGGAAATTTCCAGTAAAGAGGTCTCTTTGGTGACTATTAAAGACCATACTAAGAATACTTTGTACTTAGTAGTTGCCACTAAGAACAGAGTATAAAAAATGAGGTTGAACTTATAAGATATCCCAGTGTCTGACATGATCCAGTTACACAAGCATACTAGGGAGGTAATTTATAGTGATTTGTTGAAGGCCACTTTGAAAGTATCCAAATTGTAGTCCACAAAAACTAAGATAGAAAATCAGCTGAGGTAAGAAAAAGTGGATAATAAGGTACACCAACAGCATATAAAAAAGTTCAAGGAGATTTGCTAGCCATTATTAATGAAGCAGATAAGGGAGAAATTACAAAAAAATACTTACAGAGAAGGAGAATACAATTTACTTGCTGAAAAAGAAATTGAAGATCCGTGTTACACAATTAATTCAAGCTTTAGAATTAATTGAATTGGAGAGAGAAAAAGAGCTACTAGATAATGAGTTGAGTGACAACAAAGCAAAACTATTTAATATTGCCGATGAAAAGAAAGAATGGGAAAAATAGAAATCTCTTTTGGTTGAAAAAAGCAATGTTCTAAAAGAAAAACAATATGTCCTGGAAAAAGAGAAAGAGGATAAAATTAAAGAAGATGAGGTACACGTCATTCAACCTATTGCATAGAGAAGTACATAATCTATTGTGTAGGATATGTCCCATGTAAGTTTAAAGGATTTGGAAATTGTTGGTTTGAAAAGACACAATAAAAATATGGCTGATGTAGTTCTAAAGAAGGAAGAGGGAAGAAAATAACTTGAAAATAAATATAAAGAACTTCTAGATAAAAATGATAAATTAGTGAAACAACTAACTGGACAATTTCCAATACAGGGAGAAAGACACCTCATTTGGGATATGATCATTGCTGAGGTTGTTAAGATGAAACCTTATTTGAACTACTTTTTGGAAAAAGATATGGTTATAAATGATTCCAAACATAATTGTACTGCAGTAAAGGAAGATTTAAATAAGAAACCTATGGATACAACTAAGAATACAATTAATTTCCTGAATTCCTTATCAGAGGATTATTTGAGTACAATGGGAATACAGTACATAATCATAGTGATCACCTGGTCCAGGAAGGTAGTGGGAAAGAATCAACACATAGAAACTGTTCAGGGAAAGATTGACATAATGCATCATCAGGTGAATATTTTTGAAGTATCATTTGTGTTACTCTTTCAAAAAGGTTTTCCTTCCTTTTGGGAAGCATATGGTAGAATCTTCTCTCAAGTAGACTAGTAAAATGTAGGTTGGATCATAAGAATTTCAAAGATATAAACTAGTCCCTATCAAGAAAAACTGTGGTGGACAAGTTCGCAGTGGATTTTGAAATAATAAATACTTTCAGAATGATTTGTTCCCATTTTCCAGCCATTTCATATATGGATCATGTAGAATTACGAGTATTGGATAAAGATATTGCCAATCTATAGCTACCAATTGTGGATCAATTGAAGGAATTAGAGAATTTTGGGAAGACAGAGTACAAGATGCATTAATAAAGAAATTTGAGGGATGTTGAAGACTAGTTTATTTTGAAAAATGTAATAAATTTCTGAGTAGTTAGTTTGTTAGGAATCAAATTAAAAATGTAATAAGGAAGTTATTTTGCCTATTTTTAGCATAGAAACATGTATCAGTTCAAGGATAATTTTATTTATGTATTTAAGCAACATTTTGCAATGTATTGAGGGTTGGAACCCATGATAAAACCTGAGTATTGTAAGAGAGTTTCAAAGATTAATAAATATTTCAGATCCAAGCAAGTTTTTTGTAGAGATTCTTGTGTTATTTACTTTACAGTATGTACGTTCCCTCCTTATGTGTATGTGTTTCATGTTTACATTTCCATTTTGTTATCTTTTCATTCTTGAATGAGTCTATATTGGGTTGGAATTCATAATCATATTATCTGATCCTATGCTTTAAAGCATTCACAAATATTTTCTACTAAAGTTAATATTGGATTCATACTGAGATTCCCATATTAATGGATTCTTTCTTACTCTTCCGTATCACCAGAAAATCAACATTTTGACTGCAATGGAGTAGCTACCCTGCCTCTGTTTATAATTCCATTGTGAAATCACTATGATTACTTTTTTCATATATGACTCCATGCCCAATGAGCACTAGTTTCAACCTCTGTTACTATTAAATTTTATTTATTTTCAAATATTTCTGTCTTGTGAGTTTATTTATTGAGATATCCCTCTCTGGAAGGAAATAAGCCAACTTCTCTCCTAAAGGTTGTTTTTGTGGTTACTAGCTTGGGATTATACTTTCACAACCGGGGGTAAATTCTAGGTGCTAACACCTATTAATAGCATGAAATAAATTTATTATTGTGCACAGTTTTATTGTTATGCTTGTGATGATCATGTTAGTAATTGCATGTTATGTGTGCATTAATAGAGTCAATTCTATTGTATTTATATTTATGCATTTACACAAAAATTTAGATGTTTATGAATTTCATAACTTGGTTGTGGGATAAATTTTGCACCCAATATGTTGCTCATGTTTCATCAGTGGATCAGAATGATGGGAGGGGACATGATAGAGTGTTATCAGAGAGAATGGTTGCATCACTAGGTGTTAATGTTTTGAATAATAATGGAGATTCTTGAACTTTAACACTTTTATCAGCGATATGTTGAGGACCTGTAACAATTAATAATTCAATCACACACAATAATTCATCTACCAGACAAGATGTACCCTGGCGAAAATCCTCATAATAGAAAGGATGAAAAACCCTAGCAATTATTCAGATAATAGATAGATAACAGAGAATAATTTTTACAACAAAAGCAGATTTCTCAATAAGAGAGAATATGGACCAATAGAGAAGAGAGATCCACTGTAACAAATGTTATGAACTTTCCATATGCATAGAATATTAATAACAAGCCATAATGACTGACATGCAAACCCTAGTGAATGGCTGCATAATACTTATCTACATACGCATTACAATTTTGAATTCTCTTTTTCGAATAATCAATTCATGCATTGAATCTCCATCATGGAAAACTAATGTGCCATAATTCAATAATGGATATTAATTTATAGTCAACTGACATTAGAGTGAACTCAATATATAAATGAATACCGATCACTTAGTTCACATGCTAACATAAGTGTCATAGTGCAATAACTGAAGTGTTTCATGCAACACACTTTCTTAACTAAATTGTCATCCTTTGATTAACTTAAGTGTATTCTTTTAGTCTAACTAAAGTGTAAACACTTTAGTTAACTAGTCCATCTTTCATTAATCACTTAGTTAACCATTATTAACTGAATCTTGTTGATTGATGAACATTGATCTCTTCTTTACTTAAATGAATCTTGATCATTAATAGTTCAACTGATGATTTAACTAAATCTCTCATTGAGTCATTCATATTTAATTGAAGCCTTATAACTTCAGTTTACTTTGAATTCTAGTTCTCTCATAATCTCTTTATTGCCTATCTATTTATCTTACTACATGGTCTATATTTAGTCATTTATCATATCATATTATACTCATAATAATTGTCACACATACTGATGATCATATATATTACCCTAGACCATATAGTCATATGCTAAAGTAATTCACTCTATAGGTGATCAGTCTCTAGAGGAGACTTAATAGCTTTATCCATCTTGAATGACCATGGTTAGTAATACACCACATAATATATCCTCATGACTTGACACAACACAAGTCCATACTTTATACAACACAAGTCTCCAGTCTTGATACATCACAAGACTCCAATCTTGATACAACACAATATCACAATACAATCATGCCCGGTACTTCAACATATGAGGACAAATATAGGAATTGATAGAACACAATGTCCTGACTTGATACCACACAAATACTTAACTTGATACAACAAAAGTCTCTGAATTGATACAACACATGTCCCTGACTTGATACCACATAAGTCCTTAACTTGATACAACACAAGTTTTTGACTTGATACATCACAATTATGGAGAATTACTCTTGATGTTGTACATTTAACACCCCCTTTTAGTGAGGGAGACATTCTCTACTTTACCAGGATTTTTTTACCATACTAAGCTTATCTCAGAAGTAACTCAACTCCGTCACTGACATTGTCTTATCCACAAATTTGCAATATGCTCATCAATAGTTATGTACTGAAATTTTACTTTACATGACCATGACTCCGATGAAGTAAAACTTCATCTCAATGTGTTTTATCATAACACACATAGGGTTTTTCGTAAATCATAACACCTAATAACTATAGGATCAAGTCTTTAAAGGGAATAAAAGGTCATTAATGAGGGATCCTTAGCTCTTATTTTACAAAAATGAGGGCATTGGGTGCATTTAATGGTCCAAAACCCCCAATAACCTTAGGAAGACACCATAAAACAAGTTTGGACTATGTAGCATAAGTGAAAACGAATGCGACTATTCTCCTAGGTGGTATGATGACTATGGTACTAGATAGTATGATGTTCTAATGCTTCCCCTTAATCTTGACTTCGTGTATCCAAATCAATAATTGAGGACTCAACAACTAAGGCTCAAGTCACCTCTTACAAAATTTTATTAGTCCATATAACCAAGGTATGAAGGAATACCACATGGAATAAAACCTCCCCTCTAAAATGGACATGGAGCAAAAATATGAAATTGAATATTAGTCGGCACCATGTTTTTCCCACCCAAAGGAGTGATCTAAGATAGGTGGATGTCTTCTCTATGAAGTTCTTGGTGAATATGTCAGCAGTTTGTTTTGCAGATGGGCAATACTGCAATGATATCACCTGGTCATGTACCATGCTCTTGATGTAGTGCATGTGAATATCAATGTGCTTGGTTCTCTGTATCTATATTGTATCTATGGATATATTTATTACACTTTTATCGTCACACCAAATTATAGTGGGTGAATCAAATATAAAACCAAGTTCTCCAATAATTCCTTGCAACCACAGTACACATTGTGTAGCTGCATTCACAGCTCCTCTGTACTCGGACTCAGTTGATTATAATAATATAGTGTGTTGTTTCTTACTTGACCAACAAATAGGACCATGTTCAATCATGTGTATATAACTTTAAGTGGAATTTCCTTCAGTGGAATCTCACGTTTAATCAGAATCAATAAATCCAATTAGTTATAGTGGAGAACTAACTGCATAGTGTATCCCGAAGTGTTTGGTTCCTTTCACATAATGCAATATCCTTTTAGCATCCTTCTAATGGATCTCATGAGGCTCTTGCATATACCTTTAAACAAAACCTATTGCATAATCCAAATCAGGTCGAGAGTGTGTGAGATCCAACAAGATCCCAACTAGTTTTCTATACAATGAGCTGTCCACTAATGGAGATGCACCAAAATCACCTAGTTTTACTCCTGAAAGGAGGGAAACTTAGCAGATTTACACTCAACAATTTTGAACTTTAATAACAGGTTTGAAGCATATTTTTATTGGCTGACCTTGGTACTTGCATCATATTTATCAATCTCCAAGCCAATAAATTGTTTCAACAATCCTAGGTTAATCATAGAAAATGCACTGTGCAATGAAGAATTAATTGAACCTATATCAGCAATGAAACTTCCAGTGATCAAAAGATAATAAAATTATATGAATATATTCATCTAAATTATGCAAATACACATTATTATCATATTTTCATCTTTCAAATCCTTGTGAGAGAAGAAAGCTATCCATCTTGGCATACCAAGCTCTAGGAGCTTTCTTGAGGCCATAGAGAGACTTATTCAACCTACAAATAAGTGAAGGATGATGAATGAAACCTTTAGGAAGTTGCATATAAATCTATTGATGAATATCACCATGAAAAATTCACTCTTCACATCCATATGGTGCACTTCCCATCGCTTAGATGCACCAATGGCCAAAACTAGCCTGATTGAGTCCATCATTTCCACTGATAAAAAAGTCTTTGTATAGTCCACTCCATGGACTTGAGAGAATCCTTTGGAAAAAAATATAGAATTTTAATTCACATATAAACCATCAACATCCATATTTTTCCTATAAACCCACTTACATTGCACTAGTTTCCTCTTGGAAGGTAGAGGAACCAACTCCCAAGTTTCATTGTCTTGCAAAGACTTGAACTCTTCTTGCACGGTTGTTTTCCATATTGGGTCATGTGATGCTTCTTAAAATGAATGTGGATTAGTTACAAACATAAAAAAACCCATCCATGGAATATTCCAATCACAATTGGAGAAAGCATTATGAAACAAATATCTAGTCTTCCTAGTGTCTAGTGGATCTCCTGCAAGATCAACAGCTGCTTGTAGGGTTTTCTCATCCCATTTTTTCCTTATGGGAGACTCGTGATATGAATTCATGTAATTATCATCATATTACATATAATAATCATAAAAATTATACATATAAACATCACTTACATCATCATTGAGTTAAGGGTGTGAGCAATCCCCCTCTACGAGTTCAACCTCTTGCATAAGCTCTTCTTCGAACTATACACTTCTCTCAATGATTTTTTTCTTAGATGAGGGATAAAAGAGATTGTATTCATTTTCATATATAGAATATCCAACCATTTTGGACTCCTTTCTTTGATGTTTCAATTCTTTTCTTTTCTCAGGAGGAATTCTACCCCATTCCTTTGAGTCAAAACCCCTGAGACGAGACAGATCATGCTTGTGATCTATCCAAGCCTCAAATAGAGTTTTGTCCTGCAATGGTTTGTGTGGAAATCTATTTTGATCATATGAAACACAATTTATGGATTCATCCAATATATTAGGAGACAAATACTTATCCTCCAACACACATGTGGCCATCTCCTTCAATGCTCTATTTTTATGCTCTGCCACACCATTTGGTTGTGGCGTGTAAGGAACTAAATGTTTCATTTGAATGCCATTCTCTTCACATATTTGTTGTAGTTTCTTATTAACATATTCCTTTCCATATGATTCCTTAACACCTTTATATTATTCCCACTAAATTTCTCAACATAAGCTTTGAAAGCTTTGAATATCTCATACACTTCAGATTTCAGCCTAAGGAAAAACACCCAACAATATCTTGAAAATCATCTATGAATGTTAAAACCTACACTAAGTTTCCATATGAGGGTGTGGGATTAGGTCCTATAATATATGAATGGATCAATTCAAGAACTTGCACAACCCTTCTTTCCTTACACTTATCATACTTGTGCTCTGCATGCTTCCCAACAATGCATCCTTTGCACGTGCCTTCCCAACAATGCATCCTTTACACTTATCTATAGTTTACATGTACAAACCTCTCATGCCATAACTTCCTGATCTCATTGGCATGTGTTAGGAGTGCATTCCCCGAGGAGCAAGGAAGAAAGTGTGAAAACTTGTACATCCTTGACTCATGATCTGCAATATCCATTGTAGCCACTTTTCTTGTAGAAATTTCTGAAATTTCCACATCATATTGAGTGAATGTCAGTTTCTTGGCTGAACCTATGTGAGTAATTTTATATATAGAGAGAATGCTTGTTGCAATATTAGGCCCAAATAACACATTGTTGAAGTACCCATAGTCAAGATTGATCATACCAATCACTTTGGATGGGATCTCTGAGTCATCACCCATGAGGATGGATGGACCACTGTATGGATGTAGGGTCAAGAAGGATTCTTTTGCAGAATCCATGTTCCTTGAGGCACCTGAATCTATGATAAAGGAGGAAGATCCATAATATCCAACCACCAATGCATGGCATCTCTCTTTTTTTTCAAAATTCGAACCTCCATACTTCTTGTTTGGTCCATTTAGAAGGGGAATATTGTTCTTCTCAAGGAGTTGCACCATCATGTCAATGATATTCTTCATGCATGTAGTCATAGGGTTCCAACCCTTGTGAAAGTAAGTGCATTTGGTATTCTCTTTCTTCTTTCCTTTGTCCTTGCTAGGATTTGAACCCCCATAAGGAGATTTGGGATTCTCTTTTCCCTTATTATTTTGCTACTTTGAATCTTTGGGATTGTTATTTCCCTTTGCTTTATTCGAATATGGTACTGCAAGAGATTGATACTTGGTAGGTTTTATGGTACCCATTTGAACCAACTTGTCTTGTTCTTGAGGAAAAGACTCCATGAAGTCTTCTAAAGATGGCATTCTCCAGTTTTGAACTATTAGCTTTCCTAAGTGAAATGTTGAAACAAAGACTAAATATTCAAGACCTAGCTTTGAAAACATGGACAAAATAAGATTCTCTTCCTTATTTTAGATGCCACATTACTTCAGTTGAAGAACCAGGGATTTTAACTTGGTGAAAAAGTCTTGGATCCTCTCAAAATGAGTTGGGTTCAAGGTGATCAAATCATTTTCAAGGTGATGGCCTCTTAGTTCATCAGTCTTCCCAAACAAAGACTTGAGCTTGAGACACACTTAATTTGGAGTTGTGATACTGTCAACATGAAACAGGAGGTCTCTTTAAATGTTGAGACATAGCATCCCAAATGCTTCATCCATTCTGTTAAAAAACTTGGACTTCTCAATAATTGATTTTGGCTCATTTTCTGTCGCCATGGTAACTCTATAGAGAGCTCTGGATCTCATCTAGATTACCATATTGTCCTTCCACTCAAAGTAGTTTAATGGAGTGATCAAGCTGACATGATACTGGTCCATTTTCTATTGCGCATTGAGTGACAAAGAACCACTAAATAACTTGTAATGCAAACTCTCAATCTTCTTGAGGAGACCCGATATTGCTAATTTGAACCCTGTGAAATATCTGAATTTGTTTTGAAGATAGTTGAGCTCTGATACCATGTAAAATCTATCCACATCAGGATCTACTACAGGGATGATTTTAAGGAACCATACTTATTTAAAAGTGTATAAATGTTGGCGAATATTACCAATTCTTAAAAAGGCAATTATAAAATGATTGGAGATATTTTTCAAAAAATATTTTAATTTCCAAGGATTTTATATCGTTTATATAATAATTTGGCGATTTTTAAGGTGAAAAAAGTTTACCCCATCAAAATTGGGCGAAACGAGGCTTCAAAAAATGCAAAATGGCGAATGTTTTTTGGGAGAAAAACATGGAAAAATAGCCCACTGGGATAAAATTCACCCCTAAAATCATCCCTGATCTACTATGCAAATGAATCCTCACAATACAAGAATTTGACAAAATATGCTAAAACAATGTAAAAGAGGCAAAATAACACATAGAGATGGTGCCAATAATATTAATTTCCATTATAGTCCAAAATGTAAACATGTTTGGAACATGATTATATTACATTAGTATAAAATTGTTATCCTTTGGAGGAGAATTGGTGGAATACAAGTAGCAGGCTTACATTGGACCTCAAAATCCCCCAAGGTTGACCAATAGGCTTTGAAACCGCCTTAAACAATCATGAATGGATATGTGGAAATTGGGTAAGAAATGTTATGAATAAAATAATAATAATAAACATTAACATATATATATATATATATATATATATATATATATATATATATATATATATATATATATATATATATATATATATATATATATATATATATATATATATATATATATATATATATATATATATATATATATATATATATATATATATATATATATATATATATATATATATATATATATATATATATATATATATAGAAATAATAATAACAACAAACAATAATAATATAATAATTTATAATGTTAATTAGTGAAATGGTGTAACTCTTTAGGAAGAGTTTCCTTAGACACCCTTTAAAAAATTATAAATATGGGAAATTATATCTTGTACAAGATCATATCTATTTTATCAATTCATGTATTATTTGTATTTTAGAAAGTGGAAGTTCAAGAGTTTACAGTAAACGGTTTTTTACCATTACAGTGGTATCAACGGTTAAAAACCATTTACTTTAAATTCTTGAACTTCCACTTTCTAAAATACAAATAATCCATGAGTTGATAAAATAGATATGATCTTTTACAAGATAGAATTTCCCGTATTTATAATTGTTTAAAGGGTGTCTAAGGAAACTCTTCATAAAGAGTTACACCATTTCACTAATTAATATTATATTATTATGGTTTGTTGTTATTATTATTATTTCTATTTCTATATATATATATATAGATGTTAATGTTTATTATTATTATTTTATTCATAACAACAACACCCCAACTACCTCTTCAAGAGGTTTAACTATTCTCTGACAGTCCAGACTAAAATTTTTCTTGAGTATCAATAGTCTCGGAGACTTTGACCATGTCTCTACTCATGTGGATTCTCTCCACAAGGTATCACAACCCCTGGCTACTTGAGTCATGTACCATGACTAACTGGTGGGTACTTTATTTTTTGCCTCCTATGAAGACACATCAATAATCCCTCTTCAACTAGAGGAGATTTTCTATACCAATCTTGTCCCATATCCTGGATTAGTTAAAATGTTGGAAATGCTGATCATCTCTAGATATGTACCATGTATCAACTATAATTGAGTAGGAACCTCATAAATATTTACTACTTTACAACATGCTTTATCTTGAGTAACATATTTGATCTTCCTTAATTAATGCACTAGTCAGAATCCATATATCTTTGAAACGTTGTTTTACTTACTGAGACATATCTGAGTCCACATATACTTGTACCAAGTATGTATGACAAAAATGATTTGTACATGTTTATGTACAAGCAGTAAAGCATACAACCGATATTGGGACTCGTGAATAACCATATACATCTCAACTGACTTGAGCCTCTAAATATGAAATAATAGCTGTCAACTTTATATTTATCTTCATATGTATGACATTGGAATTATGGTCCATCTTCCTCAAACTCTCAAGGCTATTTTAATACACATTTTCCTTAACTGAGGAAATTCTTTGTCTGGTGACTGCTATACCACTAATCATAAGAATCATAACAATATTTTTTAACATAGTTCTCTTCTTCATTCTAAATATGAGAATAATGCCAGTTTTCTCTTGGAAGAAGATACATTAGCCAGTTATACTGGTTTCTTTAGAAGCTTGTGAATCTAGCTACTCCCTCTCACCATCAGGATGTGAGAATCATAGTATGGATACTCCATCACATATACACGTGCTCATCTATGTATGAATCTATTATTTCCATATGAATGTAAATAAGATAATTTAATTATCTAGCAAGAGTCTTTACATCTCTCAGAATAGGATTAGAGATTCTATTCTGACTTCTTCCTAATACATAGGAACCTTCCGATATGATTCCAAAAGCTTCTTTCTTCATAGCATCACGCTCTTTTTTAGTATAAGCCATCATAATTAATCCTCATTCAATACATGCTTTTTTTTACTTGTAGATTATGGCATATGGATTTTCCCTACAAGACAAGTTCAATCATGTTATTAGCAACCTTGCATAATCCAGTCATTTCAATAAAATGAAAAACAACACAAATTGAAATGCAAAATGTTTTAACCAATGTTTCAATATAACCATGTCTCATGAATTTTAATCACATGAATACTTCAATGTATTTTCAGTGGTTCATATAGTTATGTGCACCTTAAACCAATGTTTCGACATAACCTCATTCATATTTCATGTAATGTTTTGTAGTTCTATATCAATCATATATTTATATCTCATGAAGATTTATGCAACCCCTTATTCTTCTCAATTTAAACATAACATGAGTTTTTCTATTTACCAATAAATAGAAAGATTGTAACATATGATTTTAATCATGTTTATACCATAACATTATTCCTAATCCCAGGAATACAGATTATAATGAAATAAAGTCTAATTTTATAAAATCTTATGATAATCAAATAATCATTCACCCCAACATTCATATCTCATGAATAATCATGCAACTCTATATTCATATCTTTATGAACAATCATGCAGTCCAATATTCATATCTCATGAATCAATCATGCATGATTTATGTTCATGTTTATAAATGTTTTTATTCTCCAATAAAAGAAAGACAATCAACATATATGCTCACAATTCATAATCCCAGGAATATAGATCTCTATATCACTGTGATGAAAGCATATATATATATCTAAATAGCATATAATAAAAAACTGGAAGTACTTATATTTTATTTTTTGCATGCTCCCTCTTGACCTTTGCTTGCTTGTAGAGATTACTGGAGTCCTGCGGTCTTGATCTCTTTGCAAATTTGAGTACATGGAGGAGGTAGTAAATATTTGCATGGGGAAACTAGATCCCATACAACCTGGAGCGAATGCTCTTGTTCAAGAAAAATTCTTGCAATGATCATCAACCTCTTATTCAAATGAATTTTAAGCTCTATTAGGAGCTCATTACACAAAAAATCCATTGAAGAATGATAATATCCAATCCACAAATTCCTCGACCGTGCAACCAATTCATCCAATTTTGGAAAGATGGCCACAACAAGAATTATGAAAATTTGATTTTCAAATACGTGATCATATCTCTCAAAAAATTATGAATTTTTGAAATCCACTAATTATCCCATTTGGGAGTGGGTTCTCAACAGTTTTTCCTGATTCCTTACGGATTGATCAGAAATGCTTAATGAAATTTATCTCTTAAAAAGTGACGGGAATGGTGCATATTGACTTGCTCTTGAATTCACCTTGCATTGGATAAAGGATATTCCTGACTAACTGACACCATGTAGACATCTATGTCATGCTCTTGAAGAATGTTTAACACCCTTTCATTCCATGTGTTGAAGTTGGAAGTACCTTCAAAGTACCTTCAAGTAGGTCTTCTAGTTGGGTGGAGATCGATGCCATGGATCCAATATTTTGCTCAACTCCTCAAGATTATGCAGTATTTAGTTTGCATGGGAAAAACTAATATCCTTCATGCCCTATGATCTGATACCATGTTATTGTTTTGAGCAATAATGATGATTCTTTAACTTTAAAACATTTATCAATGATATGTTGAGGACTTGTAACAATTAATAATTCAATCACACACAATAATTTATGCACAAGACAAGATGTACCTTAGGGAAAATCCTCATAATAGAGAGGATGAAAACCCCAACATTTCTCCAGAGTATAATAGATAGATTGTAGAGAATAATTTTTACCACATAACCGAATTGCCTGATAAGAGAGAATACAGAGAAATAGAGAAGAGAGATCCATAATAAAAGTTGTTATGAACTTTCTATATTCCTAGCATATTAATAACAAGCCATAATGACTTCCGTGCAAACCCTAGTGAATGGTGGCATGATAATTATCCACACATTCATTACAATTTTGAATTCCTTTTTTTCGAATAATCAATTCATGCATTGAAACCTCATCATGCACAACTAATGTGCTATACTTTCAACCATAGATATTAGTTGATAGTTAACTTACATTGGAGTGAACTCAATCTCTAATTGAATACTAATCACTTATTTAACAAGCTAATATAAATGTCATAGTGCAATAACTCAAGTGTCGCATGCAACACACTTTCTTAACTAAAGTGTCATCCTTTAATTAACTTAAGTGTATTCTATTAGTCTAACTAAAGTGTAAACACTTTAGTTAATTAGTCCAACTTTATTTATCACATAGTTATCCATTATTAACTCAATCTTGCTTATTGATGAACACCGAGATCTTATTTACTTTATTGAATGTTTACCATTAATAGTTCAACATATGTTTTGACTAAGGCACTGATTGAGGCATTCATATTAAACTAAAGCTTTATAAATTCAGTTTACTTCGAATTCTCTTTCTCTCATAATATCTTTATTGCTTATCTCTTTATCTTATTGCATGATATATGTTTAATCATTTATCATATCATATTATACTCAGAAGAATTGTCATACATACTGATGATCATATACATTACCCCAGACCATATAGTCATATGATAAAGTATTTCACTCTAGAGGTGATCAGTCTCTAGAGGAGACTTAATATATTTATCCATACTGAATGACCATGGTTAGTAATACATCACATAGTATATCCTCATGACTTGATCTAGCACAACTATCCAGTCTTGATACAACACAAGACCCAGTCTCGATACACCACAAGACCATCTCCAGTTAAGGAGATCCACCTAATAGAGTATCGTCTATGAGAATCATTTGACCTGATACAACACAAGTCTGCAGTCTTGATACAACATAAGACCAGTTTTGATACAAAACAAGACTCCAATCTTGATACAACACAATATCACAGTACAATCATGCCACCTCAATACATGAGGACATAGATAGGACTTGATACAACACAATGTACTGATTTGAAACCACACAGGTACTCAACTTGATACAACACAAGTTTATAACTTGATCCAACAAAAGTCCCTCACTTGATACCACACAAGTTCTTAACTTGATACAACAAAAGTTTCTGACTTGATACAACAAAAGTTTCTGACTTGATACAACACAAGTCTGGAGAATGAATCACGATGTTGTACATTTAACACTGGGATGTTTGGCACAAAATCTACAATTACTGGAAGGAAATAAGAAATGCACCGTAGGTGTTGATAAACATTTGGGTAAAATGGTTGGTTTAGATTAATGAATGGTGTTCATTGTAGCTCAAAAATTCAATCTATGATTCTACGAACAAAAATAACATGTCGAATTGAGCAATCAGGGGAATGGAAATTATGATCAACATATGTGATTCACAACACAACCTCAACTTGCATGGTGGATAATGGTGTCATGGCAAGCCATTGGGACAAAAATGGCTATCCAGGTGTTCAATTTTAACTAGAAACGATGCTAGCAATAACTTTCCTGAACTAATTCCTTAGTGGCCGATACTATTGCAAGTAAATAAATAAAAATAAATAAAAATGTGGTAAATTTGAGTTGGAACCTACTTATTCCCTGTGGGTGTAAGGGTATGACCTGGAGCAACCATAACAAAAGGAGGTGTGGGTGGTAAAAAACTATAACCATAGGCACTATGGAGAAGAGTTCTATGAGAATAGAATGATGAAAAATTCATGGGAGCCATGGAGAAAGTCAGTGGGAGTTGTAGAGAATAAGACAACAGAGGTCCGCAGAGAGGGATCTATGCTATTACTATGGGAATAGGTTCATGGGAATGCCAAAGAAAATGTCCATAAGGGAATGTTTGCGGGCACACCAGTGAAAAAGTTCCATGAGGTGAAGTCCGAAATAACAATGGAGCTTGTTTGCAGGGTGCATTAGAAAAGAGTGGTTTGTGGGGTCTCTAGAGTGAAGTGTGTGGGTGTAGAGGTGTATGGGTCCACAGAGGTTGATGGTTAGAAGGGTCATTGGAAATTTGGTGCTATCCATTGCTGACTTTTGACTTCCAACATAGGAATTAGGAAGTCATAAGGTTTGTGATATAGTTGTTTGTCCAGTGTCGACTTCCAAATCTCAATGTACAAAAGATAGTAGTCAGACTTGAGAATTCGAGAATGAATCATTGTTAATCAGTGTGCATTTTGATTTCCATTCAAAAAAGTTGGAAGGTCTTGGAAAAAAGTCGGGATCCAAAAAACAAAAGTATAGAGCCAAAAAATTATTTCGGTCATAACATGAGAATTTTTTATTTGAACTGGATGAGACTTTAGGCATCCATAATTCATTGATGAATGTAACAAAAGCATCAGTGAGAATCATAAGTCTATCCTTCTCTGATTTCACATAAAATTCAAGTTAGTGTCTTTTAAAGATTAGTGTCTAGAGTCTCGATGGGAGCTCAATTTGGGACAAATTTTATATGGTATGGGCATGGAACAATAATGTAGCTAAATATGGAAAATTATATCCAAATTCCAAAATGTATGAAGTCACAGTGTGAAATAAGGTCAAAATGCACTATTTCACACTTTTTGGGGATTTTGAAAAACCTGGAGGAGGTGAAAGTGACCTTAGGTGTCGAAACCAAGAAACAAATTGAACTCGACATTTTATCTAATCACCAAAACATACATTTTTTTCGTTAGACAAAGTCTTTCCAGAAATGCTTGGTCTTGGAGATAGGCAATTTTGGGTGAAATTTTGAAAATTGGAAAAAAGGTGCAAAAGTCAAAAGTAGTCAAACACAGAATTTTATAGTGGGTGATTGGAAGATCAGATCAAATATATGAAAGATGATCAGTGATCCTTGTTATATGGACTAACTTGTCCCAATATTTTTTTTTTCTAGTTCTCTCTAGGTTTACTTCTACATGTGGCTAAAGTTGGTCTCGGAAGCCAGATTGCCACTATGGAACAGGTGCAAAATTGGGTGAAATCAACATTTTTGGGAGAATTTAACTTTCATGTTCGAAATCATAATGAAGCATGAAGATATGATTTGTAAATATTATCGATAAGGGAAAAATAGTGCATAGCCATATTTTGAATGATGAATTTAAATGTGTCAAAGATCAAAACACAAAAGAGGTTATGCTCTTAATTTGACAAAGAACTGTCAATTTGGGTAGTTTCTAGAATGCATGATAATTTTGTTAATAAGCAAGGATAATCAAGTGATGGTGTTATGGTAATTCATGTTAACATGTGGGAATACATGTTAAATGTATAAAAATGCATTGAGATAATCATGTGCTTAATATGTTCATATTCAATTCCAAAACGATCCATGGGATCTCTTAAATATTATTTGAGATGGATACCAATATTCCATAAGAGAATGATCATTAAAGTATGGAATAAGCCAACATGTGAAGTACATGCATTTTTCAAAGGTGATGGGTGATTTGTCCTCGTGGGAAAGTGCTTGCATGTTAAGATAAGTTGTAGGATATGAACCAACAACTTATTTGTAAGCAATGAGAAGGGGTAAGGAAACTCGATTCACCAATAGTTTGTCACTAAAATGAATAAGGCCTTCCAGGGTGTTAATTGTCATAAGTCTCATGATAGTGATAGACTTGTTATGAAAAGGCCTCCAATAAAGGAATGAGACATTGCTGTGTGTGAATAAGTTGTGTGGTTCATAGTTGTGGAAAATATTTCCATGGGAAAGAGAATCAAGTCTCATAGGTGGAATGAGGTATAGGGACATGTGATAGACTTTGAAAATAATCCATATCGAGTTGGAATGGAATAAATTGTAGGATTGTTAATTCATAGCAAGTCCAAAAAATTTCAAGTTGGACATAGCCAGAATTTCCAAATCAATTGGAGTAAGAGGGCACTGTGAATAAAACACATGCATATCTGTTGTAATTGCCATGGAAAATTACAAAGGGATGATAAGATGGCTATAGCAGAAATTGGATAAGAATATCCATAAGGTAGAGTTGATAAAAAGGGAAATTTCTCACCTTAAATTGTTTATGTTTGTAGCATAAGAATTGTATGCTTGGAAAGTAGAAAATATAAATGTTGTATATGTGTGTGTGTGTGCGTGTGCTGAATTGCTACTTGTTAGAAAATTATAGCTAATGATCCTTTGTGTGTTTTCGAAGGGTTCGTGATTTGGATCAACTATGATGCGGAAGAGGAATTCCATGTTATGATGAGGAATTGAAAAGGGATAATTCCTCAACTACCATCTTTCTATTGTATTTATAATTTATGAGTTTTATGTGCAGAAATTAAGGCATAGGAAAGCTAGAAATGCAAGAGAATTTGATAGTTGAAATGGATGTGCATTAGTGGGCATATTAATAGATAATGCATAGTACATGTGAATATGTGTGCGCATGTGTATGATGTTGCATGTTGGTAAACGTAGTGAGGCTTTACACATGCAATGAACCATCACCAATGACAATTATTTTGGTTGGTGATGGTTGTATGTGTAGAGATGGTTGACCCATGGTTGAAAATATTGATGGTTCTATTAGGGTGAAAATGCGAACTTGCTATACAATATTTTGAGAATTAGACACACTGAAAATTTCAAGATCATCACAATGAAAAAAAAATGTAAAAACTCATAGGGATGTTCCTTGCACACTCCTCTTGAAAAGGGTGGTTTTAGTTTGTATGATAAGAGTCACATTTGAAAGAAAATGGGAGGACACAAATATGTTTCAATAAGGCGTCATTTTTTAAACACATGTTAAATTTCAAAAAATAATAAAAAATAGTGTTTAGGTCTAAAAATACTCAACCTATAGTCCATTGCAAAATACAATCTGTGTAGATTATGAATGCCCATTTGGTTTCTTTATAATGAATAACCATATCCAAAAAACATGAAGGGCACATAGGTCACTCCGATTATCAAAACCTAAAAATTTAAAGTATATATCGTTGGTTCTCGTCAAATTTGTCCTACTATATATCCATAAAAAATTTCAAAAAAATATGAGTATAAAGCTAATAGAATGCTCTTAACCTCTTGTGTTTACATCAAGGTGAAATTACTAAGGTGGTTATGGGTTTGAAAGGGTTTAAGTTGGAAAACATAAAATTTTGCATTTTTTGTCAAAAAACAGGCAAAATGTGTATACCAACTTTGTGTTTTCACCCATTACATGTGACCAACATCATGTGAAGAGAATCTAGTAGAACACATCTATGATCAATAGGTTGGTGTAAGGATTGTATAATCCTTGGTAAGAGGCCAACTAATTAGGTAATATCAAGAATGATGATGGAAGCCATGTAGGTAATGTTTTATTTATGTTGATTATATAAGTGTTGAGAAAGGATGGGTAAGGATCTATTCAAACATATTAACAATCATTATAAATCGGCATGCATGTGGTATTGAATGAATTTATGTGAATGACATCCCACCAGGTATGGTGACAAATGGGTTATTAAGGGAAAGGAATCTTATACCATGTAACTATTTAAAACTTTAGAATACATTCATAAAAAATAATTGCAAGCTATGTGTGAGACAATGTGGATGTTGGAATGGAAAGTCTGTAGTGCTACACACGCATCCCATGAACTCCCGTATTGGTGTTAATATGGGACAAACCTCTTTTCGAACAATCAAGGAGTGAGTGAAATCCTAATGTTGTGTTTGGGTGAAGAAGGAAGGAACCCATGTTGTTAACCAAGTGATTGGGGAGATGGATAGTTATTGTGTTGAGGCATTAGCTAGACATTCCAAAAAATCATGGAGGAATGCATGACATGACATTATGCTATCCATGAATCAATGCAAGTCTACATCAATTGCATTGCTACAAATGTATCCCATGAACTCCCATATTGGTGTTAATTTGGGACAAAACCTCTTTGCCAAAATCAAGGAGTGAGTGAAATCCTAATGTTGTGTTTGGGTGAAGAAGGAAGGCGCCCATGTAGTTAACCAAGTGATTGGGAAGATGGATGGTTATTTTGTTGAGGCAGTAGCTAGACATTCCAAAAAATCATGGCGGAATGCATGACGTTACATTATGCTATCCATGAATCAATGCTAGGCTACATCAATTGAATGTACCTTAAAAGTTTATGTACACATGGTGATTATGCATGCATATGTGTGGGTACATGTGTTAAGATGCATTGTGTAGATGCATGATGGTGATATATATAACATTGAAATTCACTAATAGATGAAATGATAAAATTATTGGAAATTATAATATCTTTTCATGAGTTCCTATGAACAGAGGGAAATGAATCGCATGAAGAAGGTAGTAATGTTTGATGACCTACCAAAATGATCTATTGGGAGGACAAAGTTGCATGGAAGGATATGGATGTTTAATGATGAGTATTTAAGTTTATTTGATTGTGTATAAATTCAGGCCAGCAATAGATTAATTTTACCCACAACAATTATCAATTGATCATGCAAAATTTCTAACAAGAGAGACTGAATATGGAGCTGTAACACAAAATTATATTAACTAAGTGTACAATAGCCAACCCTGTAACAACATAGGTTGATGAATATATAGAATACATCAAGATATCGAATGCATAAGGAGGCATCCAAAACTAGCATAAAGCAGGCTTACCCAAAATAGGCAAATCCCCCATAGGTGTAAAAAGCTGATCCCAAATCTGTCATGAGGCTCACAAATTGGCAAGGGCGTATGGGCAAGCTAATGAGTGATGAAATGGAAGCTCATACATGCTTTTGCATGGAGGAAAGAGTGGAGGATGAAAGGGGAAAAAAACAAGTTCACCTCACCTAGTCTTGCTTTCCTATGTGCCTTAAAACACTGAAAAAGCAGTCAATAAAGCAGAAAAAGCAGAAGGGTGCCTAGGAGGCTAGGAATAAAGAATATTTGATTCCTAAGGCTTTTCCAAGCACTACATGAGTCAAATATGGCAAGTTTGACCTCTATGGATAGGCAATTAGCAACTTGCACATGGTGGGACTCATGAACTGGGCAAATAAGAAAAAAATAAATGAATTAATGTCTAAGTGGGTAATACTATGGGTTTGATTATTCTAACACCCCCCCTTAAGCCTGAATTTATGAGTAATAAATCAAAATATAGGGCCTAGCAGCAAGGCTTAGTCACCCTTTACATACTGCAAGTCCATATGAAACAAGGAAAGAGGCAAAACCAACTTGGGAAAATCCTGCCTTAAACATGGACTGTAAAAAAAAATTGTAGAATATTGTCTCCACTCATGCCTTTATAGCATGATTAGCAATCCCCAGCAGTGATTTGACATTACTGAAGGTATTCTCACAAAATGCTTTGGTGAAGATATCAGCTAATTGTTCTGAAGATGAACAGAAGAGTAGGTGAATGGTGCCATCATGCACACGCTCTCTGATGTAGTGCATGTGAATCTCAATGTGTCTGGTTCTCTGCTTCTGAA
>LPNX010246919.1:216194-310963 GCA_001517045.1 Pseudotsuga menziesii
ATGAAATGGCAGCTCATACATGATTTTTCATGGAGGAAAGAGTGGAGGATGAAAGGGGAAAAAAACAAGTTCACCTCACCTAGTCTTGCTTTCCTATGTGCCTTAAAACACTGAAAAAGCAGAAGGGCGCCTAGGAGGCTAGGAATAAAGCATATTTGATTCCTAAGGCTTTCCCAAGTGCTACATGAGTCAAATATGGAAAGTTTGACCTCTATGGATAGGCAATTAGCAACTTGCACATGGTGGGACTCATGAACTAGGCAAATAAGACAAAAATAAATGAATTAATGTCTAGGTGGGTAATACTATGGGTTTGATTATTCTAACATATTGCATAGATAAAGTGTTTGTATCTTGCAATTTTATTATGATAACGATGCACATAAAGTGAATGTATTTTATTGCATTTGAAATATCAACAACTGAGGATGTTGAATTATTGCATGATATAAATCTAAGAGCACTTCAGTTATTGTTGCAAATGCTGCAATGAAAATATTATATGCATGCATGTTCACAACTTGTTTGGCTGATTGGAACATTAAGATTGCAGGTAGAATTGACTTCAGTATGACAATGTGTGTAGGTCCATAATAAAGGCTACAATATACAAACATTATGAGGAGTAACTTGTGGTTTTGAAATCTAATTCCTGTAGGAAACATATTGTAAATTCAGGTTATGGCAGCGAGTGTTAGACCATAAGGGACAAATTAATTCCACTTACAAGAGCCAAACAAAATTGTGAGTTACAAATACATATTTGAATTTAATTATTTATGATATTGACTGATTGGTTGTTTGTGAACTATGTCAGGAGGACACGTTACAAGAATACCATGTGTTATTGCTTGAAACATACAAACATCATGAGAATGAGATCATGTTTTGGAAATTTGTGTTTTGTATAAATGGGATTTGATAATTTCTAGTTAAAATTATTATGATAAATATCTCATGGTGATGATATGGAACATGTATTGCTTCAGCAATAAATTTTGATGATATCTCATGTGAATGACATGCTTGTATGTAATGCAGGTGAAATAGTGAAAATATGCCAATGGGGCAGATGTTGGTTGCCGAAGATGAAAATTAAAACAAAATTCCAAGAGTGGATTGGGTTTGAGAATCCCTATAAGATCCCTTGCATGTTCTCGTCTCTCTGCAATGTTATTAAACCCAGTAAGACAATGGTTGATCATGTGGCTTGCATGGGTATTGATAACCTTTCTACGCTCACGCTGAAGAGAAATGGAGGGATGGTTATGCTCGAGGGGCTATGTAGAAGAGAAGGGATACCATCCTTGTGTTGTGTGAGTGGATATTTTGGGGCCATTCTAGCCTGTAGTCAAGTGAGTTACCTATGGAGTTCATAGAGGGAATCACCGTCTTGCATATGATAAGGGGCCATGCAAATGTGTTCTCTTCATTTCTGATGTAGGAGCATCCTTCTTGCCATTTCATATTCCAAATGTTGAATGTTTGATCAGGCCTAGAAGGGGTCTTAAGTTCTGGACTGATGGTCTTCGAACCATTAATTTTTAAATAAACCTATGTTTTATTTAGATAGATGGTGATTCACTAGGTGGATGATGAGTCAATTGATGAATCATGTACCAAATCCTTCAATTAGGGCAGCAAGTCATAGGGTAAGATTTAAGGTTTGTTGTAATCAGAATTTGTTAGCAGATTATGTGGATTTGAACCAAAATGGTTCATGAATACAATTATGTATAAATGTAAGCCTGCAAGGCGTAGACAGTAGATACATAGGTAGATAGAATACAGAGTTAGACAAACAGGGACGTATGTAAGACCCATGGAAGGGAAAGAACATGGCCTAATAATGTAAATATGGCCATAAAGAAGAGTTGGTCGTGATTGTACCAAACTAAGGAAATCAAGATGCAAACTTTGAATAAATGTGAATGTACAGTTTCATTGTGTGATGAAGAAAATCGTGTTTTAGCTAAATGTCTGTGTAAATTTCATCTCTATTTGAATGTGTGGAATCATGAATTAAAGGTTGGTTTAGTTTCCTTAACAGATTGACAAATTTGTGTTTGAGTTCAGGATTTCTGAGAGAGAGATCGATTGACCAAGTCTCTAATCAATCGAAGGTTAGTGTAACACCCCGGTTTTGACCCCGTTGCATTTAAATAAATGATATAAATAATCATGGTGTGGAGCTAGGAAAAATACCCACCATCGATTTAGTATTTATTTTTTAATAAATTAATGTGTGGTTGATGGTATTTTTTGTTACGCTCGCTGAACATTAACAGTTGAACATTATGTTAAAATTGCAATTTTAATTTAGACCCAGAACCGGCGATGTCAACGCAACTAAATGAGATAGGGGCATGATTTTTCCTAAGGATGAGGGAGTGGGGGATTGGAAGAGTGGGGAAATTCGAATTGGGCAAAGCCCCGCTTTGGTAAAAGCATTTTTTGAATTTCTTGGGCAAGAAAACACAAAAAATGTCCATTTTTCCCTCATGTGGCAATGTTTCTCCTTCCCTCATGATTTGGATTGAACAAAATGTTTTTAGAAATTCAAATTGGGCATTGATGCAAGAAGCAAAAATGATTCTGAGTTTGAACCTTTCTAGAATTTCCCCTGCCCGGCGATCTGAATCCTTCACGTTTTGGTTTTTGTGTTATGATTTTTTCCTTGTTCAGAAATTTTTGGTTCTCACTCACGTTTTCCCCTATATGTTAGTTGTTTTCCTGAATGCGATTTCCCTGAATCCAATTTTGTGACTTTGATTTGAAAGACTGGCAACGTTTTCATTTTGGAATTTTTTGGAGCAATTGGTTTGGCACCAACAATGTTCAGAAATTGGTAAATTTCTGTGTGTATGTAATCCCTGGCATTTGCTACGTTTGATAAATCCCACGACTGGGATCCTTGTATGTGCATCCAGGTTTGTCATTTGAATTGATTGAAGGAATGAAAATAGAGTCTAGACTTGCTTGATAAACCTAGTGTGTGGAAGAACCTCATAGACCAAACTAGAAGGTTGGTTTTCTTCTTTGCATGCCATGAATAGCACTAGAAGGGAAGGCATGGCCTGAGGGACTATGTAGCAGAGAAGGGAATGATTCCTTGTGTTGGGCATGTAATTGTTTATAAATCAGGCTAGATCTGATGTGGGTGTTCATAGCTCTGGGGTTGAGCTCACTAGATTAGCAGTCAGTGTTTTCACCTCCTTGACAGCTTGATAAACCCAACTGGAAGGATGGCTTGGCTGGTAGCTTGATAAACCCATTTGTTGTCTTGGTTGTGTCTCATGTGAATTTGGATAAGTTGAAACCACTACCTGTGTAAGTCTGATAAAGCCAACTGTGTTGGCTTGACTAAATTTTAATTGTATCCTTGGTTATGGGTGAAGTCTGCTAGTGCTCCTTATTCCTTGGGGAATATCACGCCTAACTTGGGGGTGGAAGTGTTGTTGAGAGATCAAAGAGCACATTGGCCTATGGTTGGGTGGAATGTTGTAGCGACATAGCTGGTTGTGGGACGCGCTTCTTTCAAAGATAAGTAATCTTGTGTATTCTAGTTCTGCAACTATATTTGCTTATGAATTATTATGAAATTATCATGAACATGTTGAATGCACGAATGTGTTGAATTAATGATTTCCTTCCACTGTATATATCATGTACATTTCATTATGCATCTGTGATTTTATATGTTTTTATAAAATTGATTATTATATTAAGTTCATGGGGCTTAGTTTGCCCGGGTTGTTGGATGTTAGTTGCGTCCTCTCTGCTGAGTAAGGGTTGGGGACGTGACAGTTAGAATTTGATGAATAATACGCTTTAGATTTCATGAATTACTAATGCATATGAAAAATCGTTGAATATTTCATTAATGGAGTGTGCGCACAGAATCAATCTTGTTGCAAGTCAAGAAGTGAAATCGATCAATGAAGAGTCGAGGAGAAGGAGTTAAACCTGTAGGTGCTTTGGACGATGCAAAAGAAAAACAAATCGATGGTAAGAAAATTAGATCCACAAAAGAAGTCAAATATAACAGTCAGAAATTAGATCCACAAAGAAAATAGATCAACGGCCCAAATATGTCCCGCAGAAGCTTGACGGTGCTGACAAAAGGTTGTAGAAGTTGAAAATTTCAAAAGAAAGAAAAGGCGCATCTCGCATGTGGGATAGGTTGTTGCGGGTTGGTAGTTTCGAGAGGATTGTTTTGGGAATTGAATTCGTGCATCCTGCATCCCACAAGTTGTAGGAACAAAGTTATGTCAACTTTGTTGTGGAAAGGAGAATGCGGAAATGTGGAAACAGAATTCTGGGATCCTGAGGTGCGGAAACTCAGTTGCAGGGAAGGAGCTTGCGAAAACTAAATTGCAGGATTTTAACTTGCAGAGGAAGTATTGGGGAAAGGACTTATAGAAAACTAAGTTTAGAGGTTCTCCTAAACTAGAACCTAACTAATCCTGGGAGGGTCGATGTGAATTGATTTACTGGTTCAATTGGGAATTTTGAATACAGTACTCTGGTTTGCGTTGGCATCATTTGGTATCAGAGCTAAGTCTTATATGGTTCTATGATAATTCATGCTAATACCATTTTTTATCAGAGAAGGGTGAATGGTATTCTACGTGAAAGGTAAATCAATCTCTGAGTCCAGTTTTTATTTTAAAATTTAATACTGACGATTGTGTGAGAAGGTTAGCCAGGTGGAAGGTATTCAGGATTTATTGCAGACAGAGGATGTATGGTTAAAGTTGATGATTAGCCACATAGGAATGTAGAAGAATCCTTGAAATGATTTGACAGTTTTGTGGATTGTTGAAAGATTGCAGATTGTGGCAATAACAACTGGGGGGATTTGTGCGCAAGGAAAATTATGTTCTTGAAAAAGAGGAATATATTTTGAAGATAATAGTGGAGATATTACAACCAACTATACGAGTAGAAGAAGACTACTGATAGTCTTAAAGGTATGGACTGATTAATTTTTATATTTTAACTCGGGTTATGTGAATTTATAGCAGAAAAGAACAGGGAAGTTCTTAAGAAGATAAAGTAGTGGCAGAACCCATAAATCCAATTGAGGTTGTAAAAGAGAGGACTAGTGCATATTCTCAAAAGAGAAGTGGACCTGCAGAAGCCCAAAAGAGAAAAGGATATTCTCAAAAGGTTCTAGAGAAGAAGAACCATAGATACCAAAAGGACAAGCTCAAGGAGAGATAGCTTGTTGAGGTATAATAGACAAGTGTGGAGACTTGTTGAGGGAGGCTTAGGAAAGAAGTCCACAAGTGAACATTATGAAGTTCACAAAAGAGGAGAGGGAAATAGAAACAATGACTACTAGAGGTCATTGTAGGGGGTCAGAGAAAAGCCACAGTAGAATAAATAAGAAGGAAAGACAAAAAGAAGATGACATAGAATTTCTAGAGTTAGTAAAAGACATTTTGTGCTTGGAGAAGCAGATGCAAGCTGCTAAAGAAAAGAACTAGAGTTATGGTTGGATCATGAGAAAGAAGGTAAGATGGCATTTAGTACAGGTGAAGCTACAACAAAAGATGTTTGATGAATTGGAGAAAGAACTCAGAGAAGCTGAATCTGAGATAGAGGTTTCATATTGTGAACCTGAACAGGGTCCTTTGCTTGGAGAGGATAATGAAGTAGAAAAAGAGAGACCAATTGAGAGTCTCATGAATTTTTTAAAGAGTACAGATCTATTTATGGAGGAGATGACTGTGAAGTCAAATGAGACCAAGAGATCTTATGTTTCTGAGACTGATGATTTGTTTGTGATTGTAGGTTTTGTTTCAAGTAATGGAAAGTCCTTTGAAACTATCTTAAAATTTGATGAAGTCAAATATGATGAAGATAGTCTCTCAAATGAAGAAAGGTCTGAAGTATTGCAGCAAAAGGGACTCATTGATGATTTGCTTGATGGAGGAACACAGTAAATTGAAGATGATATGAGGATGAAGGTAGAAGAAGAAATATGCAAAGACATTTTTACAAGGCAGGATCAGAATTGTATTCTGATGAAGAAAGAAGTTGAATAGTCACCTTGGACTATCATGAAGTCTGAAGAAGAAGAAGATGTGCTTTTCAAAAGCATGATAGAATAACATGATGAAATGATACCATATGAAGATGGTATGCAGCTTGTAGCTCATACTGTTGGAGGAATAGGTGATGGTGAAAGATTGATGCTGCGTTCAGACCAACACAACAGGGGGATGTTAGAAGAAATATCAACAGGGACTTCAGAGTCTCATGTTTTTAAATCTAATGGTTTGTGTATGACTAAAGGTATTGAAGAAAACTTATATTATATGTTTATGCAGGATAATAAGAAAATGAAGCATAGGATGGATGCTTTGGGGAATAAAGGAAAAAGAAGAATTGGACCATTGACAAAAGAATATGCTCACTGTTTTGAAGCAAAACATAAAGTCATCTTGGAAAAAGATAGTACAGATCAGGGACTAGCTGAAATTCTCGTGAACTTTTGGGAGAGTTCATATCAACAAAAGAATGTGTTGATGTGTGATGAAAATTTCAATATTTTTGGAATTAATGAATTGTGTATATCTGTAGGGGTAACATTTGATAAAACTTGTGGGGTTGTCCCAGAGGTAATGGAAGAAGAGAAGTATCCATGTACTCTTGACATGGATCAAAGACATAAAATTGTTTTAGAATTGAAGGATGAGATGACGTGGTCTCATGAAGGTAAACCAGAAAGAACACTTGCATATTTGGATTGATGTGTTGCTGACAGAGAGGGGAAATTTGTCATGACACAAGAAGAGACTATATTGTCTCAAAGGGGTGATCAGTACTTGAATGAATTTGCTGTTGCAGGGTTGACTAATGAAGACAAAGAATAATTTTCTAACTTCAGAAAATATGATGAGGAATTAAAAAGGTTGAATAATCCAAGGATTGATAAATATGACTTTTTAATGTTTTATTCCAGCATTGAAAAGAGCAGATAGAAGGCCAAAACACTGAATTATTTTATAATTTAGTGGATAGCAGTAGAAAATCAAGAGGACAACAACAGTTTCAGGAAAAGAAGATGCAGGTGTACCAACCAAAGGATAGATTGGACATGGAGATCAAAAAATTAAGGTTGTTGATGGTGAATATGTCACAAAGAAGGCATGAGGAAAGAATGGGTATTTTCATCAGCAGAGCAAAGAAGCAAAGAAGTAGGAGAAGACAGATGATAGAAGAAAATTGAAGAAGCAAGGTTAGTGGAGCATTGCAACAGAAAATTTGGAAACCAGGAGAACTGAAGATGACAAAGACAAAGAAACATGATGAGATAGATGATCAGTTACAGAATAGGGTATGGAATCTAGGTATATTGAAGATGGAAGTATATGACCTGGAGGTCATATTTATTTCTTCGTGGGGAGTCTGATGCAGGAGCATCCTGCTCTCCATTTTAAATTCCAAATGTTGAATGTTTGATCAGGCCTAGAAGGGGTCTTAAGTTCTGAACTGATGGCCTTCGAACCATTTGTTTGTAAATAAACCTATGTTTTGTTTAGATAGATGGTGAGTCACTATGTGGATGATCGGTTAATTGATGAATCATGTACCAAATCCCTCAATTAGGGCAGTGAGTCAAAGGGTAAGATTTAAGGTTTGTTGTAATTAGAATTTGTTAGCAGATTATGTGGATTTGAAACAAAATGGTTCATGAATAGAATTATGTATAAATGTAAGCGTGCGAGGCACATAAAATAGATAGATAGGTAGATAGAAGGATGAGTTAGACAGACAGGGAGGTCTATAAGACCCATGGAAGGGAAATAACATGGACTAATAATGTAAATCTGGCCATAAAGAAGAGTTGGTCGTGATTGTACCAAACTAAGGAAATCAAGATGCAGAATCTGAATAAATATGAATGTACAGTTTCATTGTGTGATGAAAAAAATCCTGTTTCAGCTAAATGTCTATGTAAATTTCATCTTTGTTTGAATGTGTGGAATCGTGAATTAAATGCTGGTTTAGTTTCCTTAACAGATTGACAAAACTGTGTATGAGTTCAGGAATTATGAGAGAGAGATTGATTGATCGAGTCTTTGATCAATCGAAGGTTAGAATTTGATGAATGATACGCTTTGGAGTTCATGAATTAATAATGTGTATGAAAAATATTTGAAGATTTCATTAATGGAGCGTGCGTATAGAATCAACCTTGTTGCAAGTCAAGGAGCGAAATTGATCAGTGAAGAGTTGAGGAGAAGGAGTTAAGCCTATGCATGGTTTGGATGATGCAAAAGAAAAATAGTTCGATGGTCAGAAAATTAGATCCGCAAAAGAAATCAAATCTAATGGTTAGAAATTAGATCCACAAATAAAAAAGATCAACGGTATAGATATGTCGCGCAGAAGATCGACGGTGCAGAAAAAAGGTCGTGGAAGTTGAAATATTCAAAAAAATGAAAAGGTGCATCCCACATCCCACATGTGGGATAGGTTGTTGTGGGCTCATAGTTGCATGAGGATTATTTTGGGAATTGAAATCCTGCATATTGCATCCCGCAAGTTGCTGAAACTTTGCGGTAGAAATACGGAAATGAAATTGCGGGATCCTGAGGTGCGAAAACTAAGTTGCGGGGAAGGAGCTTGCAGAAACTGAATTGCGGGATTTGAACTTGCCAAGGCAGTATTGCGCGAAGGAATTATCAAACAGCTAAGTTTATAGGTTCTACTAAACTACAACCTAACTAATCCTTGGAGGGATAATGTGAATTAGTGTACTGGTTCAATTGGGAAGTTTGAATACAGTACTCTGGTTCGCATTGGCATCAATTTCCTAATAAACTTGGTAGAGTTGTTGGCTTGAAAATGGTTACTTTATTTCATGATAATCCCAATAGAGGTGTTGGCTTGGAAATGGTGGTTTTTCTCCTGATAAATCCAGTCAACGCACTGGATTGGCATAAGATATTGAATGTTGTGGTGTAGCCACTATATAAAAGAAAAATTATTTTATATATATATATACAGAGGTGATGCTTGCAGAAAATTGGTTACCTTTAGATGCATACTCTAAATGGAATTGAAAGGGGGTGGGTACGCTTGAGGGACTATATAGAAGATAATATGTACCATCCTTGTGTTGGGTGGGGAAAGTCTTGTGGGTGCCATAGTTTTCTAAATTTACTGTTGAATACATGTGGATATAATTGAATATGGTTATGCAGATAAGTATTTGGTTTTTTTTTCATCATCCTGCTTATTTAATGTGAATATACATGTGTATATGCTTGGTTATGGTTCTAATTTTTTTGTTAAGGGACAAATCCCATGAGAATGGATTTGACATGTGAATTGTTTCATTGTTTGAATATAGGTATTGTTGGATGCAAGGGCCTTGAAGGCATCTTACAGATACATTTAGACATGTAGGTGTCCTAAATATATCAGTATGAACATTTAAAGATTGGAAAGAAACCTAATGGGTGCTAATAAAGAGATAAAAAAACATCATGTGAGCGACAAGATGCTAAAGAAATAATTTTTGGAGGAAGAAAATTCATGTGAACACCGAGGATGTAATACCCCCATTTTGGCCCTTGGAATGTATTGGATTGATATGTAAACATTGTGTATATGTGCTGTATGAATTCCTGGCATGGATATCAAGGCCAAGGTCCCGCTAGTGAATACTTAGTCTTTAAAATGAAAGTATTTTATATTTTTCTAGCCATGTTTTAGTAAACCATTGAAAATGGTATAATCATGTAAATATTTATAATGCAAGAAAAACACCAAGCGATGGGTATGGAAGCAACTAAAATGATGGGGTTGTGTGTATCCACTAGAGATAGGTGAGAGGGTTGTGGGATTGAACCCTATGTTTCCAAATGTCACCATGAGAACCTACCTTGAAATTCCTTGATGGAATTTATCCCCATTGTAAGGAAGCAACTGAGAAAATCAACCCATGAATTAATGAGGGATAAGCATACACATCAATTCATAAGGTTCATTATTTGATTGGTTTTCTTGTTCCATAAGTCACTATTCCTCATGGGAATTCCTTATACATCTTACCCAATCCATGGTTGAGGAACCAGATCTCATTTTCCAATAGGTTATGCATTCATAGTTATGAAAAAAAACACAACTGGGAAAGAAGTCATGATTTTATGTGTTAAAATTGATCGAAAATTGGTGTGGGAAGTGAAATTCAGTGGGAAATACATATAAATAACCCATTTGGAGAAATTGAGAGATCCAAGATCCCTGAAATTTGTGGGAAGAACCATTATTGAAAGTCCAGAGGTTGAAATCCGTGATTGTGAGGAGCATGGTCAGAATTTGGGAAAAATACAAGAGGATATTGAAGTGGGAGAGAGTTTAGAAGTTGGAATTTATTGATAATCCCTGTGAAAGAAAGAATATCTATAGATTTGGAAGCTTGAACCTTTCTATGACCACCCTGAAGAGCACCAGAGGGAAGGGGTTCCTGAGGGAATGTGTGGCAGAGAAGGGGACCTTCCCCGTGTTGGGTGTGGTAGGTAATGTTTGTGGTAGGTAATGTGATTGCCAATAATGTTTCGAGTCAAATATAAATGTATGTATCTCTATGGTTGAGCTCATTGTCTTCGTTTTCTCCTTACCTACCTCCCTACATGCTTGATAAACCCATTTATGTGCTATCTTAGCATGAGTGCTCGTTCCCCTGGTTGTGAGTGAGATTGAGTAGTTCCTCCCTAGTGGACATCATAGCCCAACCTAGGGGTGGTATCTGAGTGTTGAAATATTGTATGCCAAGTAGAGAACTATGGTTGGGTGGAATGTTGCAGCCACATAACCAGTTTCTTGGACATATTCAATTAAAGGTAAGTGTTTATTGTGTTTTTTATTATTCTTAATTCATGTGTTATGAATTATTGTTTATTTCTATTAAATTGAGTGAAATGATCTATCTTGAATTGTTCACGTAGATTCCTGTGAATAGCATGAAAGAAATTTATTATTGTGCATGGTTTTATTGTTATACCTATGATGATCATGCAGGTAATTGCATGGTGTGTGTGCATTAATAGAGTTAATTCTTCTACGTTTATATTTATGCATTTGCGAACACATTTAGTGGTTTATGTATTTCATAAATTGGTTGTGGGGAGAAATTTTGCACCCCATATGTTGTTCATCTTCCCTCGGTGGGTTGGAATGATGGGAGGGCACATGCCAAATTTGATGGGAAAGTTGAGATTATGAATATATGCTTAAAAGGGTATCTTCATTTATTTGTATGTAATAATCAAACATAATGTATCAAGTGGTTTCTTTTGGAAGAATGGTGGTTCAACACACATTTCCAAACTTTATAAAAAATGTCACCATTTAATGGGACTTTATGTCTATCATCATCCTTCAACTAGTTTATCCTTAAAATAGAAAGATAAGGTTCAAGTAATGGAGGATAACATAGAGCTCCAACAAGTGGTTCTTCAACTATTGAAAGATAACTTGAATATGTCAAAACATAGGATGAAACAACATGTAGATCAAAATATAAGTGGAAATGAAACTTGAATTGTGGGGTTGTGTATTTTGAGGTTACTACCATACAAATAGATGTCCCTTAGGTAGAAAAAGGACAATAAATCATCACTAAAGTATTATGTTTCTTATAATATTTTGCAAAGGATTGTGAGTATGGATTACAGCTCCATTTCCACATGTGAATATGAAATTCCATGTTTTTTCGCTATAAAAGGTAGTTGGTGAAAACATCTTATTCTAGACTATTTTACCATAGATTGATGAAGAAGAGAAATTGATACTAGTGTTGATTGTACAACATCAGGGGTCATTCTACATACTTGTGACTAATATCAAGTCGTACTTGTGATTCATATCAATTCCTATGTATCCTCATAGCATTGAGTTGGTGATGTTGTATTGTAAATCTTGTGAGTAATATCAAGCCGAGTCTTGTGAGTAATATCAAGCTGAGTCTTGTGAGTAATATCAATACTAGACTTGTGAGTAATATCAAGTCAAGTATTCTCATATAATGTACCCTATGAGAATGGATCTCCAATTGTGGACATGATATTGTGTTGTATCAAGATTGTGGACATCCATTTGTTAAGGTAGTTATACTATGTGATATACTTCTAGTCATGGTTACTGAGTGCTATAAGTCTCCTTTAGGGATTATATACCCCTAGAGTGAATTACTTTGGCATATGAGTATATGGTGTGGGGTAATATATATGATAATAAGTATTTATGGAATAATTATTATAATTATTGTGGAAATTAAGCCCAAGCTGCAGATCAATTACACCCACAAAATTACTAGTCAAGCATGCAAAATTCTACAAAAAAGAGACTGGATATGGAGCATAACACAAAATTCTATTCAATAAGTGCACATAAGAAAACCACATAAATTAATAGGATTTCCAAATATGTAATTACATCATATATTTGAAAGCATAAGGATGCTATTCAAATTGGACATAAAGCATGATTACTAAACTAGTCAAAATCCCCCATAGGTGCATAAATCACTTTCCTAATCTGTCAATATGCTAACAGATTGGATGAGTGAGATGTACCAGCTGATAAGTGATGGAAATATTTCATATCCATGGTTTTGGATGGGGAAAAGGAAGGAGGATTATTTGGGAAAAAAACAAGGCAGTTACTCCAAGACTAGCTTTTTCCTTTTTCCTTAAAATTTCTTAAAAGAAAGGCAACTTTTAGAAAAGAAGAACTGTGCTTTTTTTATTTTGGAATGGCTGCAGAGTTGTCAAAATTTTTTCCAAGATGTTTCTAAAATTTCAACTTAATCCATTTTTAGCATTTGTTGACTTCTAGGTGCAAGTGGATGCCAACTAGCATAGTAAGGAATCTAAGAATAGGACAAAATTGACAAATTAATGTCTCCTATGTGTAACTATGGTTTTTATTATTATAAAACCCCCCCTTAAGCATGAATTTATGTAAAATATTAGAAAATTATATCATATTATAGGGCCTAGCAACAAGTCTTAGTCACCCTTTACATACTGCTAGTCCATACAACCAAGGAAAGAGGAAAAAACCCAAGGGGAAAATCCTCCCTTAAACATGGACATGAACAAAAATTTTGGAAATATTGTTATCAATCATTCTTCATCACATGGTTAGAAATACCCAAAAATTATTTGATATTACTGAATGTCTTCTCATAAAACACCTTGGTGAAGATGTCTACTACTTTCTCTGAAGATGCATAGTAGAGTAGAGAAATGGTACCATCATGCACAAGCTCCCTGATATAGTCCATATGGATCGCAATGTGTCTGGTTCGTTGTCTTTAAAATGGATCAATAGAGATTCAAATGATGGTTTGATTGACACAATATATGACAATGGAAGTCTATGATTTGATCCCACACTCTCCAAGTATTCATTGCAACCACAAACATTGAGTAGCTGCATTCACAGCTCCTCTATAATCTGCCTCCATATATGAGAGTACAATGACACTCTTCTTATTACTTGACCATCTGATTGGTTCTTCTACAAGTATAAAATACTCAAGTATACTTTTGATCAGTGTTATCACCTACCCAGTCACTGTTAGTAAATCTAGCTAGCTCTAAGTCAGATTTTGCTGCATAAAAAATCCCATGAGTTCTTGCTTCTTGAACAAAGTTTAGAATTATTTTAGCTACTTTCCAATGGATTTCATGAGGATTATCCATGTGTCTGGAAGCTTCACTCATTGCATAAGATATTTCAGGCGAAGTATGATTTAGATAAATAAAACAACCAATCAATTTCCTATACAGTGTATTATTTACCAAAGGAGAAGAACTTGCTTCTTCAAGCTTAACCCAAGAAAAGAATGGAGTCTTGCTTGGATTGAAATCCTTCATGTTGAAATTGTTCAATAGATATGAAGCATAATTTTACTGATGAACTTTGATCCCATGTGGTGATTAAGAAATTTCGAGTCCCTAGAACTTACTCAGCAATCCCAAATTTATCATGGAAAAGGCATGGTCCAATGCATCCTTCAAGGAAGGAATGTCTTTCAATGAAATTACTATCATCAATAGGTTATCCAAATGTAAAACAATAGTGATTAAAGAACCATCTATTATCTTCAAATAGATATTCGGATCAGACTTGCATCGAACAAAGTTCCATGACAGTAAAAATCCATCAATCTTGGCATACCAAGCCTCAGGGGCTTACTTTAGCCCATACAATGATTTCTTTAACCTGCACACCAAATATGGATTAGACACAAAACCTTTAGGTTTCTTCATTTAAATATATTAATTCATATCTCCATGTAGAAAGGCACACTTCACATCCATGTCATGCACCTCCCATTTCCTTGAAGCTGCAATGACTAAAGCTAGCCTTATGGAGTACATACTTGCCACTGGTGCAAAGGTCTCATTGGAATAAATAACTTGAAATTGTGAGTATAATTTAGCTACCAAAGTTTCCTTATATTTCAAATTTGAACCATCAGCAGCAAATTTAATTTTCAAAAACCCACTTACACTTTACTAGCTTTCTCCTTGGGGGGAGATTGACTAGTTCTCATGTGTCATTCTTTTGGGGCGAGTTGTATTCATCCTTCATGGGTGTTTTCCATATTGGATCATATGATGAATATTCATATGCTCGAGGGTCTGATTCAACCATCAAATAACACTTCTCAGCAAAGAATGGATCTTTCACAGAAAGGGAACTCTCAAATTGAGATCTAGTCCTCTTAGTGTCACTAGGATTCCCACCTAGTTCCCCAGCTGCATGAATGGTCCTTGCTTCCCATTTTGTTCTTGTAGGATTGTTAGGATATCCAATTAAATCATCATTATAAGATACTTTAGAATCAACAAACTCATTAGTCTCTTCCCTTACATTCAGTGGTTGTGCTGATGAAGAGGACTCTCCAATTTCTGCTGCTGCTAAAGGATCTTCTTCAAACTGAACACTCCTTTAGATGAAGGCTCTTTGAGTGCTCAAGTTGATCATATTGCACCCTTTTGAATTTTTAGAATACCCAACAAATAGGAAATATTGACTTTGGGGCTGCAAATCCTTCCTCTTTCCAGTTGGAATTCTATCCCAAGCCTTTGAGCCAAAAATACTGAAATGGGTCACATCTGGCTTGTGCCCACTCCAAGTTTCGAAAGGAATGATTCCATCAAGTTGATTGTGAGGCACCCTACTCTGGATATAGGATGCACAATTTATTGTTTCATCCCAAATCTTTGGTGGAAATTTTTTAAACTCCATCATACAGGTTGCCATTTCCTTGAGTGATCTATTCTTCCTCTCAACAACACCATTTTGCTGAGGTGTGTAAGGAAAAGAATGCTGCATATGGATACTTGCATCTTCAAAATAATGGATGAACTCAAAATTCACATACTCCCCACCATTATCAGATATGAGGATCTTGAGTTTCCTCCCAGATTGGTTCTCAACCAAGGCTCGAAAGACCTTGACGAGGTCAAAAACTTCGGACTTATGCTTTAGGAAGTATGCCCAATAATACTTGGAAAAGTCATCTATGAAGGTTAGGACATATTTGGCTTGAATCATGGAAATATGAGGCAATTGACCAAAAATTTCACCGTGGATTAACTCAAGGGGTGAAAAGGTTCTCTCATGAATGAATTACTCATACTTTTGCTCTGGGTGTTCTCCTAGGATGCAACCTTGGCAGACTGCTTTAGAAAAATTGATCTTTAGTAACCCCATGACCATGTCTTTGTTACTCAAATATGAAAAATCATAGTTAATATGGCCAAATATCTCATGCAAAATGTTGATTGCTTCATTAGCATGAGTGAAAAGAGTAGAGGGGTTTGAGAAAGGTAGGAAATGGGAAAACATGTATACCTTTGAACTGTGTGTTGTCCGCCAATTGCACACCAGCAGTAGAAATCAATTGAAAGCTGTCTCCTCACTTAGGAAAGTGGGAGAGGTGTGACCTTGGGGGTAAGCATAGAGCTAGGTACTGTCACCTACTCCTAGCTCCTTCGTTTATGCTAACTCCTAACAAAGCCAAGGGGGGTAGTCCTTACAAAATATTTTTCTAAGGATCTTAAGTTGTTAAAGTGTATTTGAAGGTTGCAGATGCGGATGGGTGTTTTTTAGGAGTTATTGCGATTAGAAGGTGTTTTACTTATTATGAATATGAAGTAAGATAAAAAAAGGAAATCCATGTTGCAATGAGATATTATAAGATGAATTTAAGTTCTAGACATCAAGTATGCATTCAGTGATAACAATTATATTAATTCATAGACAATTTATCATATAATTATGCAAAACAAAACACGGACCAGTGCCTTATGGATTCAATGAAACTGAAATTTACTGAAAGAAATAAACACAAGTTTGAAACTTAAACCAATGAATGTTAGGTTGTGCGAGTGTTCTTGGTAAGTTTTAAATATTTTAAAGGTGATCTTGATTAAGGTGTTTGGAAATCCTAACCAGAAATACCTTCAGTGACTCCGTTCGAAGACATGACGGACTTGTCTAGAATCACAACTCGATGTTCAATAACTTAACCAACTGTGTCCAGATTGGGTTGCCCGGCGCCCACACTTGGAATTTTCCCACTACCTGATTATTTATCGAGACAACTCTGGTGCATTGGTTATGGGGTAAAAGTTTTAATTTGTGTTGTTATTGCGGTCTTAGCAAGTCTGCTCACTATTCTGAGTACGAGCCCAACTCGAAAGTCGGCAGAGCATACTAGGTGAAGGAGATCAACAAAGTAAATTAATTAGAGGGAATGTGAGTTGAAAGATTTTATTAAGTAAATTGATTAAAACCCTCCAACAGAGAGCACTTTTGAATTTGTCTTATGACAAAAGTCCAAGAGACTTAGCTAAACTATATGCTTGATGCAAGGATATGCAGTGGGAATGCTCTCCGATAGAGAGTGCTCTTGACTTGGATTACGGCAAGTTCAAGAGATTTTAGAGATTAATTGATTAAATTATTAAACAATGAAAAGACAACTCTCTGATAGAGAGCACTCTTGATCTACACAGTGAGATTCAAGAGATTTCTATTTTAAACAGTTGAATTACTTATGAAAGATACAAGAACTTAAAAGATGAAGTAATCAACTTAGTTATTGAAATAAAATGGGTTAATCTAACAATTAGTATCTAATTTGCAAAAAATGAAACTACTCTAAGTACTTGAAATAAATCTAAGCTAAGAACCAAGACACTCTTCCCCAAATGGGGAAGAAAAACCAAATATGGGAGGCCTTATCCCACTTAGCCTTGTTTTATTAATGAAGTACAAATGCCTTGGGAATTTAATTCTTGTCAGGACTTTTGAGAACTAGCTTAAGTAAAAATGAAAAAACTCTTATGAGTTTGTACAAAGGAGAATGACTTCTTTTTTGGTTTTGGATCCCTGTCTTTGGATCTAGTTCTGCTTGCTCTTTCTTGCTTGGTTTTGCTTTTAGTTCACCTGTGGATAAGAGCTCTAAACAAGGACTAGTAAGAGTGTTAGGAAACCAAATTTAACTTGTGATTCGAAAAGATTAAGTGGATGAGAAGACAAGTTCCTTATGAGACGAAACAAAAGACCAAAATAACAGAATGAGACCCAAAATCAAGACTTGAAAATGACCAGGCAAGCTCACTGATTTTTATGTAAAATGCACGATTTTTGATGGAATGACTTGAGACTTTTTGCGAATTTAAAATTAAATATTTTTAACATTTTAGGTTAATTTTCAGAATATGGAAAATAGCAGAAAATTGCAGAAAATTAGTAAAAAACAGCAAGTACAAAATTGCACATTTTTTGAGAAAAAGTAAAAAAAAAATTAAATTTTTTTATTTTTATTTTTAGTCTAATTTTTAAAATTTAAAAATAGCAGAAAAATGTCAAAAATTAGCCAAAAAACAGCAAGCTTGAAATGGCATGCTTTTTGAGAAAAAATACAAAAAACTTGAAAATTTAACTTTTTGGAATTTTTTTCGAAAAAAATTCTGATTTTATGAATTCCCAGAATAAAAAAAAAGTAAAAAAAAAACACAAAAAAACCAGCAAGCCTAAAAGTGGAAAATTTGCACCTTTTTGACAAAAACCGTGCATGTTTTCCAAGGCAAAAAGAAATATGGATTTACAAAAATGGAAATGAAACTAGATCTTTAAAAGTGGGCCATTAGAAAGATGGATCTAGCTTTGAAAAAGTAGATCTAAGGCTAGAAAGACTAGATCTAACTTAGTAGAAGCCAAGAAAGCTTGAAATAAAGATTTAAATGACTTGATAACTTCTACAAAAGTGGAAAAGAGGTAGGATAAAACCTTGAAAATAGAGATCCACTTGTAGTAACCAGTGTAACCAAGAGAATTTTTTGAAGTTTGTTGGAGAAGGCAAGAAAGATCTGGAACTGCTTGCAACCCTGCAAGCAAAATATATTAATAATGGAACACTTGTATGGTGAAGGTATTAGATGCCAAAAGCTCCTACTAGATGCAATCCCTGAAGACACAAACACTCAATGCATAATTGATTAGAAGCCTAAGTACTAGATTGTTATAAACATAATAATCAAATTGCAATACAAGGGTAGGGTGAAAGAGATATTACTTCACATAGGATGAAGACACAATGCCAAAATCCCATCGAATAACCTCCAAAGTCTCAATATTTTATTAACAAAAGAATCTCACAAAATCCAACAGAGTTTCTATGCCAAACTCTCCATCTGAATAGAGCTGAAGGAGCCTCTATTTATACAATGAGATCAAGATAAAACCCTAAAACCAAACTAAGAGTAACACCGGAGTAATTGAATGAGCTCAACATGATGATTTGGAGTTGAACTAAGCTGCAACTGAGTTGTAACTGAGTGCTGGAGTAATAAGGGGGGGTGAGGTGGCTCATCCTCCCTCGTAATGATCACCCAACCAATAGATAACCCACACTTCAACCAAAAAAGGATTTGACCAAAGAGGGCAAATTTTTGACTGATAGTTCAACTGCTACACTCCGATACTTGATCTAAAACTGACCGATATTGATTGGAATCATCATAAATGATCAGTGCCATGTCATTTAGCCTTTTATTTCGCTGAATTTGGATTAATCTGGAGAGTTTTAATTTTCTCCAAAATAATCATTTTTTAATAAATAATCATTTTTTCCCCAAAAATGACTTTTTTGAGAAAATGAGTGTTATGTGTCTGATTGATGATCTGAAAGTTGGATATGACTGGCTGCATGATCAAGAATGATTTTTGGCTTAAGGTTAGAGCCTTAAATCACTGAATTTGGGGTCAATATGACTGACTTATTACAAACGGAATTTTACATTTAAATTATGGAAAAATTAATAAAAAAACTTAGGGAAATAATTAAAAAATTAAAAAATAATTTTTAAACCCGTTCGATAAAAAAATTTCGGAAAATTTTTAAAGGTCCTATTGACTTAGGACAATACCATGCTCTACTCTAACAATTCCTAGTAGGTTTATAACACTCAGTTGGGCTCTAATAACCCCCCAAGGACCAGAATTCAAAATTGGGCATTTTGGCTTTGGAGGAAGCGGGAGAAAACCTCGTCAATTATACTCAGCTATAGGCAAAGAATAATTGTCAAGGGAAAAAAACTCTCTGGAATACCTTAGTTGAAATTCTACATCTCAAGAGACCAAACCACTCAAAGCTACCCTACTAGCACATTTTATTACAAAACCCGCGGGGCCATGGTCAAAATTATTCAAATGAAAAACTGACTAGCAAATATTGGCTAGACATGAAGACGGATGAACTGATACACTGGAATCGAACATTGAACATCTTTTTCAACCAATGGATCCTCAGGTAATCCAACTATAGTACAAATAAGTGGATAACACTGTGCTACACAACACCTTTTGCTATGACTCTACCATTCAAAATCTCTGATATTTAAACATAATTGGGAGAGAATACAACCTTCTTAGGAGACCTAGTGTGGGTCATCTGATACACTAACAAGAGCTTAGAAATAAGACATGGGACATACAACACATCATTGAAAGAACAATGGTCAAGATCAATCCTACCCTTCCCTTTACTATCAGTAACAAAGTCATCTCCCAAAACAATTTTTGGACCTTTCAAATCATCAAGAGAGGAGAAACTATCCCTTGTCGAAACCATGTGTCTTGAATCTTGAGAGTCAATGATGAAGGTGGATTATCTTGAAGTGCTGGCAACCAAAGCATGAACTCTCTCCTTTCCATCTAAATTTGATACTCCTTCACTCTTCTTTGCGCATTCAGGAAGGGAGATGTTGTTCTTCTATAGGAGTTGAGTCAACATGTCAATTTTCTTCTTCATACAAGAGCTCTTGGGATGATTTCCCTTACTACAATATGCACACTTTCTCATTTCACATTTGTTCTTCTTCTTCTAGAAGTTCTTCTTGGATCGTGAGGGATCCTCCTGAGACTTGGACTTGGACTTGAGACAAAATTGACAAATTAATATATCCTATGTGTAATTATGGGTTTGATTATTATAAAACCCCCCTTTAAGCATGCATTTATTTAAAATATCAGAAAAATATATCAGATTATAGGGCTTAGAAACAAGGCTTAGTCACCCTTTATGTACTACTTGTCCATATAACCAAGGAAAGAGGCAAAAAACCAAGGGGAAAATCCTCCCTTAAACATGGACATGAACAAAATTTTTGGAATTCTTGTTATCAATCATTCTTCACCACACGATCAAATATCCCTAGTAGTGATTTGATATTACTGAAGGTCTTCTGATAAAACGCCTTGGTTAGATGTCTACTACTTTCTCTAAAGATACGGAGTAGAGTAGAGCAATGATGCCATCATGCACAAGATCCATAATATAGTGCATAGGGATATCAATGTGTTTGGTTTGTTTCTTTGAAATGGATCAATAGAGATTCAAATGGTTCTTTTATTGTCACAATAAATGACATTGGAAGTCACTTATTCGATCCCACACTCTCCAAGTATTCCTTGCAATCACAAACATTGAGTAGCTGCATTCACAACTCCTCTATACCCTGCCTCTGTAGATGAGAGTGCAATGGCACTCTGATTCTTACTTGACTAGTTGATTGGTCTGTCTACAAGAATAAACAAAAATCCTGAAGTAGACTTTCGATTAGTGTTATCTCCTCCCCAACCACTGTCAGTAAATCCAACTAGCTCTAAGTCAGATTTTGTTGCATAAAAAATCCCACAAGTTCTTATTCCTTGAACAAAGTCCAGAATTATTTTAGCTGTTTTACAATGGATTTCATGAGGCTGATACATGTGTCTGGAATACACACTCACTGCATAAGATATTCCAGGTTGAGTATGAGTCGGATAAAGAAAACACCCAATCAACTGCCTATACAGTGTATTATTTACAAAAGGAGAAGAACTTGCTTCTTCAAGCTTAACCCCAGAAATGAATGGAGTCTTGATTGGATTGAAATCCTTCATGATGAACTTATTGTACATATCTAAAGCATACTTGGACTGATGAAATTTTATCCCATTCGACGATTAATAAATTTAGTGTCCCAAGAATTGACTCAACAATCCCAAATCTGTCATGGAAAAGGCATGGTTCAGTGCATCCTTCATGGAGGCAATCTCTTTCATTGAACTTCCTGTCATCAATAGGTCATCCACATATAAAAAAATAATGATTAAAGAACCATGTATTATCTTCAAATAGAAATTCATATCATACTTGCATCGAACAAAGTTTCAGGACTGCAAAAATCCATCAATATTGGCATATCAAGCCTAGGGGGCTTGCTTTACCCATACAATGATTTATTTAACCTGCACAACAAATATGGATTAGAAATAAGACCTTTAGGTTTCTGCATATAAATCTCTTCATTCATATCTCCATGTATAAAGACACACTTCACATCCATGTGATGCACCTCCCATTGCCTTAAAGCTCCAATAACCAAAGCTATCCTTATGGAGTCTATCTTTGCCACCAGTGCAAAGGTCTCATTGTAATCAATACCTTGAACTTGTGAGTAGAATTTAGTATAAAAATATTACCTTCCATTTCAAAGGTGAACCATCAACAAAAAATTTGGTTTTGAAAACCACTTACACTTTACTAGCTTTCTCCCTGGGAGGATATTGACTAGTTCCCATGTGTGATTCTTCTGGAGTGAGCTGTATCCTTCCTTCATGGATGTTTTCCATATTGGAAAATATGATGCATATTCAAATGTATGAGGGTATTATTCTACCATAAAATAACACTTCTCAATAAAGAATGGATCTTTCATAGAAAGAGCACTCTCAAATTGAGATCTATTCTGCCTAGTGTCACTAGGATTCCTAGCTAGCTCCCCAACTGCATGAATGGTCCTTGCTGCCCATATTGGTATTCTAGGATTCTTAGGATATGAAATTAAATCATCATTAACAGACATATCAGAATCAACAAACTCATTAGTCTCTTCACTTACATTCAGTAGTTGTGAGTTGTGGTGATGAAGAGGACTCTCCAATTTCTGCTGCTGCTAAAGGCTCTTCTTCAAACTGAACACTCCTTTTGATGAAATATATTTGAGTGATCAAGTTGATCAGCTTGTATGATTTGGAATCTTCAGAATACCAAACAAGTATGCAATCTTTACAAGCAAATCCTTCCTCTTTTCAGTTGGAATTCTAGCCCAAGCCTTTGAGCCAAAAATCCTGAAATGGGTCACATCTAGATTGTGCCCACTCCAAGCTTCGAAAGGAGTGATTCCATAAAGTTTCTTGTGAGGAACCCTATTCTAGATATAGGATGCATATTTTATTGCTCCATCCCAAAACTTTGGTGGAAAATATTTAAACTCCATCATACAGGTTGCCATCTCCTCGAGTGATCTATTCTTCCTCTCGCCAACACCATTTTGCTGAGGTGTGTAAGGAATAGAATGTTGCATCTGGATACGTGCATCTTCAAAATAATGGATGGAATCATATTTTACATACTCTCCACCATTATGAGATCTAAGGATCTTGAGTTTCCTCCCAGACTGGTTCTCAACCAAGGCTCAAAAGACCTTGAAGAGGTAAAAAACTTCAAACTTATGCTTTAGGAAGTACACCCAACAATACATGAAACCAAGAAAAAAATTGAACTCAAAATTTTATCTAATCACCAAAACATACATTTTTTTGTTAGACAAAGTTTTCCCAAAAATGCTTGGTTTGGGAGATAGGCAATTTTGGGAGAAATTTTGAAAATTGGAAAAAAGTGCAAAAGTCAAAAGTAGTCAAACCCAGAATTTTATAGCGGGTGATTGGAAGATCCGATCAGAGATATTAAAGATGATCAGTGATCCTTCTTATGTGGACTAACTTGTACCAGTATTATTCTTTTTGTAATTCTCTCTAGGTTTACTTCTACAGGTGGCTAAAGTTGGTCTCGGAAGCCAAATTGCCCATGTGGAAGAGGTGCAAAATTGGGTGAAATCAACATTTTTGGGAGAATTTAACTTTCATGTTCGAAATCATAATGAAGCATGAAGATATGATTTGTAAATATTATCCATAGGGGAAAAATGGTGCATAGCCATATTTTGAATGATGAATTTACATGTCTCAAAGATTAAAACACAAAAGATGTTATGACCTTAATTTGACAAAGAACTGTCAATTTGGGTTGTTGTTAGAATGCATGATAATTTTGTTAATAAGCAAGGATAATAAAGTGATGGTGTTATGGTAATTCATTTTTACATGCGGGAGTACATGTTGAATGTATAAAAATGCATTGAGATAATCTTGTGCTCAACATGTTCATATTGAATTGCAAAAACGATCCATGGGATATCTTGAATATTATTTTATATGGATATCAATATTCCATAAGAGAATGATCAGTAAAGTATGGAATAAGCCAAGATGTGAAGTACATGCATTTTTCAAAGGTGATGGGTGATTCATCCTTGTGGGAAAGTGCTTGCATGTTAAGATAAGTTGCAGGATATGAACCAACAACTTATTTGTAAGCAATGAGAAGGGGTAAGGAAATTCCATTCACCAATAAATTGTCACTAACATGAATAAGGAATTCCAAGGTGTGGATTTTCATGAGTCTCATGATAGTGATAGATTAATTATGAAAAGGCCTCCAATAAATCAATGAGACATTGTCATGTGTGAATCAGTTGTGTGGTTCATAATTGTGGAAAATATTTTCATGGGAAAGAGAATCAAGTATCATAGGTTGAATGAGGTACAGGGACATGTGATAGACCTTGAAAATAATCCATATCGAGTTGGAATGGAATAAATTGTAGTATTGTCAATTCATAGCAAGTCCAAGAAAGTTCAAGTTGGACATAGCCAGAATTTCCAAAGAAATTGGAGCAGCAGAGCACTATGAATAAAACACATGGATATATGTTGTAATTTCCAGGGAAAACTACAAAGGGATGATAAGATGGTTGTAACAAAAATTAGAGAAGAATATCCATAAGGCAGAGTTGATAAAAAGGGAAATTTCTCACCTTAAGTTGTTTATGTTTGTAGCATAAGAATTGTATGATTGGAAAGTAGCAAATATAAATGTTATACATGTGTGTGTGTGTTGAATTGCTACTTGCTAGAAAATCATAGGTAATGATCCTTTGTGTGTTTTCGAAGGGTTCGTGATTTGGATCAACTATGATGCAAAAGAGGAATTCCATGTTATGATGAGGAATTGAAAAGGGATAATTCCTCAACTACCCTCTTTCTATTGTATTTATAATTTATGAGTTTTATATGTAGAAATTATGGCATAGGAATTCTGAAAATTCCAGAGAATTTGATACTTGAAATAGATGTGCATTAGTGGGCATATTAATAGATAATGCATAGTACATGTGAATATGTGTGTGCATGTGTATGATGTTGCATGTTGGTAAAAGTACTGAGGCTTTACACATGCAATGAACCAACAACAATGACAATTATTTTGGTTGGCAATGGTTGTATGTCCAGAGATGTTTGACCCATGGTTGAAAATATTGATGGTTCTATTAGGGTGAAAATGCAAAGTTTCTATACAATTTTTTGAGAATTAGACACATTGGAAATTCAAGATCATCACAATGACAAAAAAAATAAAATGTAAAAACTCACAGGGATGTTCCTTGCACTGTCCTCTTCAAAAGGGTGGTTTTAGTTTGTATGATAAGAGTCACATTTGAAAGAAAATGGGAGGACACAAACATGTTTCAATAAGGCACCATTTTTTAAACATATGTTAAATTTCGAAAAATAATAAAAAATAGTGTTTAGGTCTGAAAATTCTCAACTTATAGTCCATTGGAAAGTAAAATCTGTGTAGATTATGAATGTACAATTGGTTTCCATAAAATGAATAACCATATCTAAAAAAGAATGAAGGGCACACAGGTCACTCATTATCAAAACCTAAAAATTTAAAGTATATGTTGTTGATGGCCATCAAATTTGTCCTACTATATATCCATAAAAAATTTCAAAAAAATATGAGTATGAAGCTAATAGAATGCTCTAAACCTATTGTGTTTACATCAAGGTAAAATTCCTAAGGGGGATATAGGTTTGAAAGGGTTTAAGTTGGAAAACATAAAATTTTGCAGTTTTTTGTCAAAAAACAGGCAAAAAGTGTATACCAACTTCGTGTTTTCACCCATTACATGTGACCAACATCATGTGAAGAGAATCTAGTAGAACACATCTATGATAAATAGGTTGGTGTAAGGATTGGATAATCCTTGGAAAGAGGCCAACTAATTAGGTAATATCAATAATGATGATGGAAGCCATGTAGGTAATGTTTTATTTATGTTGATTGTATAAGTGTTGAGAGAGGATGGGAAAGGATCTCTTCAGCCATATTAACAATCATTATAAACTGGCATGCATGTGGTATTGAATGAATTTATGTGAATGAAATCCCACCAAGTATGGTGACAAATGGGGTTTTAAGGGAAAGGAACCTTATAACAAATAATTGTTTAAAAATTTAGAATACATTCATAAACAATAATTGCAAGCTATGTGCGAGACAATGTGGATTTTGGACTGCAAAGTCTATAGTGGTACACACGTATCCCATGAAATCCCATATTGGTGTTAATCTGGGACAAAACCTATTTTCCAACAATCAAGGAGTGAGTGAAATCCTATGTTTTGCTTGGGTGAAGAAGGAAGGCACCCATTTAGTTAACCAAGTGATTGGGGATATGGATGGTTATTGTTTTGAGGCATTATCTAGACATTCCAAAAAATCATGGCAGAATGCATGACATGAAATTATGCTATCCATGAATAAATGCAATGCTAGATCAATTGTAGTGCTACACACATATCCCATGAACTCCCATATTGGTGTTAATCTGGAACAAAACCTCTTTTCCAACAATCAAGGAGTGAGTGAAATCCTAATGTTGTGTTTTGGTGAAGAAGGAAGGTGCCCATGTAGTTAACTAAGTGATTTGGGATATGGATGGTTATTGTGTTAAGGCATTAGCTAGACATTCTGAAAAATCATGGCGTAATGCATGCCATTACATTATGCTATCCATGAATCAATGCAAGGCTACATCAATTGAATGTACCTTAAAATATTATGTACACATGGTGATTATGCATGCATATGTGTGGGTACATGTGTTAAGATACATTGTGTATATGTATGATGGTGATATATATATATATATATATTACATTGAAATTCACTAATAGATGAAATGATAAATTATTGGCAGTTCTAATATCTTTTCATGAGTTGCTATGAACACAGGGAAATGAATTGCATGAAGAAGGTAGTAATGTTTGATGACCTACCAGAATGATTTGTTGGGACGACAAAGTTGCATAGAAGGATATGGATGTTTAATCATGAGTATTTAAGTTTATTTGATTGCATAGATAAAGTGACCGTATCTTGCAATTTTATTGTGATAACGATGCGCATAAAGTGAATATATTTTATTTCCTTTGAAATATTGACAACCAAGGGGGTTGAATTATTGCGTGATAAAATTCTGAGAGCACTTCAGTTATTGTTGCAAATTCTGCATTGACAATATTATATGCGTGTATGTTCACAACTTGTTTGGCCAATTGAAACATTAAGATTGTAGGTAGAATTGTCTTCAATATGAAAATGTGTGTAGGTCCATAATAAAGGCTAAAATATACAAACATTATGAGGAGGAACTCATGGTTTTGAAATCTAATTCCTATAGGGAACATATTGTAAATTCAAGTTATGGCAGTGGGTATTAGACCATAAGGGACAACTTGATTCCACTTACAAGAGACAAACAAAATTGTGAATTTAATTATGAGTTACAAATACATATTTGAATTTAATTATTTATTCTATCGACTGATTAGTTGTTTGTGAACTATGTCAGGAGGACACATTGCAAGAATACTATGTTTTGTTTCTTGCAACATCCAAACATCATTAGAATGAGATCATGTTTTGGAAATTTGGGTTTTGTATAAAAGAGATTTGATAATTTCTAGTAAAAATTATTACGATAATTGAACTTGTGAGTATAATTTAGCTACCAAAGTTGCCTTATATTTAAAATTTGAACCATAAGAAACAAATTTAATTTTAAAAACACACTTACTCTTTACTAGATTTATGGGGGGAGATTTATTAGTTCCCATGTGTCATTCTTCTGGAGTGAGTTGTATTCTTCCTTCATGGCTATTTTCCATATTGGATCATATGATGCATATTCATATGTCTGAGGGTCTCATTCAACCATCAAATAACACTTCTCATCAAATAATGGATCTTTCATAGAAAGGGCACTCTGAAATTGAGATCTAGTCCTCCTAGTGTCACTAGGATTCCCAGCTAGTTCCCGAGCTGCATGAATGGTCCTTGCTGCCCATTTTTTTCTTGTAGGATTGTTAGCATATTCAATTAAATCATCATTATCAAAAATATCAGAATCAACAAACTCATTAGTATCTTCCCTTACATTCAGTGGTTGTGGTGATGAACATGACTCTCCAATTTCTGTTGCTACTAAAGGATCTTCTTCAAACTGAACACTGCTTTCGATGAAGGATCTTTGAGTGCTCAATTTGATCAGATTGTACCCTTTGGAATCTTTAGAACACCCAAAAAATAGGAACTCTTGACTTTGGGGTTTCAAAGCCTTCCTTTTTTTAGTTGGAAGTCTAGCCCAAGCCTTTGAGCGAAAAATACTGAAATGGGTCACATTTGGCTTGTTCCCACACCAATATTTGAAAGGAGTGATTCCATCAAGTTTATTGTGAGGCACATTATTCTGGATATAGGATGCAAAATTTTATTGTTGCATCCCAAATATTTGGTGGAAAATCTTTAAACTCCATCATACAGGTTTCCATCTCTTTGAGTGATCTATTCTTCCTCTCAACAACACCATTTTGTTGAGGTGTGTAAGGAATATAATGCTACATACAGATACCTACATATTAAAAATAATGGATGAAATCAGACTTGAAATACTCTCCACCATTATCAGTTATGAGGATATTTAGTTTCCTCCCAAACTGGTTCTCAACCAAGTCTCAAAAGACCTTGAAGAGGTAAAAAACTTCAGACTTATGCTTTAGGAACTACACCCAACAATACCTGGGAAATTCATCTATGAAGGTTCGGACATATTTGTCTTGATTCATGGAAATATGAGGGAATATACCATAAATTTCAATGTGGATTATCTCAATGGGTGCAAAGGTTCTCTCATGACTGACTCGCTCATACTTTTGCACTGGGTGTTTTCCTAGGATGCAACCTTGGCAGAATTCCTTAGAGAAAATGATAATTGGTAACCCTATGACCATGTATTTGTCACTCAAATATGAAATATAATTGTAGTTAATATGGTGAAATATCTCATGCCAAAGCTTTCTTGCTTCATTAGCACGAGTGAGAAGAGTAGAGGGGTTTGAGAAAGGTGGGAAATGGGAGAATGCGTATACCTTCAAAATGTGATCCACAACACCTTTTGCTATGACTCTACCATTTGAAATCTTTGAGATTTCAACATAATTGGGAGAGAAGACAACCTTTTTAGGAGACCTAGTATGGGTCATTTGATACACTAACAAGAGTTTAGCAGCAAGACCTGGGATATACAACACATCATTGAAAGAACAATGGTCAAGATCAATCCTACCCTTCCCTTTACTATCAGTAACAAAGTCATCTCCCAAAATTTTTTTTGGACCTTTTGATTCATCAAGAGAGGAGAAATTATTCCTTGTCAAAACCATGTGCCTTGAGGCTTGAGAATTATTGATGAATGTGGATTATCTTGAAGTGTTGGCAACCAAGGCATGAACTCTCTCCTTGCTCTCTAAATTTGATACTCCTTCCTTCTTCTTTGTGCATTCAGGAAGGGAGATGTTGTTCTTCTATAGGATTTGAGTCAACATGTCAATTTAATTCTTCATGTAATATCTTTCAGGATGATATACCTTACTACAATATGTGCACTTTCTCATTCCACATTTGTTCTTCTTCTTCTGGAAATTCTTCTTGGAGCCTGAGGGATCCTCTTGAGACTTGGACTTGTCTCTCTTTTGTTTAGGTGGCTTCTTTGAATTTGATTTCTTCATTCCTTTGGAATCCAGCCTCAAATATCCAGTAACCAAAGCTTGGTCATTGGAAGGTTAGATCAATTACACTCACAAAATTATAGGTCAAGCATGCAAAATTCTACAAAAATGAGTCCAAATATGCAGAATAACACAAAATTGTATTGAATAAGTGTACATAATCCAAACTTATAAAGTAATAGGCTGTCCAAATATATAATCACATCAGATATTAGAAAGCATAAGGATGTTATTCTAATTGGAAAAAAAACATGCTTACTAAACTAGTCAAAATCCCCCATATGTGCATAAATCACTTTCCTAATCTATCAAGATGCTCACGAATTGGATGAGTGAGATGTACCATATGATAAGTGGTGGAAATATATCAGATCCATTCTTTTGGATGGAGAAAAGGAAGGAGTATGAGTTGCAAAAAAAACAAAGGAGTTACTCCAAGACTAGCTTTTCCCTTTTGCCTTAAAATTGCTTAAAAGAAAGGCAACTTTCAAAAAAAGCATAACTGTTGTTTTTATATTTTGGAATGACTATAGAGTTGTCAGAATATTTTCTCAGATGTTTCTAAATCGCTACTTAGGCCAGTTTTAGTATCTTTTTACTTCTAGGTGCAAGTGGATTCCAACTAGCATAATAAGGAATCTAGGAATAAGACAAAATTAATAAATTAATGTATCCTATGTGTAATTATCAGTTTGATTATTATAAAAACCCCCCTTAAGCATGAATTTATGTAGAATACCAGAAAAATATATCATATTATAGGGCCTAGAAACAATTCTTAGTCACCCTTTATGTACTTATTGTCCATACAACCAAGGAAAGAGGCAAAAAACCAAGGGGAAAATCCTCCCTTAAACATGGACATGAACGAAAATTTTGGAATTCATGTTATCAATCATTTTTCACCAAATGATTAGAAATCCCTAGTAGTGATTTGATATTACATAATGTCTTCTCATAAAACAACTTGGTGAAGATGTTTGCTACTTTCTCTGAAGATGTGCAATAGAGTAGAGCAATGGTGGCATCATGCACAAGCTTCCTGATATAGTGCATATGGATCTCAATTTGTTTGGTTCATTGTCTTTGAAATGGATCACTAGAGATTCAAATTGTGCTTTTATTGTCACAATAAATAACATTTGAAGTCTCTTATTTGATCCCACACTCTCCAAGTATTCCCTGCAAGCACACACATTGATTAGTTGCATTCACAACTCCTCTATACTCTGCCTCTGTAGATGAGAGTGCAATGGCACTCTGCTTGTTACTTTACCAGCTAATTGATTCATCTGCAAGAATAAACACAAATCCTGAAATAGAATTTTGATTAGTGTTATCATCTACCCAATCACTGTCAGTAAATCCAACTAGCTCTAAGTCATCTTTTGTTGCATAAAAAATCCCATGAGTTCTTGTTCCTCGAACAAAGTTCAGAATTATTTTGGTAGATTTCTAATGGATTTGACGAGTCTGATCCATGTGTCTAGAAGCCACACTCACTTCATAAGATAGTCCAATTTGAGCATGATTCATACAAAGCAAACACCCATTCAAGTGCCTATATAGTGTATTATTTACAAAAGGAGAAGAACTTGCTTCTTCAAGGTTAACCCTAGAAAGGAATGGAGTTTTGATTGGATTGCAATCCTTCATGTTGAAATTCTTGAGAATATCTGAAGCATAATTGGATTGATGAAATTTTATCCCATGCGATGATTGAGAAATTTTGTGTCCCAAGAATTGACTCAACAATCCCAAATCTGTCAGGGAAAAGGCATGGTTCAATGCATCCTTCATGGATGTAATCTCTTTCATTGAACTTCCTATCATCAATAGTTCATCCACATATAAAAAAATAATGATTAAATAACCATGTATCAGCTTCAAATATAAACTCATATCATACTTGCATTGAACAAAGTTCTATGACTGCAAAATTCCATCAATCTTGGCATATCAAGCCTTGGGGGCTTGCTTTAGCCCATACAGTGATTTCTTTAACTTGCACATAAAATATGGATTATACAAAATACATTCAGGTTTATTCACATAAATCTTTTCATTCATATCTCCATGTATAAAGGCAAAATTCACATCTATGTGATGCACCTACCAATTCCTTGAAGCTGCAATGGCCAAAGCTAGCCTTATGGAGTTTATCTTTGTCACTGGTGTAAAGGTCTCATTGTAATAAATACCTTGATGTTGTGAGTAGAATTTAGTCTACCAATATTTCCTTATATTACAAAGGTGAACCATCAACAACAAATTTGTTTTTAAAAACCCACTTACACTTTACTAGCTTTCTCCCTCGGGGGAAATTGACTAGTTCCCATGTATTCTTCTAGAGCGAGCTGTATTCTTCCTTCATGGATGTTTTCCATAATGGAAAATATGATGCATATTCATATGTATTAGGGTCTGATTCAAACATAAAATAACACTTCTCAGTAAAGAATGGATCTTTCACAGAAAGGGCACTCTCAAATTGAGATCTAGTCCTCCTAGTGTCACTAGGATTCCCACCTAGTTCCCCAGCTGCATGAATGGTCCCTGATTCCCATTTTGGTCTTGTAGGATTGTTAAGATATGCAATTAAATCATCATTTCCAGACATATCATAATCAACAAATTCATCAGTCTCTTCACTTACATTCAGTGGTTGTGGTGATGAAGAGGACTCTCCAATTTCTGTTGCTGCTAAAGGCTCTTCTTCAAACTGAACAATCCTTTCTATGAAGGATATTTGAGTGCTCAAGTTGATAAACTTGTACCATTTTGAATCTTTATAATACCCAAAAATTAGACACTCTTGACTTTGGGGTTGCAAATCCTTCCTCTTTTCAGTTGGAATTCTAGCCCAAGCCTTTTGAGCCAAAAATCCTGAAATGGGTCACATTTGGATTGTTCCCACTCCAAGATTTGAAAGGAGTGATTACATAAAGTTGCTTGTGAGGAACCCTATTATGGATATAGGATGCACATTTTATTTCTTCATTCCAAAACTTTGGTGGCAAATTCTTAAACTCCATCATATAGGTTTCCATCTCCTCAAGTGATCTATTCTTCCTCTCAGCAACACTATTTTGTTGAGGTGTGTAAGGAATAGAATGCTGCATATGGATACATGCATATTCACAATAATGGAATAAATAATACTTTAAATACTCTCCACCATTATTAGATCTAAGGATCTTGAGTTTCCTCGCAGACTGGTTCTCAACCAAGACTCAAAAGACCTTGAAGAGGTAAAAAAATTCAGACTTATGCTTTAGGAAGTACACCCAACAGTACCTGGAAAAGTCATCTATGGAGGTTAGGAAATATTTGGATTGAATCATAGACATATGAGGGAATGAACCAGCAATTCCAATATAGATTAACTCAATGGGTGTAGAGGTTCTCTCATGACTGACTCTCTCATGCTTGTGCTTTGGGTGTTCTCCTAGGATGCAACCTTGGCAGACTCCTTTAGAAAACTTGATCTTTGGTAAAATTTTGACCATGTATTTGTCACTCAAATCTGAAATATAATTGTAGTTAAGATGGAAAAATCTCTCAAGGCAATTCTTGCTTGCTTCATTAGAATGAGTGAGAAGAGAATAGGGTTTTGAGAAAGGTAGGAAATGGGAAATTTGTATACCTTCGAATTGTGATCCACACAACCTTTTGCTATGAATCTACCATTTGAAATATATGAGATTTCAACTTCATTGGGAGAGAAGAAAACCTTCTTAGGAGACCAAGTGTGGGTCATATGATACATTGACAAGAGGTTAGAAGCAAGACCTGTGACATACAACACATTCCCTTTACTATAAGTAACAGATTCATCTCCCAAAACAATTTTTGGACGTTTCGAATCATCAAGAGAGGAGAAAGTATCCCTTTTCAAAACCATGTTCCTTGAAGCTAGAGAATCAACGATGAAGGTGGATTATCTTGAAGTGATGGCAAGCAAGGCATGAAATCTCTCCTTGCCATCTGGATTTGATCCTCCTTCCCTCTTCTTTGTTTATTCGGGAAGGAATATGTTGTTATTCTCTAGGAGTTGAGTCAACATGTCAATTTTCTTCATCATACAAGAGCTCCTAGGATGATAACCCTTACTACAGTATGCACAATTTCTCATTTCACCTTTGTTCTTCTTCTTCTGGAAGTTTATCTTGGAGCCTAAGGGATGCTCTTGAGAATTGGACTTGTCTCTCTTTTATTCAGGTGGCTTATTTGAATTGGATTTCTTCCTGCCTTTTGAATACACCCTTGAATCTCCAAAAACCAAAGCTTGGTCTTTGGAAGGTTTGATGGTGCCCATCATTACCAATTTATCTTTCTCCTGAGTGAGGGATTCCATGAAGTCAACAAGCTTAGGAATATTCCAGGCCCGTGCTATCAATTTGGTGGCATGGAAGGTCGAAAAAAACACAGAGTAGTCAGGACCAAGCTTTGAAAGTATGGTCAAGACTAGTTTCTCTTCCTTCTTTTCGATTCCACATTGTTTAACTGTACAACTAGGGCCTTAAACTTGGAAAAGTAGACTTGCAAGGATTCAAAGCTACTAGGACTCAATGAGATCATCTCATTCTCTAGTTGATGTCCCCTCATTTCATATGTATTTCCAAATAGAGTCTCAATATTCTCCCAAACATGATCTGGTGATGACAATCCATCCAGATGGAAGAGGAGGTCTCTTGAAATTCTCAAGCACAAGAGACCATAGGCCTCATCCCTTATGTTGAGCCATTTAATTTTATCTGATGCTGCATTGGGATGAAACTTAGTTTCCATGGTCACCTTGTATAGGCCTTTACTCAACAAAATATCCATCTCATCCTTCCATTAGAAAAAGTTAAATGGATTCAAGATGATCCTTTGAGATTGGTCCATATCTCAGCAACAACACCCTTCAAAAAGAAGAATGCACTCCCAGTCAATGATGTTGAACCTACAATAGAAATTTCAAAGGAGAGAAATATAACTATCAATGCTTTGATACCATGTGGAAATTAATCCCAAGATGTAGATCAATTACACACAAAATTACTAGTCAAGCATGCAAAATTCTACAAAAAGGAAATTGAATATGGAGCATAAAAAAAATTCTATTGAATAAGTGTACATAATCCAACCTCATAAAGTAATAGGATGTACAAATATATAATTACATCAGATATTCGAAAGCATAAGGATTCTATTCGAATTCGACAAAAAAAAGGCATACTAAACTAGTCAAAATCCCCCATAGGTGCATAAATCACTTTCCTAATCTGTCAAGATGCTCATGAATTGGATGATTGAGATGTATTAGATGATAATTGATGGAAATGTATCAGATCCATGCTTTTTTATGGATAAAAGGAAGGATTATGAGTTGGAAAAAAAAAACAAGGAATTTATTGCAAGACTAGCTTTTCCCTTTTGCCTTAAAACTGCTTAAAAGCAAGGCAGCTTTCAAAAAAAGCATAACTATTGTTTTTCTATTTTGGAATTACTGTAGATTTGTTAGAATATTTTCCAGGATGTTTCTAAAGCACTCCTTAATCCATTTTTAACGTTTGTTGACTTCTAGTTGCAAGTGGATGCCAACTAGCATAGTAAGGAATCTAGGAATAGGACAAAATTGAAAAAAAATAATGTCTCTAATGTGTAACTATGGGTTTGATTATTCTAACAAGTATGATATGATAAGAGGGAAAAATAATACACATATGGACCATGCATTAATTATTTAATGATAATTATATAAAGCATAGAGAAATATAATTTGAATTTCCCATGCAAATGTTTGAGTGAATGCCTCAAGCAATGCCTCAATAAATGCCCTCATCTAAGAATCAAATGAACTATTAATGAATGTAATCAGTTAAGTAATAATAAATTAATTTTCATAAATTATCATGCATCTATTAACTAAATACATAAATGTAAAAAAATAATAATAGAAATTGTGCATGATGACACTACGAGTGAAGCACCGATGACACTTAAATTAGCATGTTAACTAAGTGATCAACAATCAGTTACATAATGAGTTCAAGTCAATTATCATTCAGTTCAAGTAAGTTAACATTCAATTCAAGTAAGTTAACATTAAATTCAAATCACTTAACATTCAATTCAAGTAAGTTAACATTCAGTTCAATCCAGTTAACATTCAGTTCAAGTCAGTTAACACTCAGTTCAAGTCAGTTCACTTTCAGTTGAAGATAGTGAACATTCAATTAAATCTAATTGAGGAAAGGAAGGGTATTAATGTTTCAATGGAGGGAGTTCTAGTTAACTTGTCCTTCTGAGTGCACTATGTGGTGCTCTCAGTACGTTTATTGAGCCTCCTATGCAATACCTTCTATATTCTAGGGTTTCTGGATTATTATTAATATGATAGGGATATGGCAAGTTCAATACAGTTGGATACAATTGTTTTTGTAGGGTTACATTGGATCTCTCTTCTCTATTGTTGTAGTGATATCTCTTATTAGGAAATCTAATTATGTGTTATAAACCATCCTTTGGAAATATATATACCATACTCTAATAATTGGTGGGTTTTTCATCCTCCTTGTTTGGAGGGTTTTACTGGGGTATATATTATCTCTCATGATTGATTGATTTATATGGCTGATTTATGGAGATGATTTATATGGATGGTTTTTGAAGACGATTTACATAGCTAGCATATTTGTGATATTTACATGTGGTTGATATATTTATGAGATTCACATGTGGCTGATATATTCATATGTGGTTGATTTAAGAGATACATATGTGCTGAAATTTATTGATAAATTTTTTAAAGTTCAAGTTTCTCCGATTTTTCTCCAAACATCAACAACTAGTATATGACATAATCCTTGATAGAAGGATCAATCAACTGCAAAATCAAGAAACTACATAATATCTCATAAAGTGGAAGAACTTGCCAATAGAAGTGTCGACATGGGAATATGAGTTCTTCACTTATAAAAATACATAGTTAATCAAGTGTTCAAGACAACACTTGTTTGAAAGCGAGAGACATGAAAATCCCTATATATTATCATTACATTTCTATTTTTATGATAGTATTTTCTATATTGGTCACGTAGGAACTTAATTGTAATTGTATTGTTGACCGGAATTATAATTGTACCATTTCTATCCTATATATATATACCAAGGGGACCTTGTTTTAGGATTATCTCATTTTTCTTGTGCATTTTATATATTGTATAAGGAGGTTTTCCCCTCAAAGAGGATTCTTATGCATCTGTTTATTTTTTCTCAAGGTGTTGGGTTACTCTTTCCTACTATTTCACATGATAATATGAACCCAAAATCCAATGGCATATATGTCCCATTTTTGACATCAGGATTTCGAAAATATGAAAAGCCTTTCCTTTTATAAATGTCGATTGATTTTCATAGGATTTTCAAAAATAATATGGTGTCTTCAGATATCTAGCATTCCATTGTTGCATATTCGACCACAAATCTATTAATATATATGTTGGATATGTGACACATACACATTGGATATTTGACCACATACCCTTCGGATATCCAACCCCCAATACTTTACAGAAGGTCGTATATCCAACCAAATGTCTGTAGGATATCCTACACATACACCAACAAAAAAAGAGAAAGACGGACGACATTTGTTTTCGGTGGTATGGCATGGTCGTCTAAATCATAGGAAAGGTTGTCGGATATCTGACCACATAACCGTCGGATATTCGACACATATACCAACAAAAAAGAGAAAGAAACAACGACATTTTCCATTGGTGGTATGTAATACTCATCGGATATCGTGTGAAGGGTCGTCAAATATCTGACCACGATCAAGAATTAAAAAAAATACTAGTTCTATGTAGATTTTTCTACATAGGAAATCGTTCAGGTGTCAGAATTTGAAGACGTTCTAAGTAGCCCCACCTCCTTCAATGTTTTGTGTAAGTAGAGAAAGAACCTCTCAATCCATGGAAAATTTTGAAATAATTGTAGAAACTTAGGAGTGATTGAAGGTTCAGGATCAAGCTAGGCAATGTGCCATGGAAATGGAGAGTTACAAAAATGCTGGAAAAAACAATAGACTACCCATAAAGAAATTGAAATTCCAAAGAATCGAGGTTATAAGTAATATATTAATCATGAATAATCCATATCATTTTACTCACAAGCAAAGACCAGAAACAAATAACAATAGAGTAAGGTGGGCCATTGCAATTGTAAGAAAACACAGGTTGAAACTAAGGCTACAAATAAATTTACCAAACTCTGAAGTATTAAATCATGGCTCAAAAAGATGAATATAAGTATCTAACAAACATATGGTATAATCTCCATCCCAATACCATGAAAAAGTAAGAAACAACTCAAGGGAAACAAAATGATCAGGAAAAAATGCAACTGGAAAGCCTATATAGTCCATCACAATGACATCTCCAATTCAGTGACCAAGAAATCCAGCATTCAATGAAACAATCAAGAGGGTATGTTCCTACATTTTCCAAATTAAAACCAAATTGATATTTAGATTATTCCTTAGAGATTCCAATAGCAAGTGAAGCCTTACATATTAGAGAAAAGAAACAATCTTAAAAAACATAACGAAATTTAAACATTTTCATTACCATGACCAAGATGGGCAATCTTTATAGTTGGAAACCTCTCCAAATTCTCTATTTGGGTGGAAAGACCTCATGCAGGGTCCCTCAAAACTACATCATATTACAAACATTATTAGTACAATAAAAAATAATGATAAGATATTGAACATATATTCCAAAACTGTAAAGACTACATTGTTTTTTTAACAAACTCGTGAATTAAAAACATCACCAATTAATTTATTTCCTTAACTTGTAGAAAACATTAGATGAAATCTAATAGATGTAATAAATTTTGTTCATCCTAGTTCCATTATAAATAAGAAAGGAAAATATCACATTCTAGCATTGTACCTGTTGCAACAAGTATAGTAAGGTATTCATTGAATGAATTATCCAGAAATGTACCATGAACTAGAATTAAAACCCTCCCAAATCCTAGAATGATGCAATTTTACATTTGGCATAAATTGGGAAAGGATCCTTGCCTCATGTGAACTTTATAATCTCTTGAATACAAGTTATTTAGAGTATGATAACCCTAAACTCTCTTTGGTTTTCATATTCTCTCTAGGACACTTCAAGATTCCCACTATAGTACTACACCCATAAATAATTTCTAATACACTTCTTAGGTCGAAATGTTGTTCTACCCTAACATGTTTTTTATCCTTTGTTATTACAGGAATTAGGGTTTGTTGGTTGGTTCAATTTCATCCTTGCGGTCTCTTATGAACCTAAACACAATATACAAGAGAGTGTGGGAATCCCTTACTCATTTCTCTATTGGTTTATGCCCACAACTAGGGTTTATGTCTTAGCTGCAACCCTAGGGTTTATTGATCTACTATTGTGTTGATGCAATGGACATTGATAAAATTATCTTATCAATCTTATATTTTGTCATCCATATATGCATGCCCATGGTTTATTGTTAAACATTGAATTGACTAGTTATATTTTTGTTGATGCTAAATTTCATTTGATTTTACCCTTTCTCAAACTATCATAAGTATTCCAGGTCTTGATTTCCTTACATATTTTATTTTGAACATAATATTGCCTTAATAAATTTTTGAGTTCATTACATCATTTGTATCTTGCAGATGAATTTGTCTTGAGTCTTTGTACTTGTATTTATGCAAGCAAGGAAGGAACCACAGTTTTGGCGGAAAAATTAGAGGATACTTAGAGTGTTAATGTTTGAGTCCTTTTGTGAGATATAGGTAGATCCTAGGGAATGTGACAAAGAAAACCTAGAGGATACTTGGAGCCCTTTTCTTAGAAATCTTGTGTGAGGCATGCTTAGTGAAATAATAAAATTGGACTTGATGGTGTTGGTGCTAGCTTGTCGTAGAGCCTTTGGTGTGGCTAGAGAGCATGATGGGTAGTCAGAAATGCATACCACCAAGGAAGGTTGCATGTTGATAGGATCTCTAGCATTTTCATGAATATACAAGGACATTCTGACAATTGTGGTGTAAGAGATAAGATGTACAAATATCTATAGGATCCACTATGTCTTGAAAATGAAAATGGATCTTGAATATAAATAGGTTTGTGGAACTTCATTTCAAGGAATTCTATCTGAAAATATCACTATGTAAGAATTGCTTGCTTATGTATATATTGTTGGTGCTTAAATTCATTTGATTTTACCTTTTCTCAAACTGTCATAAGTAAGTGAGAAATGGATAATTTCTTACCTTGTTAGAGGCTTGGAAACTGGTCTGAAAAAATTAAAATAGTATGTGTTCTAATTTAACAATTATAGATAATACAATTATTAGTATTAATTGTCCGAATATGCATAGCATTTTCAATGAAATATTCCAAAGAAATTGATTACAGGAAAATATGGACAACTAGTACAATATGCCATACATGTAGGGCAAGGGATGTCAATTTTAAAAGTTGTACAACATCACGCTGATCATTAAGTTTTGTAAGTTGTATAGTGAACTAGTCAAACATGTCTTTATGACCATTTGTGCCAAGATTGACACCCCTTAAGGATGAATCTATATATGGGACCCTCCACACACCATGTCAATATATATTATATATGTTCAGATGAATATAATAATGTCCATAAGTCAACGTGTTACTTTAAATATCATACCATTTTATAAAGTTGTACTAATGCTTCTTATGCTTAAAATTTAAGTAGTAGAAGTTTTCTATATCTTGCACCAAATACGAGTAATAATGGGATATCAAGATAAAAACAAGAATTGGAAAAGCTCAAAAACTAGCATCCTGTTTACAAGAAGTGGTGGCATCTTGAACTTACCCTTACTTGCGCTTTTGTTAAATATAGAGATTTATAGTTGGAATTCACTCCATATTCTCTATTTGGATAGAAAGACTTCATGCAGGGTCCCTCACAAATACATCCTATTACAAATATTATTAGTACCATGAAAAATGATGGTAAGAGATAGAAACGATATTCCAAAACTGTAAAGACTACATTATTTTGCTAACAAACTCGTGAATTAAAAAACATCACCAATTCAATTATTGACTTAGATTGTAGAAAAAAATTAGATGAAATATAAAAAATGTAATAAATTTTGTTCATCCCAGATCCATTATAAATAAGAAATGAAAATAGTACATTCTAGCATTGTACCTGTTGCAACAAGTATAGTAAGGTCTTCACTCAATGAATTATCTAGAAATGTACCATAACTAGATCTAAAACCCTCCAAAATACTAGAATGATGCAATTTTACATTTGGCATAAATTGGGCAAGGACCCATGCCTCATGTGAACTTCCTAATCACTTAAATACAAGTGATTTAGACTATGATCACCCTAAAATCTCTTGTTATTAGTTTGCAGCTTCTCTCTAGAACAATTATGGATTCTCCCTATAGTACTACACCATTAAATAATCTCTAATATATTTCTTAGGTTGTAATGTTGTGCTACCCTATTATTGTTTTTCTCCTTGTTTATTACAGGAATTAGGGTTTGTTGGTTGGTTAATTTTCATCCTTGCGGTCTCTTACGAACCTGAACATGGTATACAAGAGAGTGTGGGAATACCTTACTCATTTCTCTATTGGTTTATGTCCTAGCTGCAACCCTAGGGTTTATTGACCTACTATTGTGTCGATTCAATGTAAATTGATAAAATTATCTTATCAATCTTATTTTTTTTCATCCATAGCTACATGCCCATTGTTTATTGTTAAACATTGAATTGATTAGTGATATTCTTGTTGATACTTAATTTCATTTGATTTTACCCTTTATCAAACTATCATAAGTATTCCATGTCTCGATTGACTTACCTATTTGATTTTGAGCAGCATATTTCCTTAAGCCATTTGCGAGTTCATTTGATAATTTTTATCTCCAAGATGAATTTGTCTTCTGTCTTTGTACTTGTATTTATGCAAGCAAGGAAGGAACCAGGGTTTGGGGGAAAAAAATGGAGGATACTTGAAGTGTTAATGTTTGATCCCTTTTGTGATATGCAGGTAGATCCTAGGGCCTCCGACAAAGAAAACCTAGAGGATATTTGGAGATCTTTTCTTAGAGAGCTTGTGTTAGGCATACTTAGTGAAATATAAAAAAAATGGACTTGATGGTGTTGGTGCTAGCTTGTTGTAGAGCCTTCGGTGTGGCTAGAGAGCATGTTGGGTAGTCAGACATGCAGACCACTAGGGAAGGTTGCAGGTTGAGAGGATATCTAGCACTGCCATGAATATACAAGGACATTCTGACAATTATGGGGAAAGAAATAAGATGTGCAGATATCTATAGGATCCACTATGTCTTGCAAATGAAAATAGATCTTGAACATAAATAGGTTTGTGGAAATTTATTTCAATGACTTCTATCTAAGAATATCACTATGTAAGAATTTATTTATTATGTATATATTGTTGGTGCTTACTTTCATTTGATTTTACCTTTTATAAAAACACCATATGTAAGTGACAAATGGATAATTCCTTACCTTGTCAGAGGCTTGGAAATTAGTGTGAAAACAGAAAAAATAGTATGTGTTCTAATTTAACAATTATAGATAATACCATCACTAGTATGAATTGTCCTAATAGCCATAACATTTTCAGTGAAATATTCCAAAGACAATGATTATAGAAAAATATGGAAAAATAGTACAATATGTCATACCTATAGAGAAAGGGATGTTAGTTTCAAAAGTTGTACACCATCACGTTGATCATTAAGTTTTGTAAGTTATATAGTGACCCAGTCAAACAAGTATTTATGACCATTTGTGCCAAACTTGACACCCCCCAAGGATGAAGCTATCTATGGGACCTACCACACACCATGTCAATATATATTGTATATCTTCACATGAATATACTCATGTCCATAAGACAACGTGTTACTTTAAATAACATATCATTTTATCAATTTGTACTCATGCTTATTATGCATATAGCTTAGGAAGTATAAGTTTTGTATATCCTGCAACAAATACGAGTAATCATGGGAAATCAAGATAATAACAATAATTGGAAAATCTCCAAAACTAGCACCACATTTACAAGAAGTGGTGGCATATTGAACTTACCCTTACTTGTGATTTTGTTAAACCTAGAGATTTATAGTTGGAATCCTCTCCATATTCTTGTTGGTATCCAACAACCTTCTCTCTTTTTATTTTTATTTTCAGTTAATAAAAGATGATATCAGTTTGACCATAATAATTCTTGAGAAAATTTTTAAGGAGTTCCTTCAAAATATTTGATTCGAAAGGTACTCCTAATTTGGGAAAACTAGAAACTTGAAACAAAAATCATTCTTATTTTGTAAATCCCATTTTGTGGAGGTGTCAATGATGGTTAATTTTGCATCTGTTAAACTTGCATCCTATATAGTCTGTTTTTCTTATATAATATTTGATTATATAGCGATGTACGCAAATTATACTTTTATTAGATCAACAATATACTCTTCGAGACTGAACTAATTGGACATTCACTTCTATGATTTTGAATCCGGTAATGTCATTCTCCTATATACTCTTCTCAACTTATATAAATTGAGACTTCATTTTTTGATTTTGGATAATCTACAAGGTATATGGAAAGGTGCATTTTTACCTTAAATGATTATTAGGATAATAATATTTATCTATTACTTAACCTAAAAACTATACTAAGATTGCACTTAAGTGACTATTTTAAACCATGTATTAAACATGTCTTTTACCATAGCTGCAGTTTAAACCATACAAACGCTCTATTAATGAATTGTATGTGACACATGTTTCTAAGGATATGGAAAAATTTTCTCCTACCTCTTCGAGGTTATTTCGATGCTAAACATGGCTACCCAACTAAATTTCTCAAACCTTAGTGGCGTCCTCTCCTCCAAATTATTATTAGGTATATTACTTGTGACGATAGTTTTTCTCATGTCCATTTGTAGCATCTCTGACTGATCATGGCATATAAAGGTTCGAAGTTTAATTTTCCATATTTCTTATTTATTAGTCTTGAAAAAATGGCTTATGCAATTCAAAACATTGTTGGTGATCAAGATAAGAGTTTATTTCATCATGGTTTTTTTAAAATTGTAATTTTGTATCAGTTATCCTATGTGGGTAGGAATTGGGACGAGTTTCTAAGTGAAAATAAGTTTGGGAAAACCCAATATTGGCCTTATCCCTTACCCAAAGTCCAATAGAAGAGAAGGCGAGCCTCTTTGCATGAGTATTAAAAATTAGAGCGACATCGAACCCTAAGGATAATCAAACCAGTGACCCTATCTTGTGAAATGATTTGAAAGTTAAAATTATAGAGGATGGTTGTATTCTAGTTGTTGATGCTTTAATTAACCTCTTGCATCCTATTAAACCCCATGATATACCTGTGCAAAAGTCAAAAGGGTTAGAGAATTGTCAAAATAAAGACTTTATTCTTCACAATGAAGTTAGTACTAAACAAAAAAGAGTGGGTATCTATTAATAACCATAGGTTTACCCATAGTATGGCTACAATCTTAACTCCTATAATGACACAACATCAAAAGGAACCCCCTTTGGTGGAGATTGTAAGTGAGGATGGGGATCTCTCTCCAATTCATGAATCCTCTCACGATGGTGATTTCCACAAGGAGAGAATGGAGATTAATAAATCCATGGATACCCTAGTAAACTTGGAGTCCATTGACAGGTCATATCCTTTTCAATGTGAAAAAAAACCTTCATGCATGGGTGATTCATCGCCTTCTCGTAGCAAGAAGAACCTCAATTAGTCGATAAAAAGGGTGTTCAAGGAAAATATTACTCAATTAGAAACCACACTTGAATAATATCAGTAGAATGAATGTGTTATGTAAGATGAAATCAAGACTCTTAAAAGTGAGTTATTGTTATGGGTAAATCGTTGGTAGAACCTGAAGTCAAAGAAATACAAGTACAAATCCATGAAACAATCTCTAGTTTTGGCTAATGAAAGATTAGTGAAACAACAAAAGCAACAGAAAGTCAAAATATTAAAATTTTGATTCAGATTTGACGAAGCTAGACGAACAACCAAACTACATATCACTATGTAGTTCATTTTTGTTTCAGTTTTGTCTATAGTTGGTTGATTTATCGATTTTTGAAAGGTAAGTGGATAGTTTTAACATCACCCCTACATAAGCGTAGATTGTGTAGGAGTGCCCATGAAATATTTATTTGCTATTTCATTCATTGAATATAGATTTTAAATGAAGGATTAACATTATGTTTAAACTGTTATCATAGGTGGTCTTCACATTTATCCCTGTTAGAGAATTAATCCACCTAGTACCATGGTCATACACCTAGGATACATTTTCATTAGCTTTCATGCTATGTCATATTGTCCAAAACTAGGCTATGTTGATCTACCTTGGTCTATTGTGTGTTTGGGACTCATTTACTACAGTTGTGGCACTCTGCTTTGATCATTCTGACAGTTGAGGCACTCCACTTTGATCATTTTGATAGTCCAGGCACCCTCATTGATGACATATTAGTCTTGGTGCACTCCCCATCCATTAAATCAGGGAATATGTTTGACCATAGGCGCTAGTGCATGTATTTGGTGGTTTTTGGCCTTCCTTGGGAATTTATTGCCTCCTAGAGCCACTTACACTAACCCATGTGCTCACCCACGCCTAGAATGCCCTCATTTATGATCCAACATGCTTCAGCCATGTTCACACTAGCATTATTGACCGTTTGGGATGTTTAGGGAGCTTGTTGGTCCACCTCGAGGGGTTTTGAGGTCAAATCATAGTTTGACACATGTATGCATCCATATGGAATCCAAAGGCTAATAATTTCTCTCTAATTTAATATAAAACTGATCCATAAATATTTACATGTTGGATAGTGATAATAACTTTTGTTATTGATGTTGGAGGAGCTAGTCGGTGAGCCAACTAATTGGAGATTAGGCCGGCAACATGAGGTCATGTTGGTTGACCGAACCGACAGGTAGTTATATGTAACTATTTTTAAATCATATATATTAGGCTATTGAGCTAGATGAGAACTCATAATTTTGTGTATGTATGGACCCTCATGTTATAATATAATTTGTTATTTCCTTATCTATGTTCTTGTCTCTTGTGTCTGTTATGTCTATATGATTCCATGTGTATTATTGGTAACCCTCTGTGATCTATGAGATTACAACATTGGTTTTTTTGCTAGTATTACATATATGAACATAATGACTATATGCAGATGATATCAGAATAGGAGATTAAGAACTGGTGGGAGCGTAAGATAGCAAATTATTTGTAGAACTACGCAAAGAGAAATAGATTAACCATTGATCAGGTGAAGGAGAAATTCTTCACTGAAACACATGAGAAGTTTGTAGAATCGGTACCACAGCTTTTGAAAAAACTTCTGGATGAAAAATTTGGAAGCAACTAAGGACCTGTTGAATCCCCAACTATGTATGTGGTTGATTAGGGTGATGAAGGCTTACAACACACAGATAAAACCCAGCCAAACGCTTCAAACAATCCCACGCAGGTATTGTTCTGTTCTCGAGCTGTTTGGTATGGTAATCCCCCACGGATACTTATGTAGCCTCTGTTGGCTTATGGATGGATTTGATCCACAAGGGGATCTATTTTCCAGAATGGAAAACACAGAGTTACGAACATAAAAGGAAAACTAAAACCTTAACTAGGAAGAATAACCTAATATAAATCTAAACTATTTTGAAGAGGTGTTGAATGATTGACAGGCTGTCTTGAGCTGTGTGTAGAACATACAATTCATCACATTGACAGAAATGTAAATAGAATGAAACTATAATTACTGAGATTACAATTGTTTAATGAAAATTAAATAACAATAAATCAGAGTTAAACCATTCAAGATAACCTGTAGGTGCTCAAGTTAGTTGAAAAACCAACTTATAAGCTATAAAACTCTCACTGTTGAAGAATTTGCAGAAATAGATAAAGACAATTCATAAAAGAAATTTCATGAAGTTTTATCAATGTATTAATAATTAACAGTGATAAATTAGAGTTAAATAAACACATAAACCAATTGCAAATGAATCACAGTACTATCTGATCATTTGGAATAAGAAAACTGAAACTGCCAAAGAAATTTAATAGATCAAATACAAAAGATAAGAATTGCAACATTGTATTATATTCAAAATTATCTGTAACAAATTACATAAAAGAACTTAGAAAAAGATGAAGTGTTGTTCAATCCCTTGTATCAGTCTCCCTTCCAAAATTCAAAAGTTCAAGAGCCCTTGATACATCGGAGATCATTTACTTAAATAATTATTACAAACAATGGAACTTCCCCTTAAAGGGGATCCAAAACTAAACAAGGCTAATGTCCTAGGAAATATTTCCAGACCCTCCAAATTCGCAGCAACTCCTCGATATCAGGATAAGTGGCTGATTCTATGCCTAATTGAGCATTACATTTATAATCCTTGACCTCATTCTTATCAAACTTATGCCAAATTCGGATGTAGACATGAATATTTATTTGCACTACAAATGGATGTTTGATTAATTGCTCCACATCATGTATGCTGATGTGGTCCAATTCCTTGATTTTCTCCTCCTGGTCATCCCTTCGTTTCTTAACCTACTCAATCATCAGTCCAAGTGGACATGCCTTCTCAATAAGCGCCATGGTAGGAAAGGATAAGTCAGTCATGATATGATCAACTGCATACCATATTCTGCCATAGATATCCTGAGATTTCTTTATGGCAATGGCCACTGTATAATCCTAGTCTTGCCATGCTCCCAGAATAGTTCTATCTCTTTTAAACTGAAAAGGGGTGAGAAGAGTGATATTATAAGGCCTCTCCTTCATGTACCTCTTCCAATCAGTGACTTCATCATAAGCTTTTGAAACCTGCTGTCTTTTCTCAATTAGGTCCTCCAAAACCACAAACATCTTGTCAAACACTGTATGAGTCTCCAATATATCAGCAAGAGTTCCAAACAACTCACATATCAAATCAAAATGTTCCCTGTTAGTTATGATAGCAAGCTCCTTAAACTCTTCTTGGGAAAACCTAGAAAATGAAGATGAAGTTGCACTTGTAGTTGCATATTCATTTTGCTTCTCTAATGCTGCAACCTTTTGAACCAAAGTAGCATTATCATTCTTTTCTCTCTGCAACTCTGCACTGAGAGAAACATTCTTTAGTTGGAGTTCATCCTGTTTGTCCTCATGTTGTTTCTTGAGCTGCTCTAGTGCTTCTTTCAAACTGATAATTTCTGCCTTTTGTTTATCAAACTTTGTGTTTAGAGAGTTGATAGCATCCATATTGGCACCCATGAACACTCCTAGAATAGAAGCTGCATCTGTAGCATAGGCTTGTGGATCACTTGATTGCGGTGTCCATAAAACTTCATTAACCATTGACATATCCATATCATTCTGATCTTTACCCCTCTTCTTGCCCCGTATTACCATATTTATTGGATTTACTATATCGATATTCACCCAAATATATGTTAGAATAATCAACCCATATTTATCTACCTTAGACACTAATTTAATTATTTTTGTCTTATTTTCCTAGTTCATGTGTCCCACCTTATGCAAGTTGTCAATTACCTATCCATAGTGGTCGAACTTGCCTAATTTGACCCATGCAGTGCTTGGTAAACCTCAAGGAATCAATTCTGCTTTATTCCTGGTCTCCTAGGTGCCCTTCTACTTTTTCTGCTTTATTGCCTGTTTTTTCAGTGCTTTAAGGCAATAGGGAAAGTTTGACTAGGTGAGGTGAACTAGTTTTTTGTCCTCTTCATCCTCCACTCTTTTCTCCTTGTAAAAGCATGTATTAGTTGTCATTCCATCACTCTTTATATTTCCTAAGCGCTTTTTCCAATTCGTGAGCTCCATGACTGATTTGGGATCAGCTTTTTGCACCTATGGGGGATTTGCTTAATTTTAGTAAGCTTGCTTTATGCTAGATTCGAATTGCTCCTCATGCATTTGAATCCCTTATGTAATTATTTAATGAAGCAACCTATTATGTTATAGGTTTGGCTATTGTACACTTATTCAATACAGTTTAGTGTTCAGCTCATGATTCAGTCTCTTTTGTGAGTGATTTTGCATGTTCAATTGATAATTGTTGTGAGTAAAATTAATCTATCACTGGGTTCAATTTCCACATGGTATCAGAGCCATTGGATATTGATTTATCTCCTTCAAAATTGTTTTTCAAGTTCGACATCAGTGACTGGGAGCCTTCTACTGACAGCCAGGACAATTTCTAAGCTATGGATCAATCTCAGAAGATCATCTTGACTCCCTTCAATTTATTGGAATGGAAAGCAGAGATGGAGATACTATTGAGAGAGAAAGGCCTCTACAGGGTGACTATGGTAACAGAAGCAGAGCCCAATGCAGCTGCAGAGAAGATAAAATGGCACAACAGGAGGGATGAGGCCTATGGTCTCTTGTGTTTGAGTATTTCCAGAGATCTCCTTTTCAGTATTGATCGATTGACATCACCGAATGAAGTATGGGAGAAGCTTACTGATCTTTTTGGAAAGACAAATGAGATGAGGGGACATCAAATAAAAAATGAGCTGATTTCCCTGAGTCCTAATAGATTTGAATCTCTGCAACTCTATTTCTCCAAGTTCAAAGCACTTGTTTTGTAGCTGAAACAGTGTGGGATCGAAAAGAAGGATGATCAGCTGGTCTTGGCATTCTATCGAAGCTTGGCCCTAACTATTCAGTGTTTGTTTCAACCTTCTATGCCACAAAATTGACAGCTCGAACCCGGAAGATGCCTAGCCTTGCAGATTTCATGGAATCTCTCACACAAGAACAAGGCAAGTTGGTGATGATGGGAACCATCAAACCATCCAAAGATCAAGCTCTGATTACTGGAGATTCGAGGGTGGATTCAAATAGCAAAAAGAAAGCTAAAAATACACCTTAGCAAAAGAGAGACAAGAACAAGTCTATAGAGGAGCCACAAGGTTCCAAGAAGAATAACCAGAAGAAGAAAAACAAAGGAGAAATGAGCAAGTGCGCATACCGTAATAAGGGAAATCACACTGAAAGATCTTGTATGAAGAAGCAAATAGACATGCTGACCCAAATCCTGGAGAAGAATGGCATCTCCCTTCCAGATAGCTCAAAGAAGAGAGAAGGAGGATCAAGTTTAGATGACAGAGAGAGAGTTCATGCATTGGTTTCTAGCACATCAAGCTCACCCAGTTTTATCATTGATTATGGAGCTTCAAGACACATGGTTTTGACCAAGGAGGCCTTCTCCTCACTTGACATGTCGAAGGGACCACCTATAGTACTAGAAGATGACTCTCACATTGAAATTTTGGGCAAAGGGAGGATTGATCTTGATCATGGCCAGTTCATCAATGTGTTGTATGTTCCTGGTCTTGCCTCCAACCTCTTGTCAGTGTACCAGATGACTCACACTGGGTCTCCAAATAAGGTCATATTCTCCCCTGATGAAGTTGAGATCATAGAGATCTCAAGTGGTAAATTCATTGCAAAAGGAGTTGCAAATCATGCTCAGAAGGTATACATGTTCTCACACTTCCTACCCTACTCAAACCCCTCTGCTCTTCTGATTCATGCTAATGAAGCAAGCAATCTTTGGCATGAAATATTTGGCCACCTAAATTAAAAGTATCTTTCTGATCTTAGTGAAAAAGAGATGGTCATAGGGTTTCCCAACATAAAATTTTCCAAAGGAGTCTGCCAAGGTTGTAGCCTAGGAAAACACCCAGAGCATAAATTTGAGAGAGATAGTCATGAGAGAACCTCTGCACCCCTCAAGCTAATCCACATTGATGTTGCTGGCCCATTCCCTCATATGTCCATGAGTCAGGCCAAATATGTATTGACTTTCATAGATGACTTTTCCAGGTATTGCTGGGTTTACTTCCTAAAACACAAGTATGAAGTTTTTGGCCTCTTCAAAGTCTTTAAGGCTTTGGTTGAAAACCAGTCTGGGAGGAAAATCAAGGTCCTCAGATCTGACAATGGTGGTGAGTATGTCAATTCTGAGTTTATTAATTATTGTGCAGATGCAGGTATTCAGATGCAACATTCTATCCCTTACACACCACAGCAAAATGGTGTTGCTGAGAGGAAGAACAAATCACTGAAGGAGATGGCAACATGCATGATGGAGGCCAAAACTTTGCCACCAAAGTACTGGGCCGAAGCTATCAAATTTGCAGCCTATATCCAGAATAGGGTGCCTCATAAAAAACTTGAAGGTATGACTCCTTTTGAAGCATGGAGTGGGAAAAATCCAGATGTGACCCATTTCAGGATTTTTGGCTCAAGGGCTTGGGCTAGAATTCCAGCAGAAAAGAGAAAGGCTTTGTAGCCCCAAAGACAAGAGTGTCTATTTGTTGGATACTCTAAAGATTCAAAAGGGTACAAACTGATAAATTTGAGCACAAACAAATCCTTCATCGAAAGGTGTGTTCAGTTTCAAGAAGAACCCCTTGCAACAGTAGAAGTTGGAGAAGCCTCTTCACCACCTGAACCTCTGAAAGTAAGTGAAGAGTTTGTTGAACATGATGATTATGATTTTTCTGATGGATATGAGTTTATTGCAGACCCTAACATCCCTATAAGGCCAAAATGGGAAGCCAAGACACTACATGCAGCAGGAGAGCTACCTGGGGATCCCAATGACCCAAGGAGGACTAGATCTCAATTTGAGAGTGGTCTGTGCATGAAGGATCCTATGTTTGATGAGAAATGCTAATTTTTGGTGGAATATAATCCTCAAACATATGAATAAGTAGCAGGAGATCCAAGATGGCAAGCTTCCATGAAGGAAGATTTCAACTCACTCCAGAAGAGCAACACATGGGAACTAGTGGATCTTCCCCCAGGGAGGAAGTTAGTTCAGTGTAAGTGGGTCTACAAGACCAAATTTGCTGCTGATGGTTCACCACTGAAGTAAAAGGACATAATGGTAGCCAAGGGCTACTCACAGGTTCATGGGATAGATTACAATGAGACCTTTGCCCCAGTGGCAAAGATGGATTCCATCAGGCTAGCCCTAGCCATTGCAGCCTCAAAGCAATGGGAGGTACATCACATGGATGTAAAAGTTGCCTTCCTGAATGGAGATCTCACTGAATATATATATATATGCAGAAGCCTCAAGGTTTTTCTACTAACCCTTCTCTTGTGTGTAGGTTGAGAAAGTCATTGTATGGGCTAAAGCAAGCCCCCATAACTTGGTATGCCAAAATCGATAGCTTCTTGCTATCACTGAATTTTGTTCGGTGAAAATCAGATCCAAATGTATATTTGAAGTTAATTAATGGTTCATTAATGATCATTGTGTTATATGTTGATGACCTCCTCATTACAGGAATCTCAAAGGGTGAGATTGCTTCCTTAAAGGGTGCAATGAACCAAGTCTTCTCCATGACAGATTTGGGGCTCTTAAGCCAATTTCTGGGGCTTGAGATTGCTCAAACCAAAGCTGGAATCAAGGTGCACCAGTCCAATTATGCCTTGGATTTTCTGAAGAAATTCAGAATGAAGGATTGCAAAGCAAGCAAACCTCCTTTCCTTTCAGGAGTGAAGTTGGAAGAAGTTGATTCTTCACCTATGGTAAACAATACACTGTATAGGAAATTGATTGGATGTTTGTTGTATCTGACACACACTAGACCTAATATTTCTTATGCAATAAGTGTGGCTTCTAGATACATGTATCAGCCTCATGAGATCCATTGGAAAGTAGCCAAAAGGATCCTTAACTTTTTTCAGGGAACAAGGACACATGGGATCTTCTATAAAGCAAAATATGATCTTGATTTGATTGGATTTACTGACAGTGATTGGGCAGGTGATAGCACAGACCAAAAGTCCACATCAGGATATGTGTTCATGCTTGTAGAAGGGCCAATCAGCTGGTCAAGCAAGAAATAGAGTTCCATTGCACTCTCATCTACAGAAGCAGAGTACAGAGGAGTTGTTAATGCAGCAACTCAATGTTTATGGTTGCAGGGTTTACTTGGAGAATGTGGTTTCGAATCAGAGTACTCAACTACCATCTACTGTGATAGCTAGAGTACCATTCGAATATGCAAAGATCCAATTCATAAGCAGAGAACCAAACACATTGAGATCCATATGCACTACATCAGAGGGATTGTGCATGATGGCACCATTCACCTACTCTTATGTTCATCTTCAGAACAAGTAGCTGCTATCTTCACCAAAGCATTTTGTGAGAAGAACTTCAGCAATCTAAAATCACTACGGGGGATTGCTGATCATGCTGTGAAGCATGAGTGAAGACAAGATATCCAAATTTTGTTTTACAGTCCATGTTTAAGGGAGGATTTTCCCATGTGGTTTTTGCCTCTTTCCTTGGTTGTATGGACATGCAGTATGTAAAGGGTGACTAAGCCTTTTTCTTAGGCCCTATATTTTTCTGATATATTACTCATAAGTCAGGCTTAAGGGGGGGTGTTAGAATAATCAACCCATAGTTAGCTACCTTAGACATTAATTTAATTATTTTTGCCTTATTTGCCTAGTTCGTGTGTCCCACCTTATGCAAGTTGTCAATTACCTATCCATAGTGGTCCAACTTGCCTAATTTGACCCATGTAGTTCTTGGAAAACCTCAAGGAATCAATTCTTCTTTATTCCTGGTCTCCTAGGTGCCCTTCTGCTTTTTCTGCTTTATTGCCTGCTTTTTCAGTGCTTTACGGCAATAGGGAAAGTTTGACTAGGTGAGGTGAACTAGTTTTTTGTCCTCTTCATCCTCCACTCTTTTATCCTTGTAAAAACATGTATTAGTTGTCATTCCATCACTCTTTATATTTCCTAAGCACTTTTTCCAATTCATGAGCTCCATGACTGATTTGGGATCAGCTTTTTGCACCTATGGGGGATTTGCTTAATTTTAGTAAGCCTGCTTTATGCTAGATTCGAATTGCTCCTCATGCATTTGAATCCCTTATGTAATTATTTAATGAAGAAACCTATTATGTTATAGGTTTGGCTATTGTACACTTATTCAATACAGTTTAGTGTTCAGCTCATGATTCAGTCTCTTTTGTGAGTGATTTTGCATGTTCAATTGATAATTGTAGTGAGTAAAATTAATCTATCACTGGGTTCAATTTCCACAATATACCACAAAGTATTCATTAAAATCATCTTTGACCTCATCAATAGGAGGTATGCTTAGGGATGTGGATATCAACGATGATGTTTGAGTTGTGGTTTGAGAGGGAATAGCCATAGTGATATGAGAGGTGGTAGGGGAGGAAGTAACATTTTGAACAAGAGTCACTTCAGGGGCTGAAGAAATGTCCTGAACAGAAGATTCCACATAAGGAAATTACATAGTAGTATCCTTAAGAAATGATGATGGTGATACTATTGCAATTTTCTCAGACATAGGGGATGAAATTGAGCTAATTGAAGGAATATGCAAAGGGATTTTGAAAAATGGATTCTCAACAGATGAGAGAATAGGTTCAACCCTAGGAACAGTGTGATTGAATTGGGTATACAAGTAGCATTATGGTAGAGCTCTGTCATAAAAGGTGTCACAACAGAACCATCAGAAAACGATGACAAAGCCATTATTGAAGAAAGAAGTATTGCTGAAGAAGAGGGAGCAGACTGACATAAAGGTTGAGATTGAGGGATAGAGGATGAAGGATTACCATTACTACCATTGGTGAGATTTTGAAAATCATTATCAGTATCAATAGTAATAGGCACAGGAGAAATTCTGTCCTCCCCTTCCTCTGAATGAGTCAAGTCAATGGTAGAGGCATGAGCAGATGAGATTAAAGATTGTATCCATTTGAGAGGCTCTTGTTCGATCTGTGCTAGTACAAACTGAATATTATCATTCACAGTAGTCACTTGAGCATCTTCAATTGGGCATGAGGTTGCAACTTCCTAAGTATTCAGTGCTAAAGTCAATTCGTTTAGCCTTTGCTTTATCTGCTCTAAAGTCTGCAAATAATCTCTAACCTCCTATTCCACAGATACCTAGGGATTTTCTCCCATGGGAGATTTCCCTTTATCCAAATTAGAGTTTGTTCCCACAGGTGCAGTTTTGGATGCCAAAAATTCTTTTCTTACAGATCGTGCTTCTTTTTCTTCCCTGCATTTTTCCATCCTTTCCAGGATGTTCAACTCCATAGATCTGTAATGTTTTACCCTATCTCTGATCTCCTTCTGATACTGCAAGATATGGATTTTTTCTTCTTTGCTCTTAGCCCTTTCCAGGACTTCAGAAAATGTATCTACTGCCTGATAAATGAAATCATCTGGAGTTTATTCATGAACATAACCTATTTTGAAATGATTTTTCCTCAGGTGTAAGTCGACAATCCCTTTAAGATCGTGCTACATTTTTCTTGCAAAACCAAGTTTAAGTGACATTATATGGTCACTCAGCTTCGATGCCCAAGAAAAAGAGGGAACGCTCAAGGATCCAAGTGTAATAGGAAACCTTGTCCAAACTTTTCTCTTTGGTGCAACACATTTCTTGTAGATTCCCTCTGTAACTGTCTGAAATGAGATCTCTTCTAAGACCAACATGTATGGGATGACCTTAGGCAACATGTGAGCTATGTTGCTGCCATAAACCCTAATATAGGTGAAATATTCACCCACATACCAGTATCCCATAGTGGCTATGAGATATTTTGCTTTCGGTGAGAACGCATGGGCTTCTTTGTTGAAAATCAGAAAATACACCCTGCCAAGAAAACTTTCACATATGTCATAGACTGAGTCACATAGTTACTATCCCATAGCTTAGAATGGTAAATATGTACAGGTGGGGCTAATAATTCCCAACTCCATCCCAAGTTAGGGTATCGGAAATCAGCATAGAAGATGTCCACAATGAAGGCGGTAATATAAAAATTGGGTTTTTCTTAGCAGTGGATTTTCGGAACTCCTGGATGGCATTTTTAAGTTCTAGTGATAAAATTGAGGCCCAAGGGAAAGATTCAGCTGTAGTAATAATGTGATGGGTGATGGGAGCCCATTCCTCTTTAAAGAAAGAACAATTGAGAAGGCCATAAATCCTGCACAACATCGCTTCTAGTAGGGAGTAAGGCCTTTTAAACCACTCGATAGGGTATAATTCATCTTTCCTCTTGGAAAATTTGCGGGGTTTCATCATCCATGATTTGAACATTGGGTCGAAATTGAATTTGGATTTGGCAGCTCTAACAAAGTCTTCATCTAGGAGCTCAATATATGGTTTAAGAGCATAAATACTGACAAAGGTTTATGAGGGGAAATTGGCTAGCTGAGACCCGGTACTGGTATTGAAAGAACGTTCTTTCACATTGGCGTGGTCAATAATCCATCTCACAACATCATTTTAAGGTAGGATGGTTGGTCTGGAAGCAATAATATGTAGGACAGAATCTCTAATTCTCTCATAAACAGTTTGGTCACTTTGAAAATCTCAGAGGTCATTGTTATCAAAAATTAAGTAAACCTGGGACCAATCTAAATGGTAAGTTTCAGTCACTCGGTTGTTAGTATCAGAAAAGACACCAAAGTTTGGATCTTTGGTGAACATATCCTTCTAAAGGTTTTTACTTCTGGTAATTCTGGGGGCTTTGGACGTTGCCATGTGTCGGTTTGAATATTTATAGCAGAAATTAAAACTGAATTATATAGTAAGCACAGTAAACAATTTGAATTTCAAGAAAGAAACCTGGTAACCAACCTGAAACTGTAGCAATCACTGTCGAAATTGCGTGGTAAAATTTGGAGGTAAAATCACACAGTAGAGTGAATTATAGCAGTAAAAGATAGTAAAAAATTGTAAATCAATCCATCATATTTATAATTCTTAGGAAATAATATAGACCGTCAGATGAGGGTAAAAAGAAAAAGAACGGTCAGGATCAGCTTTGCGGGATCAAAAACAAAATTGTGAGTTTATTAGTTCTTCTGCAACCTGCATTCCGCAACTTGCGAGTTGTGGGATGCGAGAACACAAAATAGAAAAAAATGATTCAATCCACTCCACACCCCACATTCCACTTCTTGCAGGATGCGGAAATACGCAAACCAAAATGCAAACAAATGATGACCCCGCAACCCACACTATGCAAGTTTCGGGATGCGGGATGTAGGTTGACTAAAAATAAACACACATAAAAAATTCTCCCACATCCCGCATTTACGGGATGCAGGTTGTGGGTTTGAAAATGAAATATCAGAAAAATAAAAGGTTTCCTGCATTCTGCAACTTGCGGGTTGCGGGATGCGGGATAGAACACGATCCAAACAAAAACCCAATATTACTGCATTTAAAACAAAGAAATTAAACATGGATTTTTTTGGAAATTTGGCTAAGTTAATGAATCCCAAAAATAAAAATATTAATGGAACCTTTAAAGATTACGAAGAGTCTTACCAAGTAATCTTCGTATGTATAATTGGGCTCTCGTGTCACAATGGCATGGGATATGTTTTACCCACAACAGGACCAAGAGCTGCTGGAGAAACTGATTTGAGGGGGATGAACAAGATTGTTGCAATGGTTTGAAAATATTACAGATGAATTCTGTGAGGAACAAGCCATAGAAGAAAGAACTTTGGTCAAAAGTGTTCATAAAAGGTTTTATGCAGACCTTACAGAGCAGTTCCTTTTCTCCTAAGGACCCTTATGTTCAAATTCCTAATAGAAAAGGGAGTGGGCCATATTGTAGAACCTTGTCTATCACTACATGAAATGCCACCAAATTCGAACTGGGCGGAGAAATAGAAAAAGTGGGAAAAATTCATTGTTGAAAGGGAGTGGGAGTACTTCCTAAGAAAATAAATAGAATTATCCGAGCTTTCTAAAGCATCGGGTAGGCTATGGGGGGGTATCTGGGCATATGTTGGGGTAAAGTAAAAAGGATTCTAGTCAACTGAAGAAGATACCATCACCAACAATGAAAAGTCAACCTAAAAAGGAAATCGAATGAACAGTGACACACAAAGGTACGATGGATTTACAGAAAGTAGAAAGAGAGAAGAGGCTGAAAAGAAGCGAAGAGAGAAGAGAACGGGCTATAGCACTACAAAGAGGGATGAATACTAGGGTGACATACCAGGAAAGAAATCCGCCAGAGTTAGGTCATGACTGACAGGAAGAAGGCATGGACGAAGAAGCATCACCCATGGAAGAAGACTTGTGGATAGAGCAATGAGAAGCTCTCTAAATAGAAATTCCCCAGGAGATAAGACCTCTGTCTCAAACAAATTCGATTACCAGGATACAGTCCATTGTCGAAGAAGACCTAAGAATAAGAGTTGGTGAGTTTGGTAAATGGATCCGACTAGACGACGAGGTAAACGATGATAATTAACTAGTGATTCGTTGACCGGAGGGAGGAAATTGGATAACACTTTAGGCATACCCTTCCAACTAAAGTATCCACTTTCTTTACCTAACACATGAAGGAGCAACCCCCCTGCCAAACAAAACTTTGAAAAATATGGAACAGACGGACCTGCAGACAAATCAGTGCAGTTGGACATCGACAATAGAAGTCAACCTAAAACAACTGCTTGTTAGAGAAGAAATGACAAACAAAATGATCGACAGGAACGAAAGTTCTGTTGACAATAGCTCTGCATAGTGAGACAAACAAAAAATCCCACGACCCCCACCACTGCCACCTCCTGGAGGAGACAGCGAAAGCGATATAGACATGGGTCATTGATCAACACATATCCCTCTATACGAGGGTGGTGAAGATCCTAGATGACATTGGTTCATCTGCAAGTCAATATGGGAGGCAAATCAAGTTACGTTCAAAGAACGATAGATGGCACAATTCGTCGGTGACTTGAGGAAAAGAGCACTAACATGGTACATGACCTATATCGAGAGAACTCCACAAGCATATAAAGCAGAAATTAAAGCACAATTCTTGTCTTTCTTTAAAAATCCAGACGCAAAACATCTGGCAGCCAAAAATCTGAAAACAACATCTCAGAAGCCAGCAGAGTCTGTCCGGGAATATGAAAAACAATGGAAGGACCTCCTCATTTAACTAGACTATGTAATTGATGAAAAAATATTAATTCAGTGGTTTCTTGCAGGTCTATCACAGAAAATCATAAGGCACATAAGGTTGGAGACGTTTAAAACATATGAAAATGCACTTACCAAAGCTCTGTAAGTAGAGATGGACGGATATTTCCTAGCACATCCCGTTGTAGATTGGAAGAACAACTAGAAATCATGCAGAAATAATTGAAAGAGCTGAGCCTCAAGAATCAGGATGTCTAGTGCACAACATGCTCAATGACCAGACACACTAAAGATAATTGTCATCAAGACATAAGTCGATAGGACGTTTGGTTTGTTCAGACAAAATGCTTCTGCGACATTTTCCAAGAACATGGAGAACACACAACAAAATATTTCCCATATAACATGAAAAATGGCAAGGCATCTTGGTGTGCAATCTATGAGGTAAAAAGTCATGCAATGGTCGACTGCCACCTAAATTTAAAGAACCCACAAAACTACCAAGCAGTTTACCAGACGAGCCCAATCGCGTAGAATAATGATAAAAACCAGCGAAGCAATGAACAAAATGAGCCAAACAATCAAATATATGAAGGTTGTCGATATGAGCGTTGGTTCGACAACCGTCATGGAGGATATGGAGGTCGAGACGATTTTCTGGAAATCATGACAATCGACCACGTCAGCCCATCTAGTGCTTTACATGCTAAAAAGAAGGCCATCGATATGCATAATATCCATACAAGGATAGAACCGATTTAAAGTTTTGTACTAGCTATGGTGTAGGAGATCACTCATTAGAGGATTGTCCCACCATGTTCGACAAAATAAATAAAAAGAAAAATTTTAAGGTCTTGTCGTGTGTTCAAAAACATGATGTAATCAATACAAAGAACCTGCACATAGTAACCCGACAAGGGACAAAAATTGGGAATGATAATCCACGTATAAGCAAAATCAAAGAAAAGAACAATTATCCTAACCCGGCTAAACAAAAACAATTATATAACGACGCAACACATATATTTAAAGAATTTTCTAGATAGGAAGAAGCCAATGACACTCGACAAAACAGAGTTAAAGAATTAATACGATTAGTACAGGATGATAAAGCGGTGTCTCAATTCATTGAGTTATTGTATAATATGAAGCATAATAATAATATAGAAAAACAAACCAAAAACATATGCATTCTAAACCAAAAAGACAAAAGTGATGCTGAACCACTTGTCAACCTAGAAATCGAAGGATACCATGTTCGACAAGTTGTACTCGACTTCGGTTCATAGGTAAATATTATGACTCGTGGCACTTGGTAACAATTGGGTAGACCTAGACTATATGATTCATACATATACTTCAAGTTAGCCGACCAAGGTCTAATAGAACCTATCGAAGTTTGGAGAAATGTTGATACGACAATAAAAGGAATATCGACCAAAGTTGACTTTGAAATTATTGTCCCTAAGGAAGGATCCAATTCTTTCCCAGCTTTAGTAGGTTAACCTTGGGGAAGAAAACTGAAAGCATCAATATCCCTAGATAAAGAAAAGATAAAAATAAAAGGGAATGGACAGAAAGTCATAGTACCTATCCATCCTTCTCAAGGAGAACCTTGGATAGAACCAATTGATGAAGAAGTTGACATCAGACAACTATATCAAATAAAAAATAACGAAGACTACACAGAACCCAATATCTATGGCGAGCTTTACTTAGGAAATCGGGATACAATAGGGTATAAGTCAGATGCAGAGTTATATGATTGGGAACTTGAAAACTACGAGACCCAAGCAAGAGGTTGCTGGACCATTCAGGTAGTACAGAAGAAACCAGTCCAACAATGTTTTTCAGTCTCCATCATCCAAAAAATATTCGAAAAGAAAAGTAGGGAATATCCTACCTTAAACCCAACAAATGTAAGTATCAAACAGATCCCAAGGTATAAAGAAATAGAATCCCCAGTTATGCATATAGAAAAAGTATATAAAAACATAGGTGAACATGGCTGACTACAAAGCTTGGTAGAAACATTTACAGGACAAGCTGCTTGATGGTGGGAAAACTATCAATTAAGATTGCATACATGGACAACAACTTCATCTTACTTCATAGAAATATTTGGAGGAAAGAAATTAACCAAACATGTGCAAATACCTGTGTTCATCCAAGGGAAAGACATAGAGGATCACATAAGAACATGCGAAAGAGAATGGAAAAGACTTGGGTATAAAGACAAACGTACATGGACACACCTATTTCCCTCGATGCTAGCTGACTTACCAAACAAATGGTATAAAATGGAAGAAGCACAGGGCAAAACATTTCAATGGCATGAACTTAAAGAGAACTTCATTAAAGAATTTAGTTTTATACCACAGAATGAATAATTAGTTGAAACTGCAAAACAAATAAAATCATTTATAGAACCAACCGGGGAAAACACTCTGATACAAAACTATGATCGACCGACAATACCATGTAATAACATACAAACCAAGATAGTACCATAGTCGACAAGACTACAAATGGAAAACAAAAATCTAGAAGGGAAAAGATTTCGATGGAAATCATATCACTCATAAACAACAAAACCAATTCACACAGTACTTAAAATTGACACAACCGACAAAGAAGATATCGACTGAATGACCGCAGCAGAATTTCCTGCTACATTCTCATAGTTCAAAGAAGGGATTCAATAGATCAATGAAGCTAAAGCACCCGAATGGTTAGATTCCAAAGTTAAAACTAAAAAGTTTGACATATCAAATGATGATTGACCAAAAATGGAAAAAATTGGCAATTATTGGAGCAAAGAACAAACAACTGAAATAGTAAACCTGCTGAAAGAATTCTAGGATTTATTTGCTAGAGACTATAAATATCTCAAAGGATTAGTCAATGAAATGGGTGAGATTAAGATCGACATCAAACCTAATTCCCGACTCGTAAAGAAGAGGCTGTACAAATTAGCGCATAAATACAAAGAGATAGTCAAGAAAGAGATCATCAATATGCTTGCAGCAGGAATTATCTACCCTATTGACCAGTCCGAATGGGAAAGCCCATTGGTCGTACAACCAAAGAAACATGACCTGATGAAACTAAGGATCTGTGTCAACTTCAAAGAACTAAACAAAGTCAACCTAAAAAACCCATTCCCAACACCATATGCAGATGAAATCCTAAATGAAGTTGCAGGACATGAATGCTACTCTTTGACAGATGGATTCCCAGGGTACAACTAAGTACCAATAGCAAAAGAAGACCAGAAAAAGTCGACATTTGTATGTGAATTCGGCTCATTCGGCTATAGAGTTATGCCTTTTGGTCTAAAAAATGCACCTACAGTATTTTTGAGAATTGTTGTTAAAACATTTCAAGAATATATCTACAAAACAATGGTAGTATATTTCGATGATTGGACAATATAATCTATGCTGAAAGATCACTGTAAATGGCTAAGGCTCATGTTGGAACAATGGCGACAAATCTAGTAATATCTGAACATAAGGAAATGCATATTCCTTACTCTTATAGGGATACTATTAGGGAACATTGTATGCAAAGAAGGCTTCAAGGTAGACTTTGCAAAGATAAAGATTATCCTCGGCTTGAAACCACCAGTGAGCCCAAAACAAGTCAGGGTACTACTCGGACACACAGGATATTATAGAAAATTTATGAAATATTACTTAGATATGACCTATCCACTAGAAGAACTATTAAAAGAAGATCAAGAGTTCGACTGGACAGATGAATGTAATATATCATTTGAAACATTAAAAGGGAAACTAGTAGAGGCACCTATCCTTATAAGGAAGGAAAAAGAAGTTTACTATGCAAACAAGAAATGAAACCTAGAAGCTAATCTAGTGTTCTTCTTTTAGTCTATATAACAAAAATGAAAAGAGATCTTACTAACACCCTAAGATTTAAAAAAAAACAGAAATCCTTTCGCAAACAAAACCAACAAGCATAGAAGCGGATGAACAATAAAAAATCCTAATCTAGCTCTTGAATTTCTGAATCAAACCAATCTAAAACCATAATATTTCATGCCACAAGCATCAGATTTTGTCACACAAGTATAACAGTGCATAACTGAAAGAAACACAACTCAAATTTTTCCAAAAAAATTTGAGAAAAAATGGTCTTGGAATGATGCCTACTTGGCACTGCGCTTCTCTGGTGTTGACAGGGCGGTTCTATCGCAGCACCGCTTCTTGCCAACTGGATACAGGTGGTGGTACCGCATACTACCCACTTTGTTCAGGCAGTGGCACCTCTCTTCATACACTACATAGGCATGGTTCCTTGTAGAAGACCAAAACACAAAGAGAATGATAAATCAAATAAAAAAAAGACTAGATCAATGTGAAAACCACTAGATTGAGTATGGAAACAGAGCATAAAAGGTCGAAATGAATCATATCAGAATAGATCTGGAAGTTTCAAACCCAAATAGATTAAGTCAGAAACTACATATGACTGAGGAGAGTTGGAGAAGGAGCATGGATTCGGTCAAGAATTGTAGAATTGAGGAAGATTAGAACAAATGATGCATATATCTAATCCCCAGCAGAGTTGCTAGATTTGTTAGTTGGAATATTTCACCTTCTGTGGACAGTAAGGTGTTCCACTGGTCTGAATGGTTTAGATCTAGAACAAATGAAGGACAGAGGTTGAAGACTCTCCCTGGACGCTGTAGATACCTGGAATGTGATGCTTCGATAGTAACCCTGTGTACCTGCAATAAGCTTGAACACACAAACACATCAAAACTGCCAGAATATAATCTACTGATCCATGTTAGTGACTAAGGAATCTAAGAACATACATGCGAAATAAAACAACAACAATATATGTGGGACAGAAATAAAATTGCATTAATATAGAAATACGAAGAAGTTTACAACCAAGCCTTAGTGTTGACATGCATCTCCATGAAACCAACATTCTCATCCCCTTAAGCTCTGAATCTAGCTCTCTATGCTCTCCAATGGTCTTAGGCCAAGTGATCAATCCAACAGCATAACAATACCTTAAGAGTTCTCCCCCTCAACCATGTATATGAGCTTGTATTTATAAGGCTCAATGGATAGGGATGGTTGAGATATTGGTGGATGAGGTGGCCTCTAAGATCCTAGGATGAGGGATCTCTAGTTCAACTGACCCACAATGATAGGGATAACGGAGGACATGAGGCTTATCATCTAGAAGCCTCGAGAAACTTCTCTTTTTCCCTTTTTACCTAGGGTTCCACTTTTCTCCTTCAATGACAGAGTGGTTCTGGTAAAAAACGCTTATGGACTAAGGGCCATAAGCGGTGGCACTGCTTATGGACAACAAGGGATAGGCGGTGCGAGCAAGGTACCACTCCTGGAAAAAGGGAAAAGCGTGGTGCTGGGAATTTTCATGGAAGATTGAAAATTAGCATGAGTTTCCACTCCAAGAGCTGGGATTCAAGGCAAGTAGGTATGTCAGAAGTCTTATCACATGATGGTGACAGGATTTTTGTATAACACCTTATATAGCTTTAACCTCCTCAACCTCTTATAATAAAAATAATAAATTAAACTAGGGTGGAATAAACCATGAATTACTCCATTAGCCCTAACAAATCTCTAACCAACTACTAACAAATTCTTTATAAAAGATGGTCGATGACACAAATACAATTTTCAAGGGATAATAAGGCCCAACGTCCATAAATATTCCTCAACCCTAAAAAATGCACACTACATTTTTAAAGTGGACAACACCAAGGTGATCAAATATCATCATAAACAAAGTATAGGCATCCTCCAAAAATAATAAAGGATGCCAAGTCAAAACGATTTCATGATGAATGACCCATTACAAGTCTGAAAAGGCTCCTCTAAAGTAGCTCTAGTCGTCAAAAAATGAACAAATAAGGCCATATTAATTCTCCATGTGTCATCACTAATGACCTTTGTATATTGTGGACATGGAGAACCATGTGTAGCATAACCCACATTCCTGGGCCAAAGGTCACTCTAGTAGGCAATGACATGCCATAGATACTTAGCAAGAGCTCCATGTTAATCAACATGTTTGACTCGTGGATGAGGTATCCTTGGAGCCTTTGTGAGTATGTATCATATTTCATCAGTGGAATCTTATCCCTATCTAGCTTATTGTCTCCATTGGTCTCTATTGCAGAACGATGCTCTTTTGATACTCATTCAAAATAGAAGAACATTTCTCCATGGCAAATCAAATATATTCATCCCTTTATCACTTCTATCTTCAAACCAAGATGCACCATTGTCAGATGTTTGGGAGGCAAACGCATGCATGCCAGAAGCTGCCATGTTGGTTATGGCAGTCTAGAAGACTTGTTACTTGCACACCTACTTCCTTTTCCCTTGAAACTGGAGTACCACTTGGGTCGTCGAGAATGAGAAAGTTGAAATATTGATTTGTATTATGCAAATAAGGCTTTAACCTCATTCATAAATCTCATAGATTTGTATTTCTTTGCATTTCAATATATGTTTCAAATTCCCTGAGGCTTCCTTGGATGTTTCTCACTTCACATATACATCACACTTCTCTTTCTGATCTTCTTGGATTTGTTCTTTAATTCCTATCATTTGTTCAGTTTGGACAATTCTATGAGGCAGTCCTGGTTCCAATGAGTGAAAAATGGACTATGCTGGATCAACATCTGTCAATGTAGGAATTTGGTTGTCCATATTTGAAATCTTTTGGAATTGATAATCCTTTCTCGGTCACTCTGGTTTGCATCCTCCTTGAAGATCTGAAATGTTGTTTCTTACTTCCATCAGGTGAAGGGCTCAATGAGATCACTTTAGATTATTGAGGAGAGATTGTGTTTAGTGTTGGAATCTAAAGATACTAAACCTGCAATCTCCAGGCTAAGATTATTGATTTATTCCTCAAGAGAGGTGGTGCTATTCAATCCCAAGGACGCTGGTAGATTCAAGAAACACCCCATGGTAGCTTCTTTTGGAGTTTCATCATGTAGATTGAACGTGGGTGTTGGTATTTTCTCAGGAAATGGATTCCTTGCTTGTTGGACAAGATTCCTACCGAATTGTAATATTTCCCATAGGTACTTGTTTCTCCAGGGCAGGATTGCTGCCATCCTTAAGGAAAATATCCCCTTGTGATATACTTTCGAAATGACCTTCACCAGTTTTGCCTTCTATACTGCAACCATTGTCAATCCTTGTTTCCAGAAAATATGATTGGATATGACTTGTAACATTGGAAATTATCCCTTTGTCTAAAGTACCATTTCTCATTTCCCTTCAACATCCTAGATTGCTTTAACTATGATATGTAAATAGCATATGATTTATCATTCACTCCCACAGAATCACAAATACGAGCCTAATCATCAAATGGAATCACAACCTGGTCACAAAAAACAACAGGATCAGTTGATTCACCATCTTGGCTGGTTAGTTTGCTATTATCCCTATTTTCCCCAACACAACCAAGAATAGCCTTCTTATCTCTAGATTGTTTAGCCTTCTCCTCCTTCCCAACTGACTATGCATTTTAACTAGCTATGTTAGATGGAACAATATTTACATCTTTAATTAATTGTTCCAAGGATTCTTGAGAGCCTAGCATTTCTGCCACCTTTCCCATAGCTTCAGTAAGATTGTAGAGCTTAGATGCACTAACCCCGGGTTCTTGATTAACAAAGGTTTTCAAAAAAGATGCTAGTAGATTAAGACCAAACTATGCCTAAAGATCCCTCAAAGGATGGAATGGTATATCTTAATGGCATAGAGACATTTGAAAATATTTCCAAAGGTTATATACACTAACCATAATTTTTATCTTTATGCAGCAAAACAACTTTAAGCATTAATCCGCCTTATTGCCTCATCCAGTGAGAATGAGCCTCTTTAGGACTTTTATGTCATCAATAAATTTCTTTACATGACTCAGAAAAGAGGATCCTAGGCTGTCATATTTTCAACATGAACTCTAGAATTGTAGGTTAACCCTGATGCAATGATATCATCATAAAATCAAGCCAATATCACCATACCCCAATGTTGCTAGCTGAAGTGAAGAATTATCAACAGATCATATCCTTCATCTAACTTTATCACTCATGTTACATACACAGGTTTACAAGCTGCCAGGAAATGTATACTCATAAATGATTTATTGCTATTTGATGACACACAGATTTGGTGGCTCCTTGCCAGCCATAGGAGCACCATCACTACCACTAGCAGTATTCATAGAATATTCATTGCTTGGTACAACATGCTACTCAGTTCTAACCCATATTTGACGATGTTGCTTCTTTTTTGCTGCTAAAATTCACCCAGAACTATGCCTTTATCCCACAAGTCAACCCAGAATATGGACAGAAAATTGCTCTCTCCTATTAGACATGTCCATATATCCTAGGAATTATCCCAGAACTCCTTTGAAATGTAAGTGAACACCCGATGCAAATATGTGGGTAATAGGGTCCTAAAAGTTATATCATCATCATTAATGCAAATTAGGATTTATTTTAGTCTTCTATGGTTTATCTTTTCAGGGAATGAAATTAAGAATATTTGATGCTCACATTTTCAAATATGATGACACCAATTTTTGGATCCATCTTATCAGTTACGAAAAATATTTTATGTTACTTGTTGCCTTGGGTTCATATTTAGCATCAAATAAAAGTTTGCCCAAAATTGATCAAAAGTAAGGTCTAGTACTATTGTTGTTTTAGGTATGTGAAGCCTCTATAATGTTAAGGCTTTAAACCTATGTTACTGGATCCACCACTCCAGTGTGTAGGATTCGTGGATCCATGGATCTGATATGTATTCACGGATCCACCATGGAAACGGATCCCCTGCAAAAGGAAACGTATCCTGGTCCCATGAAACGGATCCTATGAAAAATAAAATAATTCCTGAAATTTTCTAACGGATCCTGCAAGTTCTAGTGCTTCTATGACCCATTGATCCCCCTAAAAAATTCTTTTTTAATGAAAATGTTAAAAAGCCTAAACACCTAATGGCTAAAAGCATAAACCCCATTCTTGCTCATGGTCTGATCAGTCCATATGTCAGGATATGCTCTTGAACTTTGATATATCAATATCAAGGCCTGCTCTCAACGTTTTTATTTTATTAATCTTTATGGTCAAGGTATGTTGTCAGGAGATGATGTATCTTTATGTGCTATGTTGTTACTTACTTCACCTAGATTTCTATGTATTCTTGCCATAGCGTTCAAGAAAACTACTTTATTCCATGCTGATAGGGACATGTGGATGTGGCTCACAAAAACACTATTATGAGTTTAATTTCCCTAGAATTGAAATTTATATAGGTTCTCTAGGGGTTGGGATTGGTTCTTGTGCTATGAGGTGGATCTTTTTTTTATTAGATCTGAAATTGGTATCGAATGTGTTGCTTCTTCAATGTTGAAAGTAGCATACCCTTTATTTCATCATAGTTCAGCAACCAGAGCCAGGTTGAAGATAAGGTGGAGAACACTAATATTCAACTCATTGACCTTTATAAATGTGCTTAACTAAAAGTGACTGCTTTGTAGACATGTTGAATGTTATAAGTTTCATTTCCCTAGGTTAAGTTGTAACTTGTAACTGATGATTGCCACAGAAAGTTCTGAGAACATCAAGTTGCCTATGGAGACTTGTAGCTATGTGAGAAATAAAATAATATCATCTGCAAAAATAATAATAACAATGGTGACCCCAAGGAGGATGCGACCATTTGTATTACCAAGAGATTCATGGATGATATCTTCAAACTCGTTGATGTAGAGCCCAAATAATGTAGGAGAAATAGAACAACCTTGCTTCAATTTTACATCTATAGTGTTATGGAAATCATCAGTGAAATTGACCCACAGTCTTCTCATATATTCCCATAGCTAAGGACACCACTACCTGTAGAAAGCCCAAAGTCTTGAGCCTCTGGAACAAGATGTGTTAGGAACACTGTCAAGGGATTTACAAAATCCACAAAACAGAAATATGCTTTACACTTATTAGCCTTTGCCTCCTCAATGATTGTTGTGAGGGTGAAGATGTAGTCACAAGTTCAATGATTCCTTTTAAAACATGTTTTCCTTCTGGTTGGAGTTTCTTATCTTTCACCTGTTTGGAGATGTAGTCATCGAGAATTGTAGTGAAAATCATGGCTAATGTATATCTAACCATAACAGTCCAATAATTTCTAGCACATTTTGGTTCCCGAACCTATAGATATGATGGTGAATCTAACTGTTAAAACTTTTCATGCTTTTGAGATTTCCTTATTTGGTAGAAGGGAAAAACAAAACTCATAATTTACACACTACAAAATGAAGCAACGTTTTAGAAAATCATAGTAGATAGAAATTAGAATGCAATGCTAAGCAAGTTCCTCTTGGACAATAAAACTTTCAAAGATACTTCATGGAAACAAATCTAACTATCTTGTATGGTATAGTTCAAGCTTGGAAGAACACTTTTGATGAATATCTATAAGTAAAAGCTATTTCAGTTTTTCCTTCAAAGCAAGTATGATATTTTCTCATAAGTAGGAGTAATGATTATAAACAAGGTTATCTTCAACTATGTACAACTTGTTATGAAAAATTTTGAAACAATGAAATTTCATGTTGTTTTCCATAATATGGTGGGTATCTGGTTCTTACTAATGTTGTGTTTTACAGATCCATATGGTTGCACCAAATGAAATATGTTGTTCATATATAGAATTCTGCTTATATGGATAATTCTATACCACCTTATATTAATGCGAGAAGTGTCCCAAGATGCACTGAAAACATTAGTAATTGGTTTGTCTCAGCTCAATATCTCAAAAGGATAAATGATCTAAATTTGGGCAAAAGATGCAGCATATTGCCAACTGTAAAATGTGTATTCCAACAACAAAAAAATAGATTAGGTGTGAGGGTATATGTACTTTTTGACTTACACACAGACTATTCCTGCATACATGGCTTGGGTGCAAATACTTTCCACCACTACATACAAAAGAGACATTCTTATAGTAGCTAGAGATGTGGCTGAAAAGTTTGAGAATTTTGTTTTAACCATGTTCTCCCTGAAGGAAAGGTTTAGGTATGTTTTCTTTGTAGCAGGCAACCATGATGTCTGGTGTCGCAGTAAAAAGGAGCCATATGTAAGGTCTTTCTCTATCTTGGAGTCTTGGTTGTCCATGATAGAATGTCAAAGCCATCTGCAAAGAACACAAATCTCTAGTTTAAAATTCAAATGAGTGAATTTAATTAGACATGAGAGCAAAGATTTTCTAAGATTTTTTTTTCCTAGATTATGATCAATATTAAAGTTGTTTTTAGGTGCTTTAATCTCTCTGAATGTTAATTTGAAAATATATATTACTAAGAATATAGTTGTTCACATTTCAGGTTGACTCAGTGGAGAAGTTGGATGCATTGATGCAAGCATGTAGTGACTTTGGAGTAGCTACTGAACCGAAAATTATTGATGGAGTAGGCATTATTGCTCTTTTTGCATGGTATCATCAGGTACTATATTATTTCCATGTTATTCAATTTTCTTTTCTATTTAATGTAGAAACTCATTGTGTACAACAATGAATAATTTCAATTGTTCTGATATCAAGTATTTTTTGCACTGAAATGTTTTCGACACTTTAGCAGAGCTTTGATAAAGAAGGGGATATAACTGATTTATGGATTCTATCCTTGGAAATGGTGATCAACTTACTTTATATGTATTTGATTTGTTGTTAGTTAGAGTGGGAGAAAAATCACACGTTTGGTGCAGGATCATTATTGTTTTCCCAAGCTAGTCTTGCATTTAGATTTGACGGTAGTCTTATCTATGGACTGTCCAGTAGCTTGAAAGCACATGTTAGAATCTCCCATGATGGTTTTCAATAAGAGAGTTATGTTTATGATAAATTTAGACTGTAATTTAGAAATGTGATAAGGTCACATAGAATAACTTTGATTGCTCCCAATTTTGAATTTTTTTTGTGAAGTGATTTTACGAGGCTTCCTTTGCATCCCTAGAAGAAGATGCTGGATGGGAATTAATTTTAGATCCTATAGATCATTGATGAGTGATTTTCATCAAGCTCAGACAAATTTCTCCCTATTCTGTTGCATGTTCCTCTACCTTTGTTCCCTTCAAGCATAAGTATTGAAAAGGACTGTTCAGTACCGAACCTGAATTAAATATTCACTGGATTTTAATCTTTTATAACCAGTGGCACTGTTTGTCAATTGATTAAGGTGTTTTTAGTGTCTTGTTTGAATTCCTTCTCATTCTTCTCTTTTAGAATTAGGTCTATGCATGATCAAATTGGCCCGTAAATATATTAATCAAATTGGCCCCTAAATATATTAATCTATCGATCTCTTAAGGATGAATTTAAATGCATCCATAAGAGTAGTTTCAAGACATGTGTTGGTTAAGATTAAAATTTGAACTCAAAAAATTATCTAAGTTATGGAATTGGACTCCCTTAAATAGATGTTATGCTATGTCCACACTGCAATCAGAAAATGCTCTAGCTACTTGAATATACGTTTGTATTAAAAATAGCTTAAAGCCTGCACTGAAGAAATAGGGTGATGAAATAAATTTGAGTCATTGAGGTAGACTTTAATATTAGTCTTTTAGCACTGTTCATCTTTAGTGTTTCCTCACATTGAATTCTAATTCTTGAATTTTTCTTAATTCTGGTGCTTTTTTCTTTTTCTCAAAGGTAGCATGTAACATATCTTTCTCCAGGCGTGTAAGGACTTTCATGCATGCAAGTGGCCATCAACATTATCAAGTTCGGATATTTCTCCTACCATATACTTTGATGAAATGAATTTCAAGCACTTCAAGATGATTCATGAGATTCAGGAAACAAGTTGCGAAGTCATCACCTTCTCTCATTTTCTTCCAAGGTAATATGTTCTTAATGAAAAAGATGAGAGTATTTTTGGAAAGATGCTTCGCTCCATGCATTTTATGTACTTGTCATAAACTTGTAGTGCACTCAAGCATGTTATGTTTGGATGAATAGAGTCCATCCATATGTCCGATCAATGTGAACAAGATGCAAATTTTATTTACCTGCAATTCATTGGGGGTCCTGATATTCTGATTTCTATGTTCAAGCATTTCCTAGGTTCTTCATATTCCTCTAGTACAAGAAGAGTTTGTCTTCTAATTCAGTAATGGGTTCCTAATGTGTCATTAAATTCAACAATGTTGCAATGGGATAAAATCAGGAAAGTGGTAGTGCTACCATGGAGAAATTAAAGTCATAAAGAGAACAAATCAAAGGGAGTAGAAGAGGATCCCATCAATTGCAAACTTCTTATAGAATAAGAATAGGCAAGAGAACTCAATTCCTTTTAAGCCAGTAGTTTTTTTTCTTTTGGGTTCCCTTATCTTTCTATTTTCTGCATTCAAGAAAAAAACTAAGAATGATATGCAGAACCAACCATTTTGGTACACAGAAAATTGTGTTGGATATATGTGTTGTATGGAGTTTAGTGGGGACCTGGAATAGACAAATGTCTTAGCTAACAGGTGGAGGCATTTAGTTTTGGTTTGTGAAATAATACAACTATATAATCTATTGCATGCAGTAAGAGATGAAGCAGGGAAAGGACCAAACTCAAAGTGGTTTAAGATTTAACAAGAATATTGGTAGGTTATTACTTGCATGTTGCTATTTGATTGACCTACACTTTTGCATGAACTTTTCTAGATTCATGACTCACATCACCTTAGAATAACTCCAAGCAAGGTATTTAAGTTTAAAATTATACCCTTCACTTAGACTAATCTTGAATTTGGAATTGGGAAATTCATTGGTGGATATGCCTGGTGATAGGTTTCAGAATTTGTATTTACTATTTATGCATTATTTTTTTATTTCAATAATTATATTCTACTAATTATCCTCTCGCCTGCTTTAGTATGTCCTGTAATATTTGTTTAATGTCTCATGATTGGGTCTTTTGATTTATGATTGATTAAGTTCCTAACATGCTTTATGTACCCTGATACATCAATATCTCTTTTGTGTCTGATAACTTCCTACTCAAAAGGTAACAGTGAATCCATCTAAATGATTATGATCTACAGTGCTTGAAATTCCTTCACTACTACAAGTTGCTTCAATATTTCCACTCTCATTTGCAAGGAAGGAATCTATCTTTTTACATGTCTTACATCTCTTAGGTATTCTTTGTCAGCATTATAAACTACTTGACTGTTCTCATTGTCCTCATGGATAAAGGATTCCTCCTCAGATAAAGTTATATAGTCAGGGTCTATTGAAGTAACACTATCTTGTAATTTATTACCTCCACTTTCTTGTAGTGTTCCATTATTTAATGGCAAAGCTACATTGCATGCACCATTATCTGCATATTCATCTTCACTGGAGATAACATCAATTATCTCCCACTTATCCTCTGCTAATTGAAGAACACACTTGTCTATGTTTTCAGAGGATTGGGAACAAGAGGGTCCTCTCAAATTTACATTGTTTACTACTTCATATTTCCCTCCCGTGTTTTCCAAAGATGCATTTGTATATTCTAAACCAAACTCTATCTTGTTTGAACATGAAGTATTTCTAACAAATAATGTGGTTTGCACATAACCACCCTCAGTTTCCTGCAAAGTCTAATCTCTACCATCATCATGAGATATCTCCTCTTGCACTGTGATATTACCATTGCTTCCATATAAATTATTTTTTCCATGCAACCCATGAAGAGAAATCTCTTCAAAGCATTCATCTTCAGAGTCGGGAATTATGATGACTGGTCCACTTAATTCTTTTGACTCTCAAATTGAAGCACCTGAGGGGTATTGCAATTAGTACCAATACCACAATCAACAAGACCATAAATACTAATATCTTGTAACTGGGAATCTGCAGTAGAGAGAGACAGCATAAATATTTAAAATATTTGAAACATGTAAGAGGTGGTTTCAAAGATTAAACATTTGGTTCGAGTCCTTCGGATTTTTAAATAGATTCAATCCATTGGTTTAGTACACAAATGGAACTAAGTGGAGAGTTTCCATGTGAGAATTGCAAATGTGAAGACACTGTGCATGATAAGGATGGTACAAATTGTAAAATTACATATGAAGTTAGGGAATATAGAGGATGCAGCCACTATAATAGCTTTCTATATAGAAGAGACAGTGAGAAACATAAAAAACACAAGTCGGTATGAGTTACAGGGTTCGTAGATATGGTGAAAGAACCAACTGTTAAATACTAACTGGGGGTTATATGGATTGTAGGGAGGATAAGAGGAGAATTGGTTGTAATAGGTTAGGCTCCATGATTCACATACATGACAAAAGGAGTGAATATCACAAGGCAAGTAAAACTGATTCTTACCCGAGAGGAAGGAGCAGGTACAGAGATGAAATCTCAGATCCAATCAATTTCAGGAGACATAGAAGCAAACAAAGAACCAAACCTGGATGTCAAGAAGATAGAAAAATGCATTAGTGATCTAGATGGAGATCGGTGTCCACCCACCTATTCCACTGGCTCAAAACAATTGTCCATTGTGGCAGTTTCCTAGTTATTTTTCTGCAGTTTTTCAAGTTCTAAACTTTTGGGACCATTTTGAGGCCCTAAACGACCTTTTTTGGAGATTTGGGGCCAAATGGTTTCCATTGGCATGCATTTTTCCAACTTCAAATTATAAATCTTATATAGACCTTTCCAACGAGCTATCGAACGCCCAAATCGGAGATCGTATGCAAAAGTTATGACCCCGGGAAGTTGACTGTTCAACTTACCACCTTAGGGCCGCAAACTTTAAGACGGTTCATCTTTTAGGGTTACGTTTTGGACTTTTGGTGTTCTCACCTCATTCTTATTATAAATAGGCCCCTTTGGCCTCATTTTGTATTTAGCTTGGCATGAATGAGCGTAGCGGCCACATCTCTTCTCAGAGATAGCTACCATCATTCTAGCAATTGTATTACAGTCTGTTCTATTTTCGCCATTTAATAGAATATGTGTTTACTGTATCATTGTTATATTTGCAAAATGTTTGTTATTATGATTCTGTATATGTTCTTTCATTTCATTCATGCATAAATCTAGATCAGTGGTATCAGAGCAATCTTCTCTTTGATTGTTTCTCGGCGCATGTCCCCGACGAGGTCCGAGTACAGAGAGTTTAGTCTCGAACTAGTTTCACTTGATCATTCTCACCATCTCGAATGACCTCCCATGGTGGAAGAAAAGAGAGACGATGGAGCAGGAGATCCTATCAAGTCGCTTCTCAAGGAATCCCTCAACCGACAGAGGAACGAGATGATGGATAGTTTCGCCCAAATCCTTCGGCGAATGCCAGCAATGGCAAGTGCATCTTCAACAAGCAGCCGGTTCGAGGATGCAACTCCCTTCAAGGTACACGTTAACTTTGATATTCCTTTGTTTGAAGGAAATATTGATGCAGATGCCCTGGATAATTGGTTGAATGTTCTAGAAGGGTATTTCTCTGTCCACAATTTTTCTGACAGAGAAAAGATCACCTTTGCGCTCCTTAAGGCAGTCCCCCATGTCCAAAATTGGTGGGGCAATTATTGTGAACAAAACTCATCAGACGAGTCTGGAATGTTTGAAACAAATCCCACTTAGGCCTCCTTCATAGATGTCGTCAGGGAACAGTATTACCCTGTGGGAAACTATGATGAATAGTACACAAAATGGACCATTCTGCATCAAGAAAGGGACCAAACGGTGTCAGAGTACACCAACAAATTTTGATACCATACGGACAAAGCTGAGTATCAAAGACTTTGAGCGGCACCTAATACTGAAATATCGCAGTGGTCTACATCGGTACATCTGAACTGAGATGGACTTCCTCGACATCTCTTCACTTGGATCCGCTTATGGGTATGTTATCAAAATTGAGGAGAAATTTCGACAAAAGAACAAGTGAGACTCTCGACCTGTGAATACACCGTAGAAGCAAGGCAAGGGAAACCCTGGCCTGCAAAATGCAGCAAAAGAAAACGACAACCAGTCCTCGCCACAAGCAAAGAAGGGAGATCGAAAGACAAAGAAGGGCACTGGTAAGTGGTGCGAATTTCATAAAATCCCTTAGCACAACACTGATGAATGTCGCTCAAAGCAGTCATTAGTGTCCGAGATCAAATCTTTAGAATCAGATCCTGATTCTGATTCTGAACCCAATGCCACAGCCGCACACAATGGGAGGCAGATCATTGATGCAGACCCCACTGCCACTGTTGCTACCACACAGATTCAATTAGAGGATCCTGAAGAGTCAGAGGCAGAGGAGCGCCTATTCCACTCGCATATGTGGGTGAAGGGAATGCCTCTACATTTTGTTGTTGACAACGGCAACCAAAAGAACCTGATCTCAGTAGAAGTCATCAAGAGATTGGAGCTTCCTACAACACCACACCCGCAATCTTACATCATCGGTTTGCTAAACCAAGGATGAGGTATCCACATTACTCAACAATTCCTCCTACCATATGGCATCAAGCCTTTCAAAGAAAAGGTACTGTGTGATGTGGCCCCACTTGAAGTCTGTGATGTTCTTTTAGGACAACCATATATGTGGAAGTGTCATGCTGTATATGAGTCATGGCCTCGTAGTGTCATTGTCACTTTGGGAGGAAAACTCTACCGAATCCCAGAGACAGTTGCACCTGCTACAATATCATAGGGTAGGAAGATAAGCTCCCACACCAAAAAATTATTCCTCTTCATAGTTGCATCTGAAGGAGAACATAAGATCACAGAGACCTCCACACCCTCCGCAGAGGGTGTCTCTGCTCATCAGACACAAGAAGAAGACAGAGCCATTATTTCATCATCTATCCGAGTACCTCTACAATGCAAGGCCATGCATTCAAGGTTCTCATCTAGAAACAAATCATCCAGAGAACAATTACATCCCTTTCGGGATGCCAAAGAAAAGCTGCCTCTTCACTTCAACAATTGTCGCACCAGGAGATCAACTCAACACACAGTTCGAGATATGATATGGGATTCGACGAAATGGAGACCATTGCTTCCTAAGGAGGGAGGATTGATCCAGATGGATATCGGTGTCCACCCACCTATTCCACTGGCTCAAAACAATTGTCTATTGTGGCAGTTTCCTAGTTATTTTTCTGCAGTTTTTCGAGTCCTAAACTTTTGGGGCTGTTTTGAGGCTCTAAATGACATTTTTTGGAGATTTAGGGCCAAATGGTTGCCATTGGCATAGACCAAAAGTTATAAAAATTATATAGACCTTTCCAATGATCTATTGAACGCCCAAATCGGAGATCATATGCAAAAGTTATGACCCCGGGAAGTTGACTGTTCAACTTACCACCTTAGGGCAGCAAACTTTATGACAGTTCATCTTCTAGGGTTACGTTTTGGACTTTTGGGGTTCTCACCTCATTCTTATTATAAATAGGCCCCTTTGGCCTCATTTTTTATTCAGCTTGGCATGAATGAGTGTAGTGGCCACATCTCTTCTCAGAGATAGCTACCACCATTCTAGCAATTGTATTACAGTCTATTCTATTTTCGCCATTTAATAGAATATGTGTTTACTGTATCATTGTTATCTTGGAAAAATGTCTGTTATTATGATTATGTATATGTTCTTTCATTTTGTTCACGCATAAATATGGATCAATTGGGGATCCAACTGTAGATGCATAGAACCTTGTCTTGAAACAATAGCAAGATGCACAGGTTAGAATAGAATCTAGATGTATTCCATTTTTTACTTTCCATTTTATCTGAGAGTTGTGATCATAGAAGCTTTTGTTATCATTTGTTCCATATTTTTTAATTCTTGTTGGTATGGTTTATGTGGTAAACATCTATTATGTGTCCATCCTGTCATTCATTCCCTTAGTATTATAGAGGGCGTGTGTTATTGAAAGTTCATGGTGCTATGCTTTTCATAGGTTGGACATGGATCTTGAGGTGATGCCACTATTTTTCTCATACTTATTATTAACAACAGACAATATAGAGGTTGACATCCTTTCTTCTTATACATTCTATAATTTACAAATGCAAGAATAAAATGTGACAAACTAACATCCTTGTAAATCTAATTGCAGGAAAATTGGACAAGGGGGTTGCCTTGAAAGCAATTTATGCAGGATTTCAGGAAACATCTAAGCCAACTGTTTCCTTGAGTGAAGGTGATTTGCTTTATGGGTGGATGAATTATCATTGCATATCTATATACCTTGAATTTTCAGGAATGAGGCATTTTAAAATCCATTATTAAATGCATGGAAGTAACTTTTTTTGTTTCCCAAACCAGATATGGAAACAAATGAATGTTTTAAAAATAATGGTGGTTGCTGGAAAGATAAGAAGGAAAACATAGTTTCCTGCAAGGTAGACTGGATGCTTGAACCAAAGGATATAAATATGTCGTGTTTCTGTTGTAGGACCCACCTGAACTATTAAATTGCAGCATTATGAATATGAATTGTTTGCTATTTTTGGCAGGATACTTTTCGGGGTAGGGTTTGTGAGTGCCCTTTGGTTGAAGGTGTTCAATTTATGGGAGATGTTATTCTAACTGTGAAGGTAAACTTGATCTCTATTAAATTTCAGTTGTTTCATTATGGCTCACAGTAGAAAATTCACAATTCACTTTTTCTTCTGTGTTGTTTCATCGTGATGATTTTTGAAGTTCTGTTTTTCCTTATTCAATATGTTTTTATCATTGATTTACTATTTGATGGGATTAGTTCCTGCATACATGTTTTTTCTGAAATGGAATGCTGATAATAACAATTGACATGATTTTCAATAATGTCAGTTCATATGGTCTCTTTTGATTTTAAATTTATACAATTTGATTTTATTGAGACTTACAAGTTGTTCCATACAAAATTCATATTACATTCATCACACTAGATGCGTGTGTGTGTGTGAAAGAAAGAGTGAGATAGACTAGTGGAAAAAAGTAGCCAATGGGACAGAGAGAGATGCAATGATTCGAACTGGTTGTGAAGGTGCTTGTGGACAAGGGAACCATGCATTCTTACATGTTAATATAGATAACAATTTAAAAATTAATCAAGTAGTAATCTAGAAATTAAATCACAATATACCAAAATCAGTCTAAAATTCTTGACGTTGAGTCTCAAATTAAGAGATCAAAAGTCATCCAACTCTCAAGAGCCTATTGAGACAATATTCTTTAGGAGACTAAATTCTATATTGCTCGATGTGAGATGAAGTATGCAGGAAGAAGTTGGTAATGCATTGTTTCATCCTAACAATGACTCACTGATTTTGTATCAATTTTTAACCATGCCTCTATTGAGGTTTACAAGGGTGCCTCTATTGAGGTTTACAAAGGTGGAAAATATCAAAAAATGTTTTCACAATCAATGGGGGGACTCGAAACTTGGTCAATACAATGATGAAAGTGAATTATTTTCTTGCTTTACAATAGTCCTGTAAAACATGAGTACCGGTAATTTCTTTACATAAGTGATTATGACAAACTCAATTATAGACCTAATGTTACAGCTATTGAAAAATCTTTGGGTGTGAGTAGGCATCAAATAAATGGATCTCAAGATTAGTATCTTGAAATGGAGGGAAAAGTGCTGCCATTTGTGAGTGTCAAGGGCAGTGTACTACTTATGAATCCTAGAACTTAGAAGGTTAGATATGTAAAGCCTCTTGTTTTGGAATATTGAAAGCTGCAACATTTGTTTTCTCAATATTTGCTGTCATTTTTTTATTAGTACAAAAGTGATGAAGGAAGCCTAGTTGCTTCTGCAACTACAAGCCCTCAAATGTATGATGTAGAATCCCCAAATCATCATCATATAGGAAGTTGTGAATAATTATATTAAGAAGAAAATAACCATAATTTGGTCCTATATTGGCCTGACCATAATCCTCTTGTCGAATTGGGTATAAGCTAAATTAAAGAGGGGAGATGGGACACCTGTGTTTCTGTCCAGTGGTGCTGAAAATGATATCTTTGAGCCTTCTTGTTTTGTGAATATGCACCATTAGTTGTGTAGAGTTACACGAGAAATAAACTGGTGCTAGCAAAATGTTGTATCGGATTTTGCAACAAAATGCATACATGCAAAATAGGCAGTCTAGCAAAAATATGCCTGTTAAATGTGTGTTACTGACACATCATGCAATATGCAGGGTTCAATTCGAATTTACGACGGGGAAACATCACTCCTCATGAATATATTTAGGTAGTTGTTTATCTGTAATATTTTATTGTTTCTTAGGTAGCTGTTTATCTGTAATATTTTATTGTTTTCCTTTCCATTTATGCACATTTTCCTTTGTTAAGAATGAACCTGTAAATTTGACATTGCAATAGGTTGGAAAGCGATGAGATGTCAGACTAAACCAGATTTATTTGTTTGAGGGCAATGTAGCCCGGTGGAAATGGAGAACAAATTATTAGTAGAGATATGTATAGACTTGGACAGCTCCTTGACTTTTTCAGAATGTTGTCCTTCTACTTCACTACTGTTGGATTTTATGTTTGTACGATGGTTAGTAATGAGTTATTTTCTGTAACACATTACTTTTGCAAGTGTTTATAGTTTCATGATGAAGGTCTATGAAGAGGGACTTCTAATTAGTTAACCAATTGGTAATGGAACATATTAAGTGTTTGTTGTACCACTTTGCAAATTGATTTGATTTGTACAAAAGAATATGATAATTGTTGTTGCATTACTTTGGAAAATTGTTTCATAACAAGTTTTGGGTTGATATTAGGCCAAGAATATGCCAAGTTCATGGCCTTTCTTGCTCCAAGAAATTCGTTCATAAGTTTTGTTCTTGGGAATTAATGACCGTGTGTTTTCTTGTATGAGAAAGATATTTTCATGGGGTAAAATCATTGCCATAATTTCTACAAGTAAACGATTAAGAAATTGATTTCATGGGGAGAAATCGTAGCGCATAATGCTTATAATACAACCTAGCAAGCAAGTGATCTCAAGGAGGAAGAAACTTTGCATGTATTGATTAAGAATGTAGCCTCCCATGCAACCAGTCAATGTGTTTGAAGAAATGCTTCAACCAACCAACACATTATTGTAAAATGGTTTAGGCATAAAATACAATCATGTGTTTGCCTTGTGAATGGTGCATTTCCTTTGCCAACATAACTTTGGGTGGGAAATGATTGTGGGGTTAATTCAATATTTTTGGGCATGGAAACTCTTGACCTTGGATCCACTTACCTTTCTTCCTATAGATAATTGTGACATCAATCCCTTTATATGAGAAAATCACTCTCCACAAAAAAATCATAACATTGATGGTTATGATCTTATGAAAATGTTTTTGGTTGTGAGATGAAATCAATATTTTTGTTTGAAGTATTTCTTTTACATTTTTTTGTTATATATGTTGGATTTGAAAATAGTCATGTTAGTATCATTTGATTTTAAGAAATCTTACTTAGAGTGGCACTCAAATAACAAAAGCATGCCAATATTTATTGTGAGTATTCTTATATAATTTTGTATATGTTGGATTTTGGTTGAAATACATTGTTGGGGACAGCTTGGAAGTTTAAAAATTTATCATTGCATGGAGAGTAGCTATAACATTGCAATTAAATTGTTTACTAAAGGGGGAGAATGGATTGTTGAACACACTAATGCTTGGATTGGTTATCATTGAAAATATTTGTTTGTGTAGAATGTGATGAATTAACATACAAAATAATGATTATCAAGATACTATAGACACATAATGGCTTACCTTGTAATAGTCTTTCAAGTATTTTAAATGCATTTATTAAGTGCACAAATGACTTGAAGGACTAGTATAGGGTAAGCTATTATGGATCTATAGTAACTTGATAATAATTACTTTGTATGATTGAATGCTGCAAAATTTGTTTGAATATAATCATTATCAAGCAATGACAACTTCTTAAAGGGTGCTAGCTCAATGGTAGAGCACCTGCCTAATTATAGGCAGGAGGTTGGTGGTTTGATTCCTCCATACCCTATCATAAATTTGTGACTATGAAAATGACTAAATTTGCATATATATGATTATTAGTAGTTAATTTCCTGTATATTTTAGCGCGACTAATGTTTAGTCATATTTATCTTAGTCATTAATATGTTATCGTCTAGTAGTTTATTTAGTCGTATATTTGGTCATTAATTGCTGCAATCAGTTACTAAATCAGTGACTAAATATGTGACTAAATCAATGAATAAATCATTGAATATCAATGAAATCAATGACTAATAAGTCAAGCTATTAATGACTAAGTGAAATATGACTAGCTATAAGATAATGGAAATTAGCTACTACTAGTCATCGACTCAAAAATAGTCGTTTATAGCCTGATTTTAGTTATTTTTTTAGTCATTAATTTCTCATTTTGTACTAGTGTTAGGTTCCCAAATTGGTCGATCAAATTTCATGTACATATCTACGCATCAGGCCTAGCAATAGGTGCAATCTTAACACAACCATTGGACGATGGAATGGATTACCCTATAGTTTATAGCAACAGAAAATTAAATGAGGCAGAAAGAAAGTATTCGACAATAGAGAGGGAAGCATTAGGAATGGTCTTTGCACTACATAAGTACTGACATTACCTACTAGCCAACCCTTTCATCTTCTATACTGACCACCAAGCATTGAAATACTTTGTAAACAAACCTTTGCACGATAGGAGGATTTGCTGATGGCTACTACTATTCCAATAATTTGAATTCAAAGTCATTGTTAGACTAGGAAAATTAAATGTTAGATCCGACCATTTTTCAAGAATCAACACGAGAGAGGATCCGACAGGAGTTGAAGACGACCTACTGGATGCACACTTATTTCGAGTAGAAGCTGTCCCAGTGAATTTAGAGGAAATATCTTAATTCCTAGAAAATGGTCAAGCACAAGAGGGCATGAGCACAAAAAAGAAACAAATCTTAGCTATGAATGTTGCACCATACAACCTCATAAACATATTTTTATATAAAATGGGCTTGGACGACATCCTCAGACTATGCATACTAGAACACAAAAGAGATAATATCATGTACGAAGCACACTACGGACCGACGGGAGGACATTTTCAAGCAGATACAACTACCAAGGAAATATAATAGTCAGGGCTATGGTGGCCGACATTATACAAAGATTGCAAAACTTTTGTTAGCTAGTGTGACTAATGCCAATGACTAGGTCGACCTCTGCCTAGTACAAAAATTCCCTTAATATAAATAAACCCAAGTTTGACATTTGAAATTTGGGCCATCGACTTCAAAGGACCATTCCCAATACCAGCAAAAAGAACAGGTGCAAGATATATAATAACTATAGTAGAATATGTAACCAAGTGGGCGGAAGCAAAACCTGTCGACACATTTTCTAGTAAGATAGCTGCTAAATTTATCTACAAAAACATAGTTACCATATTTGGATTCCCACTAACCTTAATCAGTGACCAAGGATCACACTTCATTAACAAAACCATCAAAGCACTAGTGAACCAGTTCAAAATTGACCACCAATGTAGTACATCTTATCACCCTCATTCAAATGGAGCAATAGAAGCATTCAACAAAAAATTAACAAGGGGTTTAAAAAAAATATGCAACACCAACAAGGACGATTGGGATGAAAAAATACCTGTAGTATGATGGGCCTACAGAACAACATACAAACATTCGACCTACCAAACACCATTCTGACTAGTCTATGGCCAAGAAGCAGTCATTCCACTACACTTCTGACAACAAACACCTATCATAGAAGATATTTTACATGTCGACGTCGAAGAAGGAAGGAAGGACCAACTAATGCAACTAAGAAAGTTAGAAGAACACCGACTTCTTACTTTACAACATCAAGAAATTCAGAAACAGCAACAGAAGGCTTGGCATGATCGCAATATCAAAAACAAAAATACGTTGGTAGGGGACCTTGCCTTACTGTAAAACACTCGAGTAAAAGGAAAACCCAAAAAGTTACACATAGAATGGATGGGACCTTACATTGTCAAAGAAATTCATGCCAACTGATCAGTCTGACTAAGGACGTTATAGGGCATAATATTTTGGAAACTTGTTAATGGTACCTGATTAGAAACTTTGGAATATTTACTAAACTACACTTCGACAACTGACACCAACCCCATCGACACATCGCCATCGACCACCCACATGATCGACATAGACAGATGACACCGAAGGTCAAATCACGCCTTCATAACTATGATCAAAAGGAGCACCAAAATCAAATCACTTTTAACACAAACTCAATAGACTGTGCTGGACCATCACTTCTGCCATTAATACATCCATCGACATAATCGTCATGCACTAGACGTATAAATACCACGCCTAAAATAGATCATTTACCGTATTTTGAAGAGATAGAGAAACCAAGTATTCAGAAATTTGAGAGGCAAGATCCTGTAAGAAAATCTGACCAAGAGACAGACAAGATGGCCCCGAAGAAAACCAGATCCGCAGCTGCAAAAAAAAAGAACTACAATCTACTGAAACCCCACTTATGAGAATATTAAGAAATATAAAAAATGCCAAGGTACAGGAAACCTCATGGGAGAAAACCTGGGCAGAAATCAAAGAATGGGCCTAGGTGGACAAGAAAATGACATAAGAAGCGGAGAAGATAAGCGACAGTACCATCATGAGTTACATGAACACACCGTTCATGGCAAGCTTTTGAAGAATCAAAGAAACAACAGTGAAATTTATCATCAGTCGGTATCACAATCGAAGATTTTACTTCGACAGACCCTGTCCCTATTGGTATAAAAGAAGGACTGGTAGAATGACTAACTGGAACACCAACAGGGAAGAACTCAAAAGGGCTAATGATCAGTCAAATACAAGCATGGACGCTGTAAATAGTGGCCAAAATCATAGAAATAGGACTCACTCCTATAGGTAGAGTGAGTGATTTGAATATAGACATGCTGGAAGCAGTCGACACAATAGCATGCACAGGAAAAATTTATCGTTGGGCTCAGCATGTTGCTGAAATGCTCAAGACTATATGTGAGAAATGTCAGGAGTCGGCTGGGATTATAAGGTTTCCATCACTGATACTCTTGATAGCAATGTAACACTTATGCCCAATTGGGGACAAGAAGTTCCAAGAACCACACAAGTACCACATGTGGAGGTTCAAACCATTTTCACATAATGGAACACTGAAAGAATTGGAAAATGGTAAAGTAATGATGGAAAAATAGTTCCAAAACCTAAAAATCTAGACAACTAGATGGAGGATGCCTTAGAACATCCGAAGAAGTCTACCGAAAACATCACATATTTAACTTGAGCCCGACCACACGGCAGTCTAGTACATGTAGGGGGGAAAGGTAACAGCAAAACCTCTCAACTATTACCCAGTAGTCGAAGAGATTTTTTGAGAGCTAGCTAGATAATCCAATACAAAGTTATCAATACCAGCAAAAGCCAAATAAATAAATCAACCAATCAAAGAACCATTGACCGACCAAGAAAAAGAGGAGGACTACAAGCTCCACTTACATATCAGTACCTTCATGTCAGACGATATACTGACAGAGGACACCAGTAGACTTCAACTGACAAGCGTCCCACAACCTATCCAAACGGGAAGCACACCGATGGAACATCAAGTAGCCAGACCAGCAGAAAAAAAAAAGTATAATTCTGGCTCATCAACAGAAAGAAGGATAAGAGAAGACAAAAGAAGATATCGAATAAGATAATCCATAATATGCTATGAAAAAAGAAAACTTAAGGAAAATAGCAAAGGAAGTAGCAGCCTCAAGGAAAAGGAGGGCAATGTAGGAAAAAGGGAAGGGAAAGTGCAAGATTATTCTATCTGAGTCAGAAGATGAATAAGAACTGTTAGCTACTACTATTGACATCACAGAAGATGTGACAGCAAAAAATGTTTCAGTCGAAACACAATTCAAATGGTTTGTCAACGCAGGAGCAAAGCAAGGGAGACCAAAAAAGGTAAAAAATACAACCACTTAAGTTGACGAGAACATTTTTTATCTAGTTTCTACAGCTCCACCCCCATCTCCAACCCATATCACACAAGAAGATACCCCATAGATACCCACCATAAACCTGGTTGACATCTGTAAGAATGCTATGCTGGAGACACTGAAAGAATGGTTCGACTCGGACGATGGTTTCCAGGAATACATTGAAAAATTACCCAAACTACTCACCTCTGTTCAAAGAATTACCACCAAATAACCACTAATTGAATCTAGTGCACCACACCAGATCCTCTCTCAGCAAATTGGCCAGATACCCCAGAAACCAAGATCTGTGGGAATTGTCAAGTCCACAATTTTTAGGAACCCCGACAAGACTTCAAAAATCTCCGCAAGCTACACCTCATCCATTATCCTTTTAGAAATCTCACACCCTCCACCAGCCAATGAACTAGAAAGAGTTTTAGAAGAAGATAAACATGAAGATATCAACCAGGTGATTGATAACCTATTCGCTGATGATCCAACCAATTCACCACCAGAAGTCGAAGACCCACTATCGACTGAAAATATCCCCACTACACCAATTACACCAGACCATTCACCATCTCCACCACCACTTCCCAATCCAGAACCTTTACCAAACCTTGAACCACCTGTTTCAAACCCCCCAGATACAAACTGAGCTACAAGTTCCACCCAAGAAACTCAACCGGAAATTACACTGACAAATGAAAATCAGTAGCCAGAAAACCAACCACAGGGAAATCTACCACTTGCAGAATCACAGGCACAACAGTATACAGACCAGCATAGACACAAAAGAAAAAGAAAAGACAAAAATAAGAAAGAACACCACAAAGAATTAAAGCCAATAGTGATCCACATAAGCCAACTAGGATTGACTAGTGTAGTCGACACCGTAAAAACTCAGAGATGGAGAGTTGAGTCAACTCCTAGAAACTCTCACCACAGAAGCATCAGTAAGAAACTAGGCTAAATGAGAGCAGATCAACAACACTAAGAAAGAGGAAATCGAGTTTCTGACAAAAGGCAAGAATTTGATCCAAATAGTAATACCGAGACCTCTAGAGGCCAACATTGACAAGACACTCGAAAAAGCATATCAGCTATTTGAAAGTATGGTGTCAACTCTACAGTCACATCTACAAAATACAAAGGAAGATCAAATAGAGGAAACATCCAGACTACTCAGGAAGTAGTATACAACATTCTCAGAAGCTCACAAAGTATTACAAGACCACTTAGAAGAATCTATCATCATAGATGAAGTGCTCTGTGATTGGCCTACCTATTACATACAAGTATTTCAGCAAACCCGTAAGACTTGTGAACATATTCAAGTGTTATAAAAGATACGAGGAATTGAAGAAACAATGAGAAATAAAATACAAGAACATATTGTACCAGAAACATCGAAACTACGGAAACAGGAGAGACAAGCACACCATTGGGTACAACAAGCACTACCAAGCCTCGAAAAACTAGATACAATTTTCCCACAAATGAAAAGACTACTAGATGCAGCAGAGGAAAATTTTCAATTCATGGGACCATACATGGAAAGCATTGTAGACCTCTCCATCAAAGAAAAGATGTCGACTCTTTCAAGCATCACAACATTAACTATCGATATCTAGAAAGTACTACAGAGTTGGACAAAATTTCGACATCAATTGGCTATTATAGCAGAAGCAATTGTGGAAATATGTGTGCAAAAATGACCAACCATCCGACTACATAGTCCATGAGGACAAACAATACCAGAAGCAACTTCCTCAGACAGTACATTGTTGAAATACCTCCCTTGTTTCTTCGGGACGAAGAAATATTTTATTCCTGGGGGAGATGTTGGAGGAGCTAGTTAGTGACCCAACTAGTCGAATAGCTGACTAATTGGAGATTAGGTCGGCCGCATGAGGTCGTGTCAGTTGACCGAACCAATAGGTAGTTATATGTAACTATTTGTAAATCATATATATTAGGTTGTTGAGCCAGATGAGAACTTGGTTCAGTTCTGTGTATGTATGGACCCTCATCTTATAATATAATCTGTTATTTCCTTATCTATGTTATTATCTCTTGTGTCTATTATGTCTATATGATTCCATGTGTATTATTGGTAACCCTCTATGATCTGCGAGATTACAACAATTGACTACATTTATATGTGTTAATTTCATCTTTTCTACTATTTTTTAGTAAACTTGAATTGTGAGGATTCCCTTAGCTCCTAGATCCTGCTTATGAATCAATTTTAACATGGTATTAGAGCTATGTGGAGCTACAAATCAAATATAGAGTGTTTGAGTTGTTGTTTAGGGAATTTTCAAGAAAAAAATTGAGTGTTTGCATTGCAGGTAGAACCGGTGTTTCTGTCACTTAGTGCGCAAGAAGAAATGGAGCAGACTCATGTATTTATTAATCCATTCAATTATTTAGAATGTAAGGATGAAATGGTGATCCAACTGAGGTCAAAATTCCTATACAGAGTCACCAATGGGACTGAGGCCGAACCCAACTCTGATGTGGAGAAATTGAAGTACTTCAACATGCTAGATGAGGCATTTCAGATGCTTTGTCTCAACATTTCGAGATACCTTCTCTTCCATGTAGATAGTCTGACAACACCCAATGAATTTTGGCTCAAGCTTGAGTCGTTGTTTGAGAATATTGATGAGATGATAGGCCACCAACTCGAAAATGAGTTGATCTCACTGAGTCCAAGTCACTTTGAGATGATCCAAGACTTCTTCACCAAGTTCAATTCGTTAGTGCTTCAACTGAAACAATGTGGCATTGAAAATAAAGATGATCAAGTTATATTGTCCATACTTTGAATCTTGGGTCAGATTATTTAGTGTTTGTGTTGACATTCCACTCTAGCAAGCTCACAACTCAAAATTGGAGGATGCCATCTTTGGAAAACTTCATGGAGTCACTGATAAATTGGAACCATCAAGATACCATCAAATCTATTAAGGATAAATCCATTGCTGTAGGAGTTTTGAATCCATCCAAAGGCAAGAAGAAAGCCAGATATTCGAAGCAGCAAGAGAAGAAGAAGCAGGAGAATCCCAAATATTGAGACGGGGTTTCGAATCCTACCAAGGACAAATTAGACAAGAAGAATCAAGAGAATAAAAAATGCACCTATTGTCATAAGGGTTGGCATAAAAAGAGTGCATGCATGAATAATACCATTGACATGATGGCACAATTGCTTGAGAAGAACAAAATCCCACTGCGAGAAGGCACAAGGAAGAAAGAGGGAGGTTCAAGGTCAAACAACAAAGACGGTGCCATTCTTTTATTGTTGGATCTTCAAGATATTCTTCCTTCATAATATATTCAGGTGCTCCCAAGAACATGGTCTCCAGGAAAGATTCCTTATCATCCCTACATCCATACAATGGTCCATCCATCCTCATGGGTGATGATTCAGAGATCCAATCCAAAGGGATTGGTAGGATTGATCTTGAAGATGGGTACTTCAACAATGTGTTGTTTGTGCTTGATATAACAACGAAACTACTCTCAGTGTATCAAATGACACACAATGGTGAATCCAAGAGAGTAATATTTACTCCAAATGTAGTGGATATATTAGAAATATCTACAGGCCAAGTTGTGTCAGTGGGTTTTGTTGACCATGATTCGAGAATATACAAATTCTCTCACTTCCTCCCCTACTCTCAAGTGAATGCGCTCCTATCACATGCCAATGACAAAATTAATTTGTGGCATGAGAGATATGGTCATCTCAAATAAAAGTACCATCTGTTATTGAGAAAATAAAGCATGGTGTAAGGGCTTTCTTCTATCAAGTTCTCCAATGGCACATGCAAAGGATGTGTAGTGGGAAAGCATGCTGAGCACATATATGAGAAAGGAAAAGAAAGGAGGGCTGTCCAAGTACTTGATTTGGTTCATTCATATCTCATAGGGCATCTTCCCACACCCTATTATGGGAACTCAAGGTATGTGTTAACCTTCATAGATGATTTCTCAAGGTACTCCTGGGTGTATTTTCTCAAACTAAAATCTGAAGTTTTTGAAACTCTCAAAGTTTGGAAACTTTGGTTGAGAATTCATGTTGGAACAAGATCAAAGTCCTTAGGACTGACAAGAGAAATGATTATGTGAACAAGATTTTTTAATATCTTTGTGAATAATGTGGCATCCAAATGCAACATTCGGTTCCCTACACACTACAACAAAATGGTGTTGCAGAGCGCAAGAACAGGGCTCTTAAGGAGATGGAACCATTTATGATGGAAGCAAAGGATTTGAATCCTAGGCTATGGGATGAAGCCATCAATCATGATGAATATTCCTAAAACACATCTCCTCACAAATATTTGATTGGAAAAACTCCATATGAGTCTTGGAGTGGTCACAAGCCCAATGTTTCTCATTTTAGAGTTTTTGGCTCAAAGGCTTGGGCTAGGATTCCTCCCGAGAAGAGAAAGGCCTTGCAATATACAAGAAAGGAGTCCATTATGGTTGAATATGCTAAATATGAAAATTGATACAATCTATTTGATCCCTCATTTCAGAAAACATTCATCGAAAGGAGTGTACATTTCAAAGAAGACCTCATGCAAGAGACCGAACTAGCTCAAGGGGAATGCTCATATCCTCCACTCCATGATGATGTAAGTGAGGAATAATTCTATGAATTTTTTGCTTATAATATTGATGATGATTATGATGACATTCATTTATATCATTAATAACCCATTCGGCCTAAGTGGGTTGCGAAAACCATTGAAGCAGCCGAGGATCTTGGTGGTGATCCACTAGATTCCAGGAAGACTAGATCTTAATTTCACAATGCCTACTCTACTTGTGAATTGAATCTTGTTGATAGGTTCTTAATGATGGTTGGATATTATACTAAGACATTTAAACAGGTACCACTTGACCCAATATGGAAAATGACCATGCAAGAAGAGTTCAAGTCATTCCAAGACAATGAGACTTGGGAATTGGTTCCCTTTCCCTCCAAGAAGAAACTAGTGCAATGCAAGTGGGTATATAGGAACAAAGTGAATGCTGATGGTTAAGATATAAATTATAAGTCCATGTTGGTTTATAAAGGCTTCTATCAAGTCCAAGGAGTGGAACATACAAATATATTTGCACTGGTTGCAAATATGGAGTCTATCAAACTAGTTTTAGCCATTGCTGCATCTAAGCACTGGGAGGTTCGCCACATGGATGTGAAGAGAGATTTTATTCATGGTGAAATTCATCAAAAGATATATATATAAATCAGCATAAAAGTTTAATTCATGATCCTTCACTTGTATCTAGGTTAAATAAGTATCTCTATGGCCTCAAGAAAGCCCCCAAGGCTTGGTATGCCAACATGGGCAATTTTCTGCTATCGCTTGGATTTGAAAGATGTAAATCTAATCCTAATGTGTATTTGAATTTTTTTGGTGAATTATTGTAGGTCATAGTGTTGTATGCTAATTACCTATTGATTAAAGGTATCCGCAGTAAATAATTTGGATCGATTAAGTCTTCTTTTCATAGTGAATTCTCCATGACTGACCTTGGATTGTTGAGGCAATTTCTTGGATTAGAGATTGAGAAATACCAAGAAGGGATCATGGTAAGCCAACAAAATTATGCTGTATACCTTTTATTGAAGTTCAAAATGGATGAATGTAAGGAAACCAAGTTCCCATTCCTTTCAAGAATACAACCAGGTGATTTTGGTACATCTCCATTGGTGGACAGCTAGTTGTATAGACAACTAGTTGGGAGTTTGTTGTATCTTACACACTCTTGACCTGATTTGTAATATGTTGTAGGTGTTGTTGATATATATATGTATCAGCCTCATGATATCCATTGGAAGGCTTCCAAAACAATCTTGCAATATTTGGAAGGAACTAGTTGGATTTACTGATTTTGATTGTGCTGGAGATTCCATTGACATAAAGTCCACTTCAGGTTATGTCTTCATGCTTTCACATGTTACCATATGCTGGTAAATAAAAAATAAATACACACCATATTCCTCTCTTAATCCGAGGCCGAGTATAGAGGAGCAGTGAACGCAACTACACGATGTGTGTGGTTGCAAGGTATTCTTGGGGAACTTGGATTTGCATTTGATTCACCCACAGTCATTTGTTGTGAAAAAAAAAGGTGCAATTAATATTTCCACTGATCCAGTCCAGAGATAGAGGACCAAGCACATTGAGATACACATGCACTAGATAAAGAGCTTGGTACATGAACATGTGATATCCTTGTAGTATTTCCTATCTACAGAGAAAATGACTAACATATTCACCAAGAGATTCACAGAGAAGACATTCACCTATCTGAGATCCTTTCTTGGAGTGGGTGAAACATGGTGATGGTTGATATTCAATTTCATATTTTTCTCCATGTCCATTTTAGAGGGGAGGTTTTGTTCCCATGAGGTTTTCCTCCTTACCTTGGTTATATCGACTAATAAAATTTTTGTTGTATGAGGTGACTTGAGCCTTAGTTGCCAAGGCATCCATAATAATTTGGTATAAGATGTACTAAGTTATTCTTAAGTGGGGGTGTTAGAGAATTTATCCACCTTAGTACCATGGTAATACACCTAGGATACATTTTCATTAGCTTTCATGCTATGTCATATGGTCCAAAACTAGGCTATGTTGATCTATCTTGGCCTATTGTGTGCTTTGGACTCATTTACTGCAGTTGAGGCACTCCAGTTTGATCATTATGATAGTTTAGGTGATCCAATTTGATCACTCAGACAGTCTAAGAACCGTCATTGATAACATATCAGTCTTGGTGCACTCCCCATCCCTTAAATTAGGGAATATGTTTGACCATAGGCGCTAGTGTATGTATTTAGTGGTTTTTGGCCTTCCTTGGGAATTTATTGCCTCCTAGAGAAACTCACACTCATCCATGTGCTCACACACACCTATCCTTCCCTCATTTATGATCTATCATGCTCCAGCCATGTTCACACTAGCATTCATGACTGCTTGGGATGGTTAGGGAACTCATTGCTCCACCTAAGGGGGTTTTGAGTTCAAATCACAGTCTGACACATGTATGCATCTAGATGGATTCCAAAGGATAACCATTTATCCCTAATGTAATATAAATCTGATCCAGACATATTTACATGTGGGACAATCATAATAGGCTGTGTTATTGACTACATTTCTATGTGTTAATTTCATATTTTCTACTGTTTTTCTGCATATTTATGAGTAAACTCGAATTGTGAGGATCCCCTTAGATTATAGATCCTACTGTGAATCAATTCTCATAATCATGGATGCGTGTTGTCTCTTATTATGCTTCTATATTTAAGGAAGCTTTGCTGTCATGTGCCTTTGATTCAGGAGATAGTCTTAACTATCTTAAGGTGCATTGTTATATCATCGACAATGCAATCTTGTTGATTGTTGTTTGTCTTTAACAACTGTCAAACTGATATGTAACAATATTTTAAATTTTTTTTAGGGAGTAGGTCCATTGAATCCTCCAGGTAGGTAGTGATTTTTAATATATAAGTCTCGAGGGTGACTGAAAAGGGGGATTCAAAGGAAGAGAAGAAGTTGTCATGTAGAGTTGACCATTTCTAAATTTAGGAGTAGAATCATATGTCGTGATTATACTTACTCTGACATAATAGTCTGATAGGAATCTCGAAAAACTGGTAACATTTTGATGTTGTTTTTCATCTATAATTATATGAATATTAACTCTTATTACAATTTTCTTTCATGTTTGGATTTGCAAACACATTTTGTTGTGTTGTATTGAACATTTTTATACTTTCAATTAAATTATGTTTAGCTTCTTATTGTATGATGTTTTATATTATCTTTACGTAATTTTAATTATCTAATTTAAATTTCATATCATCATTTAAATGTTTTACTCTTCTTGCTATCTATTTGCATAGATATTATGATAGTAAACATTATTGTAAAAGTTTCATATTTCAAACATGAATAACTTGTTGTTATATAAAGTACATGTGTTTTTTGTTATAATAGTTTACTATTATTTCCCTCAAGCCTATGTATGTAATTTACTTCTTATGATTGGGATTATTTTATGTTATATGAGTTGTCTCTGGTAACATATCATATTTTCAAGAATTTTGTTTTATAGTGCAACAAGTGATAGTAATTATTAGAACTTCTCTTGGACAATATAGGTTAGCTTAATTCAAAGATAAAATAATTAGTATTAGTTTAGCGACTGTTAATAGCTATTTACTTATAGAAGTTAGATAACTCTTTCATTACATAGTTTTCTAAGAAACATTTAGAATAAAAAGAGGAAGACTCTCCTTAAGAGAGCAAAAAATTAGACAGTAGAAGGAACACAACCCTATGAGAATTAGTTATACCAAACATACTAGGGGATGCATTAAGTGCATTGTGTGGGACAGTTCTCCATAGTTGGCCATATTCAGAAAATCCGTCCAAAAAATGGCACTAGAAGGAGGGCCTGAAACTATTAATGAATGAAAATGTTCAAAACGAACCTACAACTAGTTCAGATCCTTCACTGATTAACACATCTAATAACAGAGTTATCTCTAATACATCAGTTCATCCACAATTTGGAATTAGTGATTCACCATTCACAAGTGTTGTTAGGGAAATCCTAGAATGATACAATACTGCTTCTCCCTATACCCCTCATCAAATTGAACAAGACTTAAGCAGGGTGGTTTAAAAAATTCCTAAAAAATAACCTTTCGAGGGGGTCTTTCCAACCCCCACCCCCCAAAAGTCCCAAGAATTGGAATTTTTTTTTGGAGGGGGTGTTTTAAAACCCGCCACCAAAAGTCCAATTATCAGGACTTTGTTTTTTTGGGGGGGTTTAAGTACCACCCCCAATGGCCTAAATTTTTATTTTTTATTTTTTTTATTCGGGGGGGGGGGGGGG
>LPNX010246919.1:314115-324676 GCA_001517045.1 Pseudotsuga menziesii
CCCGCTGGCTTTTTTCTTTATTTTCTTTTCCATTTTGTCCTTTCGGCTGTCGTTTTCGGTCGCCGTAAACCGCAGTTTTTTCTCTGATTACCGTGATCCGACCGCGCCTTCTGTCCAGAAATCCACGACCTGACCGTGCCTATTTTCTTCAAACCCGTGGTTCGACCGCGCCTTTTCAGCCCTTACACGTGACCCGACCGCACCTGTTTACGTCAAACCCGCGATCCTGCCGCTGTTATCCAAAAACCTGTGATCTGACCACGATTGTTGCCTTCAAACCCGCGGTCTGACCGCCGCTGTTAGCCAAAAACCTGCGATCTGACCGCGACTGTTGCCTTCAAACCCGCGGTCCGACCGCCGCTGTTAGCCCATAACCTGCGATCTGCGCGCGACTTTTTCCTTCAAACCCGCGATCCGACCGCTGCTGTTAGCCAAAAACCTGCGATCTGCACGCGACTTTTGTCTTCAAACCCGCGGTCCAACCGCGCGATTTCGCCCCATACCCGCGATCCGCGATTTGATTTTTGCACTCATTGCCACGCCGAAACCCAGTCACTTTGCTACCATATTTCATGCACTAGCAAAACCATCTGTCCCACCTGCAGCCCTACAGCCTTTCTGTCCCATGTTTACATAACTGTTTACAAAATTTTAGCATTGTGTATTCAGCATTATTTCAGCATTGTTTATTCAGATAAATTTTGCATGGTATAAATTGTTTCATTCAATTATATTGTTATTTCGGAAGTTGCCCTGGCACTTCTCTTTTGGGTCCACAACCTCACCAGCACACAATTTGTCACCTAAATCAAGTGAGACTTAAAAAAACTACTTAACTCAACCAACATTCTAACCCCACTTGGGGAACACAAAAGAATTTTTGTAGTTAGGTAGGATCAAGGGGATAGGCTTCCAATAACACCCCTTGGTTATTTGCACTTGAGACATAGTTGTTTTCCTTTAGGGAACCAAAATCCCCTAGTATTTTTTGACACGGTCACAACCAGATTATCAGAAGGCCTCTCCCTTAGGAGGGTTGAAGTCGTGAGATTGGTTCCGAAGGTCTGAGTGGAATACCGAACTCCATTCAGTAATTGAAGGGCTACCTTTCGCAGTTCTCGGAATATCCCTGTATAGGGAATATTGCGGTTAAAGAACCAAGCGGCAAATTTACCTTTCTGGACGTGTCATGAACGGGGTATCTTAGTTGCCATTTTTCTAGGATTTGACTACCCGGTGTCCCTCCCGGTAGGGGGATACTTTAGCCACTTGTCTTTCCTATCCATATTGTCTGACTTGGATTTCATCACCTTGCAGAGGATATGTCTAGTTGAGTCATAATACTACTAGTTAGGTGTTTGCATGCTCCCTTACCTCCTTTTGGTCTAGTGAGTCCACCGTTTTCTATTTTTAGCAAACCTATTTCTTGTTGGTATTCTGACCATTTTTTGTTGACACTCCGCCTGTTGTAGCATAGCTGTTACAGTGGGAGTTTTGAGTTGATTGTTGGCCCGAGAGCCCTATTTTTTGAGCTCTCCTTCTGCACACTCGGTTGCATTAGGGTTTTTTGAGCCTTTTTGTAGTTACCTCAACTCACAGAGATTTGACATCCTTTATCACCATTGCTTCCCTGAGACATTCTCGGTGCCTCAGAGGCGAGCCCCCACAGCACGGATCACTTGATACCACTCATCGTAGATCTCGAGCCTTGTCACTTGACTCCACTCGTCAGCGGCATAGGACTCCGTCACCAGATTCTGACGCCCCTTATTTTACCTCAGACTCGGAGCTTGAATCCGAGAACACCCTTTACACCGCCCCTACTAGCCCCATGGCTGGCGTGAATCCCACTCCCTTACTGGGAGGGACCGTTGGTGGCACATCCACCACTACACCAGTTATCACACCTGTCATGGGTATGCCCTCCACGGGAGGCCCATCTACCGTTCCCCTCACCGTACCTATTCCCACGGCGGGAATACCTATTCCTACTCCATTAGTGGTTCATACTACCCATGTTGGTGCAGGACCGTCCCATACCACCTTAGTTCCCCCACTTGGGGGTAACCTCCCTCACATGACCCCTCCACTTGGGGGCATGGGCCCCAACTTGATCCAACCCACACCCGTGTCACACCCTTCATTCAGTTTTCCATACATGGGTAGCCTCAACCTACCTGACCTAGCCAGATTAACCAACGACCCCATCCGACACAACCCTGCATGGCCCCCCATGCCTACCAAGCTCCCCTCTGACATCCCTAAGTTCGAGGGTAAGGCAGGTGAGGACCCACAGAACCATATCATGTCCTTCCATCTATGGTGTTCCTCAAATTCCATAGTAGACGACTCCATTCGCCTCCGTTTATTACAGCGCACTTTCACTGGCTCTGCTGCCAAATGGTATATCGAGCTGCCCCATGGAACCCATGCCACCTTTACGTCCCTAGCCTCGACCTTCCTACAGTTCTTCCAGTTACCTGTCCGCTATGACGCGGGCATGGAGATCCTCCTATCTTGCCGGCAGAACATGGCTACCCATATCACCGACCACATTCACGAATGGCGGCGACGCCGTAGCCTATGCAAAATCAAGTTAGATGACCGGATCTTCCTAGATTGGTTCCTCAAATCCCTCCTTCTGCTCATTGCTAAGGATGTGGCAGCCGAAAGACCCCAATTGGAGGAAGAGGCTATCCTTAAATCCCAGCAGTTCGATCTCATTTACGCCCAGTCAGGTTATCTTTATACCATCATACCTGATGCCCCTCGTGGCGATCCCTCCCAGCACGATGTGCCGGGGGCATCCCATGCTGCCGACGGCATCATTGGCTGTCTCTCTTCGCAGCCTCAGCCATTTTCCATAGCCCGTCCTCCCCCTGGTCCTGAACCTTCGCGGGCTACATCACAGTCCGGAGCAACCAACTCGTATGCTCAAATGCCACATCAACACCATTCCCATGGACCCTCCTGTCCACCTCAGTGTTTCAGCCATATGACTCCCGCTTACGCCCCCCCGATCGCACCTCAGCCCTACTATCATCAGCAGGCTGCACCAGCTCTTGCGCCACCACAAGCTCAACCTCATTATTATCAGCCATAGCCAGCCCCTGCGGCAAACCCACAACCCCCTCACGTAGCTGCACCAGTGCAGCCTCCACCTCCATACTATCCACCGCAGCCCGCTCCCGCACCTGCGCAAACTCAGAATCCACCTACTACCCAAGGGCAGGTTTACGCCCAAGAAAACTCGCCGCTAAACCAGAACAACCAACGCAACCAGGACCAACAAAACCGCGGCAGAGGCCGCAATCGTGGGAACAACCAATAGACCGAGCAAGCTGGTCAACACCCTAATCTCCCCGCTACTAATAACGTGGCCCCTACCAACCAAAACCCTGATCGCCCGCCCAAGCAGGATAAAAACCCTAATTTGTGAAAGAACTATCCTTGTTCTGTTTGTGGGGTCTATGGCCACTACACACATTTTTGTCCACTTATGGAACGAGTTCAACAACTTTTGGCTGCTGATAGACTACACTAAGGATAGGCGGCTCCTCAAGCACCACCCAATCCCCCACAACCTCAGCAGCCACCTTTGGTGCTACAAAAACGCTTACCAAACCAAGGCTTAGTGAACACTGAACCATTGGCTCCACCTCCAGCTATTGCGCCCATCCAACAAATCACTTACATGGCTCCTGATCAACCCATATTTGACTCAGGTACCCACCATCTGTTGATGATGTCCTCCGATGAGGTCAACCTCCAGACTCGGCGGAACCAATATGGCTCCACCCCGGAAGCCCCTCCTGCCAATAACCCTGCTAACGCTCATCCCACTGATCAAGCGTTACGTATACCTCCACCTCCACTAGATGGAGCTCCCAAAACAGCCCGTTTCCCACTTCGCCGTATCAACAACAACCCCAATGCGCGGGCTGCGTCTAACTACAGCATTGTCGATGATTTAGCCCAATCCCCCGCAGCCATGTCTGCGTTAGAAGTCTTGAAAAACTGCCCTTCGCAGCGTAAGACTTTACTCTCAGCCATTGGAGCTATCGATCCAAAAGATTCACAGTTAATGGCATTTGATTTGGACCAATCCGAACCCTGCCTGCCTTCCAATTTATCATTCCAAGTTTCTGTCTCCATTCGGAATTTTGTTGTCCATCGATGCATTATTGATGAAGGTGCCTCTACATGTGTCATGCCCATCTCCATCTGGCAGAAAATGGGATCCCCCCCTCTCCAGCAATCCTCTACTGCGTTGCGAGCCTATGACGGCCGTTCAGCTCAACCACAAGGCCTATTGACCAATGTCCCTGTCCAGCTGGCTGGAAAAACTGTCCTAATCAACATCGAGGTTATCAATGCCCAGCTCGATTATAACCTGTTACTTGGCCACAGCTACATGTATGCCATGCGGGCAGTCGCTTCTACCATTTTTCGTATCATGATGTTCCCCCATGAGGGACGCGTGGTCACGGTTGACCAACTCACTTACCACGATCCCAATGCCCCTGCGGCGCCCGAAAACGTCCTCCCCATGGTAGAGCAACCTATATCAGGTGCCACCAACACAGTCGTTTCTTCTATAGGGCCCGTGCTCCCCATGGTTGAACTACCTATTTCAAATGCCACCACCTCATTCGTGTCTTCAGTGGGTCCCGGCGTTTACTCAGATGCACCAATGATCTCAACCTTCCCATCTATTCCACCCCCGTCTCCTACCACTGAAGTGTCCGACCTATGCACCCTGTCCCACATCACGCAGACTCCTACTAATCAAACACCTTTGTTGCCTAAACCCCCTTTGGTACCTAGTCAGATTGGTGCTACACCCATTCATACCATTCCTTTCCTCTTCCCTCCCTCAGGAGTGGCTAGCGCCCCGGTCATGGCTACCCTCAACCTCCCTGGTTTAACCTTGGGATTACCTGTTTGGTATCTTTCGCCTCCCGTTCGTCCCCCGACACCAAATGTCATCTTGCAACCGGTGCAACCCATCATCACTACTAATCAACCACCTCCCGGTGTCGCTACCCCGTCGCCCTTCACAAAACCTCCCCCTCCTCTTACCAAACCCACTAGGGGCAGAGGCTCCCAACCTTACACTGCTGTCCCACCTGCTAAGACAGTCAAAAACCCCCCTGTGTTTCGTGCTCCTCCCAAATGCGCGCTATGCGACGAGTTGGGCCATGCGACTCACCTATGCCCTCAGTTACCAGCATTAAAGAAGTACATGCAAATACTCGATGATGACCCCACCATCCCGGTTGTCCATCTAGATCCAACCCCTACGCCTCGCGACAAATCCCTGCGCACTAACCACTACTGTGCCTTATGCGATGTTTACGGGCATTACTCCCATCACTGTCTCGATCTCCCCGAGTACAGGCTAGCTCTCTTTGATATGAACAATCCGGAACTTGAGACGACCCCACTCATTATTGAGGAAATCCATTCCCCGGTCTCTTCCCCTTCCGAAGAGGTTAATACCACTCTCTTTGAGATAAACAATCTGGATCTCGAGATGGCCCGCCTCACCATTAAGGAAATCCACTTCCCGGTCTCTCCCCCTTCCGAAAAGGTCAATCCCGTTCTTTTGGAGATGAACCATTTAGATCTTGCAAAGCCATCACCCACCATTGTGGAGATCCACCCCCGAACTATCCCTCTTCCGAAGAGATTAACACCATATATATGATCTCTTCTGTCACTAAACCCCCATCAATCGATTTGACAACCCAAACATTCCGTACGGATGAGGAAATTCTCGAAGCTCTCACTGCCCCGGATTATCCTTTGGATGACATGCACCATCGTTCCTACTTTCTCCCAGATGAATCTTCCTCTAACACTGCTACCCAATTTACAGTCGAGTCCAAAGACTTCCTTCCCCCCAAGGTCGATTGTTTCAAAGACCCTATTCCTGCTCCTGACGCCTTCGAAGAGGGTAACATGGCCAACATCTCAGCTGTCATCAAAATTGATATCGCTGCCCCCGGAGGCACCCCCGAACTCATAGCTTTAGGAGAATCTTGCACTAAGTAGGAGATCGAGGAATACAAAACACTCTTCAAAGAATTCCGTGATGTCTTTGCCTGGTCCTTTACCGAAATGACTGGTCTTGACCCTGCCATTATAAAGCACCACATTGACACATGGCCTGACGTACCCCCCGTTCATCAGAAACAACGTCCTATTCATCCCTCAAAACTCCCAGCTGTCAAAGCATAGATTGAGAAGCTTCGCACGGCAGGATTCATTTATCCTATTGCCTATACCACCTGGGTTTCAAACCCTGTTCCTGTCAACAAGAAGCAAGGAACCATTCGAGTATGCACTGACTTCCGAGACTTAAACCGTGCCTGTCCCAAAGACAATTTATCCATGCCATTCATTGACCAGCTCATTGATGCATGTGCGGGGCATGAAGTCCTCTCATTCATGGACGGTTTTTCTGGATACAATCAGATCCAAATCCGAAAGGAAGACCAGTACAAAACAACTTTTACTACCCCATGGGGTGCCTTTTCCTATCGCGTCATGCCTTTCGGCCTAAAAAATGCTAGTGCCACATTCCAGCGGGCCATGACCTATTGTTTTCATGATTTGGTCCATATCCTGCTCGTCTACCTTGATGACCTTACAGCTCATTCCCGAAAACGATCAGACCACCTTAATGACCTTCGGCAAGTTTTTCTGCGTTGTCGCAAATATCATATCCGCTCGAACCCACACAAGTGTGTCTTTTGCGTTCTGGTAGGCCGATTATTAGGTTTCATCATTTCCCAGAAAGGAATTACTGTTGATCCCCTGAAAGTCCAAGCCATCTTAGACCTTCCTTCGCCTCGAACGCTCCGACAACTCCAAAGTCTACAAGGGCGATCCAATTTTCTTCGACGCTTCGTTCCTGATTACGCCACAATCGTCCACGATTTCTTGCGCCTGCTCCGTACCCACGTACCCTTTGTCTGGGATGCGCAAGCAGAAGCTGCATTCGAAGACCTCAACAAAGCTCTCACACAAGCCCCCTTGATCTCCCCTCCGGATTTCTCTAAAGACTTCATCCTCTACGTTTCGGCATCTGAACATGCTGTGTCCGAAGTCTTGGTTCAAGAAGACACCTCCCGCTAAGAGCATGTCATTTACTATGTCAGCCAGACCTTGTCTGGCCCGCCCCTACGTTACCCATATGAGGAGAGACTAGCCTTAGCCGTGGTATTTTCCGTCCAAAAATTGAGACACTACATTTTACTTAGTCTTACCACAGTTGTCGCCGATTCTAACCCCATGGTATATCTCTTAAACCGGCGTCTCCTGCAAGGTCGTGTGGCTAAATGGGGCATTATCCTCCAGGAGTATGACCTCACATTCCGAACACCTAAGAGCACTAAAGCCCTTGCGCTGGCCCAGCTCCTCACTGATCTCCCCTCCTTCATCTCGGCCCCACCTATCTCTGAGGAGTTACCCGATAATCACTTGTTCACCATCTCGTCCGAAGACCCGTGATACGGTGATATCTTGTTATACCTGCGCACGCAAAATTTCTGACCCACCGTCACTCGTAATGGACGTCCTTGTATCCGTCATCAAGCCTCTCGCTACCTCCTCATCGGAGATGTCCTTTACCGGCGAGGAATCGACACGATTCTTCGTCGTTGCCTTACACATGAAGAAGCTGAACAGGTCCTTAATGATTGTCATAGTGGTGCCTGCGGTGACCATTTCTCAGGAATGGCCACTGCCCAAAAGGTCATTCGCGCCGGATACTTTTGGCCTACACTTTTCACTGACTGCATCACTGCGGTCAAGCATTGCCATAACTGCCAACTTTTTGCCCCCAAAGCCAGGACTCCACCTGCTCCGTTACACCCAGTTGTCACTGTTGGTCCCTTTTGTAAGTGGGCCATCGACTTCATGGAGTGTAGACCCACATCTGCGAACGGCCATAAGTACATCGTTGTCGCTATCGATTACTTCACCAAATGGGCAGAAGCCATGCCCACCTTCAACTGCACCGTTGAGACTGCTGCCCGTTTCTTTTTCAACCATGTCATCACTCGATTCGGGGTCCCTAAACAGTTAGTCTCATACCATGGATCACACTTTGAAGATTCCGTTTGGCGTGAATTATCCACCTTCCTCAAATTTCAACACCAGTTTTCCTCGGCTTACTACCCTCAAGGGAATGGTCAAGTCGAAGCTGTTAACAAAATCCTCAAAACCATACTCCAACGTACTGTTGATCGGCATAAGTCCAATTGGCACCATATGCTATTCCCTGCTTTATGGAATCAGTACGACGAGGTCATCCCAATGGTCACCTCGTTGCATCTTTTTGACTACATCATTTTTTGCCCATTTTTTAGACACCAATAGTTGCCTTGGTTTGCGTGCCACTTGGGCCGCTCTCCGTTTTTAACACTTTTTATATCACCGGATTCATTTTTCCGAGCTCGTGATGATGCTTGAGATCATTTCTTGCTCTCACTTGGTACAATTTCAACAGTGCGTCCCTACACCTTGCCGCATCAATTTGCGCGCCGCATCGGCCGTCATTAGATTATTTCACACTTTTACATGAGCCATCCACTCCTGTCATACTGCAAATGTTTCGTTATTTTTCCACCATTCATTCACCCCACAAGGAGGCCCACCAGTGTTCACCCCCCACCCTCAGTCCTGGTCATCATAAATGTTCCTTGATCGAACACTTCCTCCTTGCCTGGCCATTAATTCAGAGTCTTCTTATTTGCTTTCAGACTCCTTAAAATTGAAAGCAACCACGAGCATGAACTATCATGGGCTCGTAAAATCCACATGACAGTACCATTCTACTACTTCAGACTCTTCTTATTTGCTTTCAGACTCCTTAAAATTGAAAGCAACCACGAGCATGTACTGTCCTGGGTTCGTAAAATCCACATGACAGTACCATTTAAATACTTCAGAGTCTTCTTATTTGCTTTCAGACTCCTTAAAATTGAAAGCAACCACGAGCATGAACTGTCATGGGCTCATAAAATCCACATGACAGTACCATTTTTATATCGACACTTCTGCTCGTTCCCTAACCCATGAAGAAGTCCCCCCGCGCCTCTTGGCGCTATGATCGATCCTCTCGGAAGCACCCCCAATCAGGTCGCCTTTGTTCAGAGTATTCTGCAGTTTCCTACCATTTTACCACAGCTTGAGTCTCCCTCAGCCCATTCACCCTCCGATCCCATACAGCTATGATCCCTTTACCACCAATCAGTTTCATGTGCTGCCCGATCATCCCTGCCATCATACTCTGAACAAAGGAATTTTGAGTCCACCCACTCTACTTGCCCAATTAGTCCCACCAATTTATCACTCTTGCCATCAGTACTATCACAGTTCGGTTTTTCACCTCGCGCTCCTGTCAAGGAAACATCATTGCCTTGACAGTTGCTGGTCTCCCTCTGTCGACGACAACTCCTTTATTCCAGAAGATAGACCTAGAGGTCCCTGCGCCTTGGACACATCACCATCTGTGGTGCGTGCCTACGGACCATTTCGGGAGGAATCATTATTGCCTCTCCGAATGGTTGTTTCTCACATGTTCGACTTCAGCACATTGATCGCATAGTTGAGAATCACGCAGGATTCATATCCAGTCCATGATTTGTCGAAGACCCCGGCTTTCCCCCGACTCTAGCACATTGGTGAGTCACTTCGGAATGCCCAGTTATATGTTCCCGTGGATGTCCGGGCTGCGTTGGCAATTGTATTCGAAAGCCATTCAGTTCTATGCTTCTTTGAGTACCCAGATCAGTGTACCATTACGAGTGTGACCCTTGTCACTTTGATCCAGCAGCACATCTGTTCCTTCAGAACCACATTCAGTAGCACTGCTGCCATTCCAGTGTATCAGTTTTTCAGCTCAGACATGGTTAGCTCAGACATGGTCAACTCAGCAGTATGTTCCAGATTCGTGTCCCTTCTGGACCCTCATGATATGCACAGTGATTATCTACTACAGGTCCTTCATTTTGGGCCTGACAGTGATTTTTATGTATCTTGATACGAACATGGGAATGCCCGCCTCATCCATCTATTGAGATTCTTCCTCATTCAGTATTTGAGGACATGTATATGTTAAGGTCCCCATATTTTGGACCTCAATGTTATTACTATGCTATATCCTGATACGAGCATGGGAATGCCCGCCTCGTTCAGATGATCAGATGATTCCTCATCCATTATTGAGGTTATGTACTTTTCAGTCCTTGCAGGTGGTTCGAGATCGGTGTTCCGGACTTCAGCTAGTTCTTTCTCTTCTCCACACCCCAGGAAAACCAAATATCACTTATGATGTCCATCGGCCATACGATGAGCTCCTGCCCTCGCACATCAGGGGGCAATCTGTTATCACCCAAAAAGGGTTCACTACCTCATCTACCCCATTACATGGCTCATTTGTTCATTTTCCCACCATATTTCCATCAAAAACCCATAAAACCATGCAAAAAGCCTCCAAAAGGCTTAAAATGCCTCCAAAAGGCCACAAAACCCTCTTTTCCTCTAAAAA
>LPNX010246919.1:333144-384311 GCA_001517045.1 Pseudotsuga menziesii
TAGTTAAATAAAATGTCACTTTACATGAACTGAAAATTGTTGTCTAAAAACTCACACTTTACCTTTTCTATTTCTATGTAGAAATCTAGCAATTCAAGGACACAGAATTTTGATTGATCAAGAACTCTGATTTGGGTCGTTTTAAAATGTGTTAAAATTTTAGGAAAAATATCTGCGAAAACTGGTAGGGAATTCTGCACTTGAATTTCCAACTAAATCATATTAAACTCTAAAAAATCCAAAGTAAAATATCAAAGTGTTGTGATTTTACAAAATTTCATTAAATACAACGTTATAGGACCGTAAATCAATATTCAATATCATTAGATATATGCAATACAACCATGCAGAGTGTGTTCGTTCTCTCCTTCCAACTTATGTAGTTTTTCCTTCCTTGCAAAATTCATGGAGCCGGACTATCATCACAGTTATATCATCATTAGATTTTCTATCGATGGCTACTTCAACAAGCCTTTTGCAAGCACAGAGAATACCTCCTCCACCATTCTCGTCTTTGCAGAAAAAAGGCCTTGCAATATCCACGGCGTCCTGATTAGTCACAACATCCCACAACCCATCTGATCCTAAAATTATAAACTCACAATCAGATTTTATCTCAATGACTCTTGTCTCTGGTTCAGCTGATATAATTTTTTTCATAAAATCATCACCTATTCCCCTGGATACAGTCATTTTTCCACGTCCCCAAATTACTTTGCAATTATCACGCACATATCCACCCAATTCCTCTATGCGTTTCCTCTCATCCTCCCTGCCGGGTTTGTGATCAAGTGTCAGGGCTTCGGCTTTACCACCATGGCTATCACTACTTCTTATACAAAGAACTGCTCTTGAATCTCCAGCATTGGAAACAACTAGGTTTCCATCTATAATGAGAGCAGTTACACAAGTACTCCCACCGAAAACACCCTGTTTTAAAAATTCCTCATCTGTTTTCAAATACCCAGCTCTAACCGCCTGCTCAAAATTCTTCTTATTAAGAAGANTAACAGTGCAACTGTCTGATTCTTCAGATAATTTTGTTTGTTCCCCTTGTTCCCACATTGCTTGAACTAAGGCCTCTAAAATATTGTGTCCAATATTTTCAGCTGCAAAATCTGCTGCTTTCCAACCGCCATGACCATCAAATACACCGAAAAATGAGGCCTTCACTTTCTTGAAATTCGAAGTAGAATCTTGAGCTGGAAGAACAATAGTGGCAGTCATGGCCTTGTGAGTGTCCTCCATTAATTTTTGTTTCGAGGAACTTTTCTTGGATGAAACCGCATAATGGAAACCCTCCACATTGATTTCTTCGAGAAGTTCGAAGGCCTGCAGGGTTGGCAAAGGCCTTAAAGTCGGATGGCCATACTCATATATTATTTCTTCATTGGATCTCACTAGAGAGATTGATTCATGGGATGATGAATCACCTTCTCCTTCTGCTGCTGCAACTTTTGAGATAGAAGAAGAAGGCGACATTGACATAGCGCCTGATACTTCTCTTATCCTCGGAATTTCTATCTCAGGATGTACAGATATATCCTATATAGTCACAGAGATAGAGACGAAAATGATTCATAAATTCTCTATCGATTCTTAATTTTTTTTTATGTGTTACTCTCAAATGAGTATTGATCTCTTGGCTTATATATATTTCAAACAAAGTAAACTTTCAAAAAACTACATTGCTATTCTTATTTGTCAGTTGGTCTTCCGCCGGTTGGTCTTACTAAAAACGTTTGCTCTTACACAAAAGGAGTATGCATCTCATGGCATCATAATCTTAGAAGCTGCTTACTCTTTTTCTAATGGTCACTCAAAGAATGTTTTATAATATCTAATCATGTTGAATATTGATTGTGAAACATTGGCTTCAGGAATCAGTAGTAAGATTCTTGAGTAAGAGCCTCTTGTTCTATCAGCAAAGGGTTCTATACATTAATTAATCAAGTGTTTTGTTTGTTTTGATAATCAAAATTATTAATAATCATATTAATATTATTGAACCCATAAGAAAATTATTAATAATCACATTAATATGATTGAAACCATAAGTTTTAATAGATGGAATCAAAGTATGGAATTGTTCCAATGTTAATGGGGTGTATGATTCCATTTACAGTATTTGCTAAATTAAAATTTTTCATCATCAAAATGACAATCTTTTATTACCTGATTTGTCAAATAAACTAAATTAATCTTATAGTAAAAACCCTTAGTTTTTATAAATTTTTTTTATAATTATGATCACATAATTTGTAAAATTGCATTTTTTTTTCTTTCAAAATAGTGATTTTCCATTTCCTACATCCATCAAACAACCTACATGAAACGAAAGTTTTTTCCATATTTAAAAAATTGCCATTCATCATGTCATGAAATCATGGTTACATAACAAAACATTGACAAAGGGATAATGCCTAAGGGGAATACTAGCTTTGCACATGGAGAAAACACAATATACAGAATAAAGATTTATTAAAATACACCACATTTCTACATCCATATCATTAAATTTGAAATACAACCACGTTTTTTTTTTTTTATAGCACATAGGTTATTTGTAACTAATTATTGTAGTGGGAATTAAAAATAAAATAAAATATATATTGTTGTGTTAATTATTGTAGTGAGCATTAACAATATAATATATTAATATAGTTTTGTTTTATTAAAAATTTCTTTGCATAAAGTTATTGGGTTAAAACTCTTCATTACATGGAGAGTAGCTAAATGTTTACAACCCACTATAAAAGATATGTATAAGAAAATCTATATCCGTTAATAGTTTTTTTTTCAAACCAAATAAAAAATCATTAAAAAAAATAAAACCTCAAAAAAAAATACTAAACTATATATAAATACAAAGTAATTATATATATAATATATAATAATATATCTATTTAAAAAAAGAAGAAGCTATTATTAAAAAGGTAACATCCTATCTTCTTACTATTATTGAAAAGCTAACATCCTTTCTTTTGACCAAACATCTATGAATCCATCCACAATATCGATGTTATTACATTCTACATTCACAACATAATATATTGATGTTAACTAATTAATGTATCCATTGATTTCTTTCCTATTGAGCAAGTATAGATAAACACTACAAATTTTATATTTTGAAAATTTATTGACTGATTTTGTTTCCCTGAAAAGCTGAGATATATGTGACTTAGATGGTAGATTTGACACTACGTTTCAATGTTAAAAAAATTGTCCTTTCTTGTAACCAAACATCTATGAAGCAACCGATAGTATTGATGTTATTACATTCAACATTCACAGCATAATATATTGATGTTAACTAATTAATGTAGTCATTGATTTGTTTCCTATTGAGCAAGTATAGGTTAACTCTCCATACAAAATATATTGATGTTAACTAATTTATGTAGCCATTGATTTGTTTCCTATTGAGAAAGTATAGATTAACTCTCTATATGAAATTTTATTAACTGATTTTGTTTTCATGAAAAGTTGAGATATATGTCTTTCAAAAGAAAATTAATCCGTTAAAAACAAATGAATTTATATGTGAGCATGGTAGATTTGAAACTACTTTTCAATGTTCAATTTCCCTCGATATACTCAATACCTCCATGCAGTGTTTGTTCGTTCTCTCCTTCCCACTTCATATCGTTTTACCTTCGTTGCAAAAGTTTTGGAGTCACACTATCATCACAGTTTTATCATCTATACATTTTCTATCGATAGCGACTTCTACATGGGTAAGCCTTACATAGATTATGGATCAGTTAACTAAATCAACAACAATTAATTTCCCATGCCACATTATGATTTCATGGAAGAGGTACATGGAACATATATATTTTCTCTTATTCACCTTTGTTCTTCTTAATCCTATATGTACCTATCCTCAGAGTATACTTGTAGTTTTGGGTGACGTCATAAAATTTTAAGTATAAAAATAAAAACAACAATATCTTATTTAATCCATTTGCCAATTCAACCAAGACAAGGTCCATGTGTCCGACAATAGTTATTTGATGTATTTTATAATGTACTTTTCCATGGTTATATATAGAATTCATCTCAACAATGTAATGGGACACCCAAAACCATGGGCCCATATCCTACTTATGGCCATCTCATCATAGACTAACATTTGACCAAGTTAAAGTTAACTTAACATCCCACCCTTTAAACTTGATTTTGGGTAAAATCCTGCTAGCCTTGAACTTAATAACAAGGTATTTGAGACTATGACATGCGCATTTGAATTATGTCACCTAAGCCAACATTTAGACCTTACACTCTTGAACCAATATATTAGGGTTATGCGTGCGTAAACAAGGTCTTATATTGGTTTACCGATTTATTTATATAATTATCCATTCACTTGGCCTTTATATGCTTCCACAAATGCACCACTTCAACGACATGCAATTCCTTTATTGTTGGCATTGCTAAGCATTTGACACATGAATGACTTCCATCTTTGTAATGTATCCTTGCAAAAAACTCATCTTCACACAAAACTTTGACCATAGTGCCTTCTACAAACCATACTTTTAAATTTCCTTAATGGCCCATCTAGAAATACATCTATTATAATAACTTAACCCCAATCATTGTCTCTTAAATACCTCCATTACAACATCACAAGTTCTTCAACATGGAGAAATCATGCACTTTTTAGTACAATTACATGCCAACCAAGACTCTTATGATAGCCGATTGTTTTTTTTACTCTCCAGTTTTCTCACAATAACAATATATCCATGTTGTTTCAATAAAAACCTAATTTCCAAATCCTCTAGAATTTCAACATAGAAACCATCTCCAAAACAAGCTCCCTTCAATTTTCAAAATGAAATTCAAACATAATGTTAAAATGTCAAAACTATTTGTGTACATGCCATGCACCCGTAAATTGAATGTTTCATGCAAATATATCCCCACATAAAGAAATCGATACCATAAGTATACTTTCATTAATCTTTATAAGAGAAACCATCTATGGTGCGACAACAAATTTAGACATTAATCAAATCAAACTATTCTTTATGTTGGATATTTCCACCTCTTTTAGATATATATATCAAATATGTTCACCATGATTTATGAAAAAAAATAATTTTTTTTTTTTTTTAATTTTATGCATAGATTCGCTCACCTACTATTATCATTGTCACAAATTTATTCAAACTATGCATGAATGTCGCATCAACTCTATACCAAGAAGTGAATCACTTTTAACATTACCCATCAAGTATGCATGAAGACCCATTAGACCACAAGGAAATCCTAAGGTCTTAAATAGTCTAATGACGACTCTACCTTGATCTCAACAACCATCTATATATCCAATTCTACCTTGAATGAAAATGGATTTGTGTGCCTTGAATTTCGGCTGGATTTAAGTAGCATAGGAAGATAAAGGTTTTATAATAGTTAACATATAAAGATAGAGTTTTTATAATAAGTATTTAAATCTGCTTATTATATATGCGTTTTAGAATAATTTATTTGATAAGAAGATTTCCATTTGTAGACTAAACAAACCTTAAGGTATAAAAACTTATTGATCTAGATATTTAAAGTAACCAAGCTTATCCCAATATATTTGGATATGTTATGATATGATTATTGAAGTGGAAGATATGGACACCATACCTATAACCTGGGTTGATATTTTCAGTTCAATTAAAGAGAATTTTTAAATGGAAAATTAACGAACATCAAGGATTGGAAATCCATGGACTTTTATTGAGGATTGTGCATTTTCAAATAAGAAAGTTAAATACTTAATGTGCAATGTAGAGATGCTCATTTTTTCTTGTGCTACTTTTTTATTCAACTATGAATAACACATCTGACTATTCAATTCCCTGAATCAAGGGTGTCTCATGGACCTCCATTGAAGTGGATCCCATCACCTAAATAAACACATCCACTCCCCAATACCATTATACCACACTCCCTGCCCCCTTTGTGACCTTGAAACATAAAAAACTAATCAATAAAACCATGCCAACAACAATTGAGGGATTCTTCCTAAAAAAACCTACCTAATCAATATTTCTATGATAAGTCTTAACAACCATAAAATCCAATCTTTGAACAAATAGATCCTCATACTCACCAAAACCATGGATTCCTTTTGTCTTTGTCTTCCTCTCCCAATGTACAATTTATTATACTAAAAACTTATTGTATAAATGTAGCTTTGGTCACCAACTCTAATTACATCAAATATTGTAATATGTTAGATTTTTGACATGAGATATTAAATATGTGAATCAAAATTGAAACCATATATAGTTTTGGTTCTTTAATTACATTAAGGTGAAAATATTGTATTTCACTCTATTTATGGAGAATAAATATATATGTGGACATTTGAAATGATGACAGATTTTGTAAATATTTTTGGGCACTTTTTAAATTCAACATTTATCATAACTTATAACTAACCTATAGATTAGAGGTTGAAAGGGTTACTCTTTTTTTAGTATTTCACTTTGTTTTAACAACTCTTAAAACACATTTAGTTAGGGATTATGGTTAATATTTTGTTTTTTTTACACTTCCCTATTATATTGTGATGTATTGTTTTCTAAACTAAGTTAAACTTTTTCTTTGGTAATTATAGTTCATCTCTCTTGTTAAACTTTTTCTTTGGTAATTATAGTTCATCTCTCTCATGGGGATTTTTGTATGCATGTATATAACCTTTTGGGTGAGTGCATGAAGTTGGTAGACCTTTTAGATGCAACTGCATTTAAAGAAAATTGACCAAGTTTATTCCATAACTTTTTATTTTCTCAACCATTTCATAAATAATTATAGATCGCATTACTATACATTGACCTCTACATGCTAAAAAAATAAAGTTCATCATCATTACATTAATACTTTAGCTCCATTAGCACTTCGGTTTATAGAAATTTATAGGTCTCCTCACTTAGATACTTTTAAAAAATATTTAAAAGTACTAATTTATTTTGGAAAAATAGTGTCGAAATATTACTATTAACATAGACACATACCTTATCATATGCTTAAAAAATAAAATGTCAATGTTAGAAAAAATCATAATTGAGTTAGCTGTGAATATTTTCAATAAATAAATTTTAGATATTTGGAAATGTGATTCAATTTTCTACATCTTATATTGTTTACTCAAAGCAAGATTCATTGCATATGTATGTCAAAATACCAATGAAAGCGGAAAGATGTCTATTTTTTAGTTTTGTTGCATCTAATGCGTAAAAAGAGACCATTATTAGCTTGCAGTCACCCTTTTATTACATACCATCTTTATACCATTTTAGAATTTTCAATTGTTTCTACAATACACCCCTTATCACATGTTTCAACACTTTATGTTAAATCATAGTATTGAAGACAAATATATAATGCCATTACATACAAAGTTTAGTTTTCAAAATCCTCTTAGTTGTTCACCTATGAGTTTTCTTTCCACCAAGTATGCAATTGTTATTCCAACTGCATATTATAAGATGTATGTTCCACTTTCCATTATGGGACATTGCATTATTCCAATTTCACTTGTCTTATCCCATAATCCTATGCAATGACAAAATTTCAACTATTAGTGTTAACTCAACTTCAAAATGGCCATTGTCTTATTGCATCACAATGTCATTTTCATACTATTATTTAGCTTCACATTTTTTCCATAAATATGTTACTAATGCAGGAACTACTAACTCTTAAGGTATTGTGTCTTGAATGCGGAATGTGGCTTTTTATATCATTCAAAAAAACCTCCAATAGTCTAGTAGTTTCCTGTACAATAAATTATGCACTTTTCAAAACCATCTAAATGGAGTTACTAATGGAGTTACTAATTGATAGTTGAGCATATTTATCCATGGAAGATGACACAACATATAACATCCCCTATAATCATGTATTGTGCATAGGATAGTGACTGCTCTACCATATTGTACCAATTTAACACACAAAAAGTAAGGATGTCCATCTAATACAAACAACCCTAATAAGTGTAGAGTACTTTCTATGTCCATGGAAGTTGTTGACCATTTAAAACAAGCAAAATTAATTTAAACCACAGTACCATCTCATTGCCTTTAATTTATTAGATGGCATTCATTAATGCAATTTCAATTATATGCTATGCACAACGATTTTGCACTATGGAAATTGGAATCATGTTGATATTACTATAAATATGAGATCTATTTCCTCATTTAAATTTTTTATACATGTTAGTATATTTCAGTCATGATACAATTCCTCTCTCATTATATGTTGTCTTCAATAAATAAGCTTGATAAACTGAATTTGTGGAAATATATACATCACTGGCTGTATTTAGTTCAATTACATTTTCCATAGTTTCATTTAGTTATGTTTGTTAGCGTACTTTTCATTTCATGATACTATTCATTATGTGTCATCAGATTGAGGTTGAGGGAGTTGTTAATGCCTTAGCTTTGCTTTTTCAAAGTTAGGTTGGCAAAATCCTTTAGGCATCAAGGGTGTACTAGCCTCCATTTGAGGACTATTTTATAAGAATAACTTGTAGAATATATTAGATTATCAAATCAACATGTACATTAGAACTTGTAACTAATGTATAGCATACAATTACTGGGATAAATGCAAAACTGTTTCGTTTGTTTTCGACTCATTAATGGTTTTACAATATGTATGGTTCAATTTAAATATTCTTGTTGGAGTCTCATGAAATCAGAAGTCAGGGTGTTCTATGCAAGAAAAAAGAAATAAAAAATATGCCCTTAAGGCAATTGTTGTTATGGATCTTCAATCAAGGGAACTATCTTGTTTCATGTATTCTATGTCTTGCAGGTATACTTTATCTTGTTTCATGGATTCTATGTCTTGCAGTTATACTTTCTCTCAATGGAACTATTTCTTTAATATTGTATTGAAAAAACAAACCATATCACTTTGTTCTATTATAGAACTCTCATATCCAATAGTTTACGTTGTCCATCTCATTGTTTTGATCAGATTACTCTTAACAGAATGGGAATGTTACTCTTAAGGAAATGAGAATTGTTTTCCATTATTTCCTAGAGAACACATTGGACTTAAGGTGAGATTAATATGACACCTTTCAGTTTTGAAAAGTATTAAAAATGTATACTGGGAATTCATCATATTTACCTCATAAATTGTAAGGCCTTGAGACATTTATTTTGCTTGATAATCTATATCTAACAATTGACCAATAATATGAATCTTGGTTTATTGTGGCTAAAATAAAATTAAAAATTAAAAATTAATCCCTGCACAACCTACGATCTCATACTCTTTTGTTTTAGGGATTATGATATATTGCTATATGATATTTATAATTTGACATATAACAGTTCTCCTGATGATAGTGCCTTCCAATAAGAGTTCGTGTGGGGACTAACAGTGAAAGGTTAATAAATGGCAATTTATACATTTAGAACTGAGCCAGACGCGTGGTACAGGCCAGGTTTTCTTATTAACCATGAAACTTTAATATGTTTTTATATTTGTAATTATTTCTATTCAACAATTTTGTTTTTACATAAATATGAATCTTCTCAAACCGCCAAGCTCATATCCATCCGTGGTGTTTGCTCCTCAATGTGTTTTTCGAGTCGTGCTGATGTTACACATTGTTATTTTTTCATTTAAAACAGTTGTTTAGTTGCAATCCAACGAAATATAAAAGGCGTTAGAGTTATTTGAAACTTCATTCAATGCCATAGAGATAATCATAATTGTATTCAGATCCATTTCCACTCGTGTATTCAGATCCATTGGTGATGTGATTAACCAAATGTTATTGACTTAAACCAGTTGTAAATTTACTTCTGTATCTATTTTTTATTACTTATTGAAACATCAATTGCATGTGTTAAGAATACTCTTCCATACATGTTAAACATCCACTTCTATTTCATCGAATGAATAATTATTTAAGCAAAATGTAATATAACGATTTATTATTTTTCTTCTTTTAGAAAATGGAGCAGATACAATTATATATACAGGTTTGCAGGAGTTCCAACTTCCAAGTAATATGTATATAATATATATAATATTATGTAATATGTATATAATATATATAATATTATGTACAAGAATAAAAATATTAATTTTTTATGTTTAATTTTAAAATAAAACATAAAAATCAAATTAAAAAATTAAAAAATTTATATATTAAAATAAAATTTAGGTCTTAATGCTTTACATACAAGTCCATAATATATATAAAACAAAAAATTAAAACTTAAAACTATTATTCAAGAAGTTGAATCATGAATCACTTTTATAGCAGTGCAAAGCGTCTTTTCTTCCAACAAAAAAATCTATGAAGCAATCAACAATATTGATGTTATTACCGTCAACATTCACATATTGATGTTAACTAATTAATGTAGCCATTGATTAACTCTCAAGATGAAATTTTCTTCACTGATTTTGTTTACGTGAAAAACTGAGATATCTGTTTTTCAAAAGAACATTCAGCCATTAAAAACAAAAGAATATATATGCGAAGATGGTAGATTTGACACTACTTTTCAATGTTCAATTTCACTCGATATGGTCAATACCGCCATATCGTTTTTCCTTGCCTCCAAAATTCATGGAGCCGCATTATTATCACAGTTATATCATTTTTTAGATTTTTTTTTGTCAATGGCTACTTTTACAACCTTTTTGCAAGCACCTAGTAGAAGACCTCCTCCACCATTGTCCTCTTGACAGACAAAAGTCCTCGCAATATCCACTGCCTCCTGATGCCAGAATTATAAATTCACAATCACATTTTATCTCAATGACTCTGGTCTCTGGTTCAGCTGATATAAATTTTTTGATAAAGCCATCACCTATTGCCCTGGATACAGCCATCGTTCCAACTCGCCAAACTCCTCCACAATGAGTCACATATCCACCCAATTCCTCTATGCGTTTCCTCTCATCCTACTTGCCCGGTTTGTTATCAGTTGTCAGCTCTTGGGCTTCATCTCCATCACTATCGCTCCTTTTTATACAAAGAACTGCTAGTGAATCTCCAGCATTGGAAACTACAAGGTTTCCATCTATAACGAGAGTAGTTACACAAGTACTCCCACCTGAAACCCGCTGCTTCAAAAACTCGTCATCTGTTTTCAAATACCCAACTCTAACTGTCTGATTCTTCAGATAATTTTAATTGTTCTCCCATTTCCTGAAGTAAGGCATCAAATATATTGGCGTCCAATATTTTTAGCTGCAAAATCTGCTGCTTTCCAACGGCCATGACCATCAAATATACCAAAAAAATGAAGCCTTCACCTTTGTCAAATTAGAAATGGAATCTTGAGTTGGAAGAAGAATATTGGCAGTCATGGCCTTCTAACTGTCCTCCATTTTTTTATTATTAAGGGGGACTTTTTGGATGAAACAGCATAATGGAAAGCCTCCACATTGATTTCTTCAGGAAGTTCGACCGCCTATCGGGATTGCAGCCTCAAGGGCGGTTGGCCATACTCCTATATGATTTCTTCATTGGAACTATATTGGTTCAAACTTATTGGGGATCTCAATGCAGGAGAAGGAGCTGATAGAGAACTGCCGAGATTGCGGAGGCCTCAAGGTCGGTTGGCTATACTTATATATGATTTCTTCATTGGAAATATATTGGTTCAAACTTATTGGGATCTCAATTAAGGAGAAGGATATGATAGAGAAATTGATTCATGGGATGATGAACCACTTTCTCCTTCTGCTGCAACATTTGAAATAGAGAAAGAAAACGGCATTAATACTTCTTTTTATCTTCAGAATGTCTCAGTAATATTGTATTAGGATGTACACAGATATATCTTATACAGATACAGAGATAGCGAAGAAAATAATTGAATAAATCCCTATATATTACAGTTATATCTTTTGGATATATACTACCTGAGGATGTGCAGATATCTATAGATCCAAAGATAGCGACAAAAATAATTGAATACTTGAGATGTTAAACAAGGCGTCTAAACGTATATATATTGTTATCGTTGCATAACTAGTCCCAAACCACGCAAACATTTCAACAGCTACATTGCTATTGCCATTCGTCGGTTGGGCGTTCTAAATAGGGGCGTCCTAAAATGAGAACTTGTATTGCCCAACTATATTTTGGCATAGAAAAATGTGGTTCATACCACCTTTATATTGATTATCCAACAACAATTAGTTTTCTATACCCATTATGATTTGACTATGAAGCAGTTAACTACTTGAACAATAATAATTAGTTTCCCATACCATATTATGATTTTATGGAAGAGGTACATAGAACATATATTTTCTCTTATTAACCATGGTTTTTCTTAATCCTATATATATAGAGATCTAGGATCAAGAGAAGAGTGCATTCAAAAATCCTCAAAGTATATTTGTAGTTTTGGGTGATGTCATAAACTTTTAAGTAGAAAACTAAAGACAACAATATCTTATTTAATCCATTTGCCAATCCAACCAAGCCAAGGCCAATGTGTCCAACAATAGTTATTTGAGGCATTTTCAAAAGTATTTTTCCATGCTTATATATAGGCTTCATTACAACAATATAATGGGACACCCAATACCATGGGCCCGTATCCTACGACGATCTCATCATAGACCAACCTTTGACCAAGTTAAACTTAACTTAACATCTCGCTTGTTAAACTTGATATTGGGTAAAAACCTACCAGCCTTGCCATTCTTGAACTTAATAACAAGGTATTTGAGATTATGACATGCTCATTTGAATTATGTCACCTAAGCCTACATTTAGACTTTACACTAGTGAACCAATATATTAGGGTTATGCATGAGTAAACAAGCTCTTATATTGGTCTACCCATTTAAATATAATTATCCATTCACTTCGCCTCTATATTCTTCCACAAATGCACCACTTAAATGACATGCAATGCCTTTATTGTTAGCATTGCTAAGGATTTGACACATGAATGTCTTCCACCTTTGTAATGTATCCTAGCAAAAACTCATCTTCACACAAACATTTAACCATAGTGCATTCTAAAAACCATACATTTACATTTCCTTAATGGCACATCTAGCAATACATCTATTGTAATAACTTAACCCCAATCATTGTCTTTTAAATCCCTCCATTACCACATTGCAAGTCTTTCAACATGGAGAAATCATGCACTTTTTAGTACAATTACATGCCAACCAAGACTCTTATGATATTCGATTGTTTTTTTTACTATCTGATTTTCCCAGAATAACAATATATCCATGTCGTCTCGATAAGAACCTAGTTTCCAAATCCTCTACAATTTCAACATAGAAACCATCTGCATAACAAGCTCCTTTAAATTTTCAAAATGAAATTCAAACACATTATTAAACTATCAAAACTATTTATGTACATGCCATGCACCACTAAATTGATTGTTTCATGCAATTATCTCCACACATAAAGAAATCGATACCATAAGTATACTTTCATTAATTTTTATGAAAGTAACCATTTATGGTACGACAAAAAAATTTAGACATTAATCAAATCAAACTATTCTTTATGTTGGATATTCCCATGTCTCCTTTAGATATATATATCAAATATGTTCACCATGATTTATGAAGAAATTTATTTACTTATTTTATGCATAGATTCTCTCTCACCTACTATTATCGTTGTCACAAATTTATTCAACCTATGCATGAATGCCGCATCAAATGTATACCAAGAAATGAATCACTTTTCACATTACCCATCAAGTATGCATGAAGACCCATTACAATAGACCACGAGGAAATCCTAAGGTCTTAGATTGTCTAATGACGAATCTACCTTCATCTCAACAACCATCTATATATATCCAATTCTACCTTGAATGAAAATGGATTAATCTGCCTTGAATTTCGGCTGGATTTATGGCTTCTTTGACCTTCTTTTACACAAAAAAAAATGGTCCACTGCTAGTAACATAAGTAGCATAATAAAGGTTTTATAATAGTTAACATATAAAGATAGAGTTTTTATAATAAGTATTTAAATATGCATATTATCTATGCATTTTATAATAATTTATTTGATAAGATGATAAGAAGATTTCCGTTTGTAGTTGTCAAAACCACAATCGTTTAGTCCATTAGAAGATTATCATTTGTATACTAAATAAACTTTAAGGTGTAAAAACTTATGGATCTAGATATTTAAAGTAACCAAGCTTATCCCAATACATTTGGAAATTTTATGATATGATCATTGGAGTGGAAGATATGACACCATACAAATAGCCTCGGTTGATATTTCTAGTTTAATTAGAGAGAAATTTTCCATGGAAAATTAACGAACATCAAGGATTGGAAAGCCCTCGACTTTGATTGAGGATTGTGCATTTTCAAATAAGAAAGTTAAATACTTAATATGCAATGTAGAGATGCTCATTTTTTCTAGTGTGACATTTTTCATTTTTTCTTGTGTGACATTTTTTTTCAACTATGGATAACACATCTGACTATTTGATTCCCTGAATCAAGGGTGGCTCATCGACCTCCATTGAAGTGGATCCCATCACCTGAATTACCACATCCAATCCCCAATACCATTATACCACACTCCCTGCCCCCTTTGTGACCTTGAAACATAAAAAGCTAATCAATAAAACTATGCCAACAACAATCGAGGGATTCATCCTAGAAAAATACCTAATCAATATTTCTATGATAAGTCTTAACAACCATACAATCAAATATTTGAACAAATAGATCCTCATACTCACCAAAACCGTAGATGCCTTTGGTCTTTGTCTTCCTCCCCAATGTACAATTTATTATACTAAAAAATTATTGTAGAAATGTAGTTTTGGTCACCAACTCTAGTTACATCCAATATTGTAATATGTTTTCCTTTTGACATGAAATATTAAATATGTGAATCAAAATTGAAACCATGTATATCTTTGGTGCTTTTATTACATTAAGGTGAAAATATTGTATTTCACTCTATTTATGGAGAATAAGTATATATGTAGACATTTGAAATGTTGACACATTTTGTATATTTTTTTGGGCACTTTTTGAATTCAACATTTATCATAACTTGAGGGCGGTGCCACTGTAGCATTTTTTGTTCAATTTTCTAAAGCACTGAGGACAATGCTGATGAAGGGGGAGGGGAATGTAACACCCCGGTTTTGACCCCAAGGGGGAGGGGAATGTAATGCCCTGGTTTTGACCCCATGGTATTGAAATTATACATGATGTATATATTGTATTTAAATCATGGCAAGGAGCTCAAGGCCAAGGCCCTGCCATTGATTTGGTGTTTGTGTATAGGTGATCAATGTTGATACCTATGTTGATAGTGATAAGTCAAGCACAATATATATTTTGATATATCATGTAAATGTACAAATTAATAAAATACCACGGCTAGCTATGGGACTGCAACATAAAAGATATGGGGGACATGATTTCACAAGGAATGTGGAGGGGAGTTAGTCAAAGTCTTGAGCCAATAGGGTGTGACAAGATGTCAATGGGGAAACCCATGAACCCTTGGATACCTTTTCGTCCTCTATCCTCAATCATTCATTTATTTCAGAAGTTGGTTGAGGAAATTAATGCCTTGAGCAGAGCAAGGCATGGAAGTTTGATTGTGTGTCTGAGCAAGCCTACAAGTCTGTAGTCTGGGAAGCTGCGATCTTGCTTCTGACACAAGGAAGCATGTGATGCGTGATAGTCTGTATATCCTTGGTCAAGGGGATATTTTTGTTGTTGTTTGTTACGTGTCGTTGTTAAGGATCCCTCATCATTCATTCAGGCACAATTGTCCTGGATACGCGTAGCATGGTGGTTCGATTATCTTGAGTCGTAGAAGTGTGGATCCATAGTGTTTGTCTGAGTGACATTGTGATATGGAAATAAAACATGTTGTCTCTGTGTTACAGAGTGAAACTTGTGTTGATGAGCTTCCTTGTGGATTTTTGTGATGTGCATCCCTCTTTTGGTATGAAAGGCTGTGAAGTGGAAGTAGCCTAGAATTAGCTCATAAACCTAGTGAAGAGAGGAACATTGTGTATAGATCAAGAGGGGCTGGAAAATCCTTTTTACACACCTTGAAGAGCACTAGAAGGGAAGGTATGGCCTAAGGGAACTGTGTAGCAGTGAAGGGAATAGTTCCTTGTGTTGGGTGGTGCAGGTATTGTGGAATTCCAAGTCGATAGATATGGTGTAGGTTTCCATAGCTATGTGGTTGAGATCACTAGCTTGGAAATTCTACCTTTCCATTGCCTTAGCAACCTGATAATCCCAACTGTTAGTTGGTTTGGCTATGTTTTGTTGTGTATATTTGACCAGGAGTGAGTCATTTATTTGGCGGTCTGAGAAACCCAATTGTAGGTTGTTTTGTCTTTGTTTTGATGTGTGTTGGCTATGTGTAATCCTGTTGTTCCCTAGTTGCATGTGGAAATCATGCCCAGCTCAGGGGTGGTAGTGGTTTTGAGAGATTAATGAACACACTGGCCTATGGTTCAATGAAACGTTGCAATGACATAGCTATTTGTGGGACAACTCCATCATCAAGATAAGTATTCTCTATTGTGTTATTTTTGCAATGTATTTGCTTGTGAAGGAAATCATGATGTTGAATTGTTATGAATGAATGACCAAGGTATGAATATGATGAATTCTTGTGATGCTTCAGTAGAGTTTATTGTTGATAAATGTTCCTGCATTTGCATTTGTTTATGCCTTGTATGTTCTAGTGAATTTTGCTTAAGTGCATGGAGACTAGAAGCCTGTTACACAGTCATAATGCATTTGACTTAGTGTTTCTGCCCCTTGGAATCTGCCTAAGGAAGGCAGAAGGAGAAAACTAGAAAGAGCAGCTGAAACAAGGTAGAATGTGGGTTTTCCAAACCCTGGCATCCACCTGTAGAAGGCAGAAGGAGAAAGTGGAAAAGTGCAGAAAAGTTCTAAGGAAAAAGTTAACTTTTCGATTTCCAAAGTCCGAGGTTGGAAAGAGGAAGTGGGAAGTGCAAAAAAGGCTAAGGTCAAAAGTTAAGTTTTATGATTCTCAAGTTCCACACTAGAGGGCAGAAAGGCAAAATGTGGAAGGGATGAAGGCGCAAGGTGGAAGGTTGTTAAATGATTCCGTTGAAAATATGTTTCTCCGATTTTTGAGTTCTGGGAGGAAGGCAGAAAGGTGGTTAAAGGTCTTCATCGAGTGTTGATTCTCTGATTTTTGAGTTCTGGGTGGAAGGTGGAAAGGTAGAAGGGCGGAAGGTTAATTTTTCCATCGTGTTTTGTGTTCTGAATTCCGAGCTCCACAAGATAGAAGGAAGAAGACGAAAAGGATAGGTGAAGTGCGGAAAAAGGTGTTTTTGGTCGCAGAAAGGATCTGCCAAGGGAAGAACGGCTATTACAGTGGTTCTAAGCTTGAGAATGAAGGTTGAAGAGTGTGTTAATGCCCATGCCCTATGTTTCGAAATGAGAACAAGGGTTCTAGAAGAATTTTTTTAAATTATCCGCATTATGGGGTATGGGGACGTTAAATTGTGGTATTAGAGTTGTTGGTTGTAGTACTAGGGCCTAAATGGGGCGAGCTAAATAGTTAACAGAGATTTTGGTTATAGCATTGGGCCTTGATGGGTCGGGTGATAGTAAGTAAATGGTTTCTAGTTCTTAAATTTTTATGCAGCTAATAATGATGTTTAGTAACACATTTTTGTAGAGTCATAGTGTCGATCGAAAGAGTTGGTTTTTGGCTCAGCCATGAGAACCTACAACATGGATGATGCATATAATCCCTATGAGCATGAGGAAGATGCTATGGGGGAAAATGTCTGAGTTGGAAATGACGAGACATAATCCAACGGAAGTAGATTTCAAGAAACTCCACTAGATTTTGCAACCACCATGAGAAACCTGACGGTGGAGATGCAGAGTTATAAAGAAGATAATGGCAAGCTAGTTAAAGCTCAGAAAGAGCAGAATCAACTGAACGCATCCATTCTACAGAGTTTGATAGAAATCCATAGGTATATGAGATCTATGTGTCATGCAACACGTCTAGAAGGAAGTAAAAGCAGTTCCTGAAGAAGAAAGAGATCTTCCAATGGATCATCTAACTCTGAAGGATCCAATGGGGGTTCAAGTTCTTCTCCTCATAAGAATAAGAAAAAGAGGCACTACCAAAACATCTCATGTGATGAATTCAAGAAGGCTAAACGTCCTACGTTTGTTGATGAGGTAAAGAACAGTCAAGAAGCTGAATCTTGGATTCTTGGGATGAGAAAATATTTCTAAGTCCATCACTATTTAGGAAATATGAAGGTTAGGGTAGCCATATTCAATTTGGCTGGAAGAGCATCCATATGGTGGGAGCACTTCAGGAAAGTGAAGAAGATTAGATAAAGGAATATTGTGTGGAAACAGTTCCAAAAATATTTTAGGTAGAAGTGCCTCTTTGATAGGTACTACGATGATAAGAATAAAGAATTCCATGAGCTGAAATTGGGGCCCCTAACCATGGAAGAGTATGAAAACAAGTTCTTAGAGCTGTTGAGGTATGTTAGGTATGTCAAAGATGATAAAGTGAAAATCCAACATTTTTTGAGTGGGCTACCTCAAGCATACAAAGACAAGATTGAATTTGATGAACCTAGAACTATAGAAGAGGCTATCTAGAAGGCCAAATATTGTTATGGTCAGAACAAAGGCAAAACTGATTACCATAAGACATGGAAGGACAAGAAGAGTGAAAAGTTTGATCAGAGCAAGAAAGGTTTCTGTAATACTCCAAAAATTCGTAAAATTTTAAAATTTTTCATATGACATAAAATGTTTGTAGTTGTCACTAATTAGGATCATTTAACTGTTAACAGTCAACCTAAACAGTTTTAAACTAGAACTGATTCTTTTGTTGATTTCTAGTTCTGCATACTTAATTGTTAGTTTTTGTTAATCATTATTAAGGATTTGATTTAGCAGGTTATGATTTGGAAAAACAGGAATTGAAACATCTGTTTATTTACTAGTGCTAAGTTTGTTTACTGTTTTGTGGAAATATGAACGAACTTCAGTTGAGATCGAGACTTACTTACCTTTTTAGCTAATGTAGTGAAATGATGCTTCTTTTACAGGTCACTTATAGGTAAGACGTTTTGTTACCAGTTTCCGGGTCGATATTATTATCTCAACTAGCATAAAATATGATGCTAGTAAATTTATTTATTTTACAGCTTTGATCAAATGAATGAGGTATCATTGATTTGTGTATTTATGTTCCAAATAGTTTTTGGTAAACATAAGAGTTAGTAAACTGAACATAGTCCAGTTTCTCTTCCATTTCGCTATAATTATAACTTATTCATTTAACTTTCATCAATCTATTATCAATTTAGCTTCTTTATGTAACTCTAGTGAAAAGTAATTGTATAGGAGATTCCTTTGTTTATTTACTTGACGTTGAGGTAAACTCACGAGTATTTGTTTTCCACAAATAACGAGTTAAATAAACTTAAGAAAACCTATGATCTAGGTATAGTCAGAAAGTACATTGACTGTTATTCACACATGAAAATAAAACCTAGTGCATAATATAGATAGTTCTTCTAAACTATTCTAGTACTTACCAAATGGAAATGTAAAAATACAAATTTTATATTTTAAAACAATAGCATTACTACTATTTGGGTAAATAAGTAAAATATTACTTTCTACAAACAAATCTAACCAACTTAACCTTTATATGATCTCCATCTAACAAGGTAATATTGTTGCAGCTGCAACTATTTCCCCCAAAAAATTGATTTTTAGGGTCCCCCTTTTGTATTTTCTAGCATATAGACGGGTTAGGAATATTTTATTTCGAACCAAGTTTGCCCTGGGCTCAGTTGCTTCTTGAAAAAGCTTAGTCTTTTGCATATCCATATCGGATGTCTAGTTGACTAGTCTCTCGACGTTGCGGAGGTATGGTCCACTAGCTTTTTGATGGGTTTTATCAGGAGCCTTTCGAGATCTAAGTCACTGCATCGAGAGTGAGTTTGTCTATCCTCTCAGAGTTGGTCTGCCGAGTTTTTGGCATGTTAGTACAAAGTGGATCTGATGGATCGGATGTCCCTTCAGCTATCCTTTTCCGATAACCTTTTAAGTGGGAAATCGCGTAGTCAGGTTTGTCTTTCGGAACTAGCCAGAGTGTTAGTCTGTCCGCCGACCGACGTTGTGGAGGGTTAGTTGTGAGTTGATCCGAAACCTCTTGTTTTCTCTGCCAATTCCGATGAGGTTAGTCCTGTTGGTTTTCAATGTGTTTTCCCATGTGATTCCGGGTTGGTAGAGCCATTCTCGTTCGATGTTGCAGATTTCTTCAGGACTATGTGTTTGATGTATGGTTAAGATTTTTGTTTTGCTAGTGTTCTCCGCTCCGAGTAGAGGTCTATATAACATCGTTTTGGGTTTGTTACTTGTCATTCTCATCATAGAAGCCATATGTATTGTTAATTATGCAACTATCAAGATTCCATTCATCCTTCTTTGCGCCCGCGGAAGGTGTTCTCGTCTAGGTTGCATCTATCGTCGTTTCCAGGTAGGATCTCTTCATAGTTTTGGTTTTCTTGGTTTTGTTAATGTTTAACCACCAGGTGGATAGGGTTATGTTTCTTTTTCATTTAGTGGTTTTCTTGTGGTGGTTTTTATCCTTTTACTGAGGGCTCAACTCATTGGCTGTGAACGTTTCATTTTGGTGGGTGAAGTTTTAGTCTGTCTGTCATGAGTACGCCTGTGATAGTTTTGCGGGGGTTTAGGGAATGGTGCAGACGAGCGTTTCACTGTATGCACCACCCTATTCTTGTTTGCTCCATTGTTATCCTAGGGTTAGACAACCATGTCACCTATAACAGTAGTTTCCCGTAGGATGCAGGAAGGTCGCGCAGTAAATTAGGGTTTTAGAGTGTTGTATTTGAAAGAGACAACGTTGTGAGTTTTGCCTCAATTCAAATGTCCTTATAGATTTTAGGAGGCTGGAAGATATTAGGGATTTGAGCTAGCAGATTTTTTGGGCAGGTTTGTGGAGCATAAGTATTTTGCAGGTTTCTTTGTTTAAAATCTCTCTTTTGGAAGGACTGTGGTGTTGACATTAGTTTCCAATATGCATATCAAAGAAATGCTAATATTTGTATGTTTATTATTTCTCACTACTTGCTAGGGATGAATTAGAGTGAAACCATGTTGCATAATTGTTACAGGTTGATTTTCAGCACAACGATATGCCAAGAAAATAGAAGAAGAAAGCCCCAACGGCTGAAGAATAACTTGAAGTAGAAGTGATAACTAGGGTGGAAATCATTTATGAAGAAACTAAGGCTACCACTCGGGTTGAGCCCGAATACAAGTGGGGAGAAGTGTATAGAATGATTTCAAGCCAGAGTGTCCCTGATGTTGGTTTTGAAGACATGCCCATATATCCTAACATTGAAAGATCAGCCCTTATGAAAGTGGCTACTAGGCCTGAGCTTTTTCCATGCTCGAAAGTGATAGGTTGGATTCTACCCAAGGCATATGTGACAAGGATGATCCTAGCAAATACCCAAAATCAAGGCTATGCTGCATACATCCCTACTTATGTATCCATGGAATATAAGATACCATCACCACAGACTTATCTAACCGAAGGTTTGTTAAAGGAGTTAGGTCTGGAATTGGTAGAGATAGTGAAGAAAACGATGATCCTAGGCAGAAATTTCAGGACAAGGCCTTCTGGAGAATATGAGACATCGACCCTCCATACTCCATATAGATTCATCGTGTTGCTGCTGAATGGAATTTTTGGAATAGCTAATGGGAAAAGTTTTAAGCAAGATTGGATACCTGTTATTTATTATGTTTCTACAAAAGGGACTATTTTTAACTGGGAAAGCATAGTATCCAATAGCCTGTCGGCATGCATAAGCACAACATTGGGAGGAGTATCCAAAAAGAAGTCTGAATTTTACATGAGTTCTATTTTGATTGATTGCATTCTGTGCACTTAGCCTTTCCCTACATTAAATTGCCATTGGGATAAGGATCGAGCTCTAGTGTATGCAGCTTATAAATTGTTTTGGGCTCACAAATATTACATCTATTATAGGGAGATCTGTGAGCATTTCATCATGCCTTTATACACTTTGATTTTCTTGGTAGAATGCAATTTCATGTCAGAAGAAGCTTTCAAGGTCATGCAAGAATATGGAAGTTATTATCTAACAAAGGATGGTTTATATGTAAGAATGTATGGTGGTTCAAGGGCCCCTTCTCTGCTCCCGAGATATGTTACTGATTATGTACTCCATAAAGAAGTCGTTAGACAGTTATATATTTATGGAGTAGGGAATTTCCTTTTTGGACAAAAAAAGGCTGTATATCCTGCAGTGCCCTTTTTTGTTGGAAGTTACAAATTTTCAAGGGTAAAGAATGCAGTAGAGTTTGTCAATGAATTGGAATACTTTCACTTTGGTGAATTGAATTATCATAGGAATGAATCCAAGGACAAGGTAGCAGATGATTGCAAAGAAGCTAGAGTACATTTTGAGTACAAAGACATTTGGGACAAATATGAGGAGAGTTTACACAATGCTAAGAACATGTCATCCCTAAGAAAAAGATTCAAACAAAAAATAACAACTGTGGGTAGTAAAGGAAAAGCTGCGGTGAAATTAAAAAGGGAAGAAGAAAAAGAAGCCAAGAAGAGAGAGGAGGAGGCTAACAGACTTGTACAAGAAGCAGAGAACTGGTTGATAACAGAAGAAGAAGAAAAGAAATGAGCAACTAAGGAAGCAGCTCAGAAGGATGAAGAAGAAGATGAAATCTGAAAAAAGTAGGCAGACAATGAAGGTTTCATATTAGAATGTGTCCAAAAGGAAAAAGAACAAATAGAGATGACAACCGAAGGATCGAGAACAGAGAAATTAGAAGGACAAGACCCTATGGATCAACGACATGCTTAGTCTGATATGGACCCATTAGAGCCTATTATTCCTTCTAGGAGTACAGTAAGAGTAGGCTCAGTGTCAAATTCTGGAATTGAGTTAATTCCTTTCATGCCCACTGAAGGGGAAGAGGTGTCAGATTTTAATACTATGTTTTATGACAAGGAGAAAAAGAGAATTGTCAAAAGAACTGAGAAGAAAGTGGACACTGGGGGTAAGCCTATAATAATGGTGACTGATAAGACAGTGGTCCACGGTACAGACAAGGATCCATGATTACTAGAAAGGGCTAGGGTAGCTCTAACCCTAGCCACTAAGGATAATGTGGACAGGATCATGATAGACCTAGAAGAGTCTTAGAAAAAAGTTGCACAATTGAAGGAGACTTTGAAGAAAGAAAGGAGTGAAGGTCTGAGTTTGAAAAGGAAATACGAGGATATGATTAGTGGAGTTAAGGTATCAAAAGAAAAATTTCAAAATTTACAGGCCAGGAAAGAAGCTTTGGTAATATATGTAGGAAATACAGAGAAGAATGCTCAGACCACCTTGTCAGATTTTTGAAAGCTACAACAACAATATCATAATTTGGAAGCTCAGAAAGATCAACTTCAGTTATCGATTGAAGAATTGAATAAAGAAAAGAGTAGAATGGAAAGTAAAGTGACAGAGCTGGAATAGTAGAAGACCACCACAGAAGGGAAGGCTAATCTATATGAGACTCAAATAGAAACCTTGGAGGAACAAAAGAATTCACTTGGAGCTTCATTGAATTCGGCTATGGAGTAGAAGGTTGATATTGAACCTTTAAAGAAGCATGCTCTTATGCTTAGAAAGAAGATTCATCAAATACAATTGCAGATAGTGGAAGAAATATTTAAAGTCCAACAAATAGACATCAAATTAGAAGAAATTGTAAATATAGCCTCATATTTTTGGGATAGAAACCAAGATGTTTTGGAAACTTTGCGGGGAAGGATGACTTGGGTAGAAGCAAAACAAAGAATCTCTTGTAGATATATTTGTCAAAGATCAGGAGACAATACAGCAAGAATACGAGCTGATTGAGTGCATGTGCTGAATTTTGTAGGAGAGTGCTCCTAACCTATAATCAGTGTCACACCTCCACTGCAAAGATATTAGAAGCGTGGCCAAAACATGAAATGTTTTTGAAACAATTACAAGAAAGATGCCACAAGGATGAACAGGCCCTCCAGCAAGTCAAGGAGTTAGATGAAAAGATACTGAAGACTGAAATAACACATGCAGCTATGAGTATTCATTTGCTAGAAGACCAGTTGCGTTTGATTCCTACCAGGAGAGCAGGTGTAAAATCCCACGCTGCTCAGCACGAAATTACTATTGATTTCTCGAACCTTCTGGTTTTGAGAATATAACAGGTGAGGAAAATGTATGGAGAAATTTCATGAACGAACAAGCTGGGCCCTCCTAGTTGAATGTTTTGGAATGTTGATAAATACTGTAATATATTATATTTATTTTTGTTCACAAGCTAAAAGAAAAATTGTTGTAAAGGAAAGGCTGGAAGCCCAAAAGGCAACGAGGGGAAGCCTAAGAGTTTTTGCTTTTTGTATAAATATAGGAAAGCTTGATGTATCAGGGGATCTTTTTTCAGACCATCTTTGTGGAAGATTATTGTGAGAAGAAATAATTAATTTTATAATAAAGAGTTTTATTTTTCAAATGGAGAAAGCATTCTAGGGTTTCAAATGTTTGACATGGGCTGGTTGGATGTGAATTGTTTCTGTTTCAACTTGTTTCCATGAACTGTGAGATCATTATAACTTATGAATCCTTTCATGTTGTGAATGTGCTCCTATTTATTTCTATGAAATTTCCAGAATCATATTTGAGTAATGAATGATTTAATTAACAATGAGCTATCTCTTTGTTCATCTCTCTATTGATAATCATGTATTCAGAAATGTTAATAGCTATCTGTAGTTTTTCTTAATGCATGTTATGCAATACATTGATCACCATTAATTACAGTATTTATCCCTAGGGATAGGTTAGTTAGTTTTCTTTGTTTGTGATTTAGAAGCGAGAGAGGTAAGATGAGAGGTAAGAACCTGCGCATCACATTGTGACACTCCTCATTATCTCTATTGTCTACATTTAGTTAGGCACTTGCACATCATACATAAATATAAAAAAATAAAAAATACACCTAAATGGTGGACTGGGCTGCAACCGGTAAAACATTTTAACTGTTACTTGACCTACGGTAGCCAGACCGTAAACCAGACGGATTCCCCATACCAAACAATAATGAGATAATTGGGAACGTTTATTGGGGAGAATCCCTATTGTTTTTACCTATGATTTTCCAGGCCTCAACAGTTTTGGCACTATAAGGAGGGCCACTAGTGCATGGATGGTCGAGGAAGTCCGCTTTCTCAAGATTACTCCATCGATGATATTTCTGAAACCAGTTTACCTCAGAAATCCACTCCTGAAGAAAAGGGAAACGGGTATCTTTATCCCATTGATAACGAAGTGGTTGATGATTTAAGGAGCATTACTGGGGCATATGCAAAAAATATTGGAGAATTACCTATTATCTCTGTCCTACCTAGAAGAGAGTATCAGAATAAGGTCCGTCCTCAATTGGAAGACTCGGTGTTGGTAGAATATCTTGAAGAATTGGTAGAAACAACCTTACAAGAATTTGACCAACCTTTGGATCAATTGGGACCAGATTCCCCTCACTGTTCACCTTTTTAGACCCCTGTTCACTCCCCACCTCATACTCCACTCAGAATCATGGCCAATGTGAATGCCAATCACCCACCTCCATAACCTGCTTGGAGAGATAGATCTCCTATAAACCTGATGCCTCCATTGCATAATTTGCCTCATAGTTTTGACAAAATGTTACCCAAGTTTGAACCAAGTGAAGGAATTCTCATGGATGATCATTTGTAGTGTTTTTATTTGGATTTAGAGGGGCTACGAGCAACATAACATGAAGATGTAGTCTACATATTGTTTCCTCATACCCTGAAAGGAAAAGTAGCTTCATGGTACTTTGCCTTACCATGTATATGTAACTTCGGAATGTATTCTTATGTATTGTAACCCGATGTTTATTCCAGGATGTTTCTATTATGTATTTGAGTGATGTTGTCATGCCCCGATGTTTCGATCGGGAGGATTAATAATGTAAACAAGTCTTGTCAAGTCATTGTGTACAAGTCCCCACAGTTTCGCGGCACTTGAGTTATTATACACTAATTAAGGTGTAGGCTCGAGTAAGTAATTGTTGGTTGGGCCGACATAATTAAGTGCACTTCAAGTGAACGGAAGAATATAAATAGAGAGTGAGAGTCTCTCTATTTATCACTTGTACAACACATCACTTACTCTCTCAAGTGTGACGCACTAGTGAAGAAGGAAATATACTGGGACTAGAAGACTACTGCTATCGGGAGTGCATCTTACTGTTTTGGGGTCTTACATCTTATGGTGATTCTATCTTTGAGGAAGTTGTGGGGTTTTCTCCATTTATGGTTTCCCCGATCAAAACTCTTTGTGTCTCTTGTCTCTTGTGATGTGCTTATGTTTTATTGATGTGTTTGTTATTCTCTCAGTGAAAAGATCCTAAGATCATAATGCTTGTTTATATGATGAAAAACTAACATGGAATCAGAGCTAACTTGAGAAGAAGACACTATGCAGCTACAGAAACTAGGGCTTCCTAGTTTGTGGACTTTTATCCAAAAATTTTCAGCAAAAGTAAGGTGGAATTACTCTGCTCCCTAGGGCGCATCTTTCTGTCGAAGCGAAATTTGATTCCGAGCATTTTCAGTCTTCGATGCGGAAATTAGGGATTTCTACAGAAGAGGAATTTTTGAGTGAGACTTGCATAGGTTTTTTTTCCTCATCAAAACCAAAGTTTAGAAACCTGGATCAAGAAATTTGGTTGGGTGAAACTCTGGGAAAGTCAAACCCTAGTTTGACCTTGAGCTAGGAAAAACCCTAAATACTAAAACTAATATGTTTTGGTACATTCGCTATATTCCAAGTTTAGCGAAGTCTTAGATGCTGTAAATTTCAGAGGCATAAGATAAAATAATGATGAACATTTTGTCCAAAAATCAGCCTCATATTCGCTATATTCTGGGAGATATGATCCCTCCAAGTTAGGGTTCCAGCCTATTCCAGAAATCATCCAAAAACATGACACCTGGGGAGAATTGCAATATATTGGGCTAAAGAGGTCCAAATGGAATTCCTGAAGATGTTCTAGAAATGGATTATACTATACCTTTGGTGGTCCTAATATCAGACTCAGAAGATGAACCATTGACACGTGGCATGCTGTACAACTTTGCTATTTTGAACAGTCCTGTAACAGGTCACCTTGGGAAAAGGATCATAAATCCCAAATGGTGAAATCAATTCTGATGAAACCTGAGGTTTTGGATCAGGGACAGGCGAGGTTACCTCATTACGAACTTTCAGACATATAGGATCAGTAATTTCGGAGATATCACAGAAACAGTAACAGGAATTTCTGCAGAAGAAATTGGAAATCTAGGGCTTCCTATTCAGAAAAGGAGTACATTGGACAGATCCATTTGAAGAGATTTATCTATCTATCCAATCAGATCTGAAATATTCCAAGTTTTGAAAATTAGGGTTTCTGTGGCAAACCCTAGATTAGCCAGCTCCGGAACCAAGACGAACACTTGAAATCGGTAATATCTAATCCTTTGCTATTTTTCATTTGAGGTTATCATTTCAATATGATCTATCACAACAGCTTGATGATAAGCTTGGTGAAGTTGACAAATTCCAAGCATAGAAGTATTTGATCTCTTTGAAGAAAATGGATTGGACACCTGCATGAGTATAGAGGTTCCAGTTTTAGAGGGAGACAAGGCCAAAGAAGACATCATGCTCATGCTGCAGAGGATGATGAACCATCCAGAAAGAGATCCAGATATGAAAGTGAAGATTCTTCAAGCGAGGATGAATATGTTCTGATATTATCTCTCATAGGTAACATTACTCATGGAAGTGATGATTGACTTATAGACAGTGGGGCTTCCAAACATACGCCGGGACTCAAGGAATCCTTTGTAATACTGTCAGAACATGAATCACCTCACAAGGTGAAACTAGGAGATGACTACCAATATCCAATAAAAGGTAGTGGGGAATATTCATACAAGCTAGACTCTGGTAAGTCTCTAACAATGAAAGAAGTATTGTTTGTTCCAGGACTCAAGAAGAACCTTCTCTCCATTTCAGCATTGATGCAAAAAGAATGCAGGTTGCATTCATAGATGGTCAAGTCATCATGTGGCCAAAAGGAAAGACTATTGATGATGCGGTAGTGATTCGAGAACAAGAAGGAGGCTTGTACAAATTGAAGGGCCATCCAGAACAAGCCTTGATCCATGACATAGTAGAGCGAAATGAGCTTTGGCATAGAAGGCTTGCACATGTGCATTACAGAGCACTACCTATTGCAAGCAAAGTTGTTGAAGGTCTTCTAGAATTTCAAGCTATTTGAAGGGAAGAACAAAAATCAGAATATGACCTAAATAAACCAGTTGAAGAATGTGAAGATCCATAATGTAGAGACCATGCAGTCATAAGAGTCTCTCAAATCAAGAACAACTTGAAGTGGTAAAAGAAGAAGTGAATAATGTAGAAGTGGTGATGGCCACCTTGAATGGCCTCCCAGGATCGTAGGATTCATTCATGTGAGGAATGTGTGCCAGAAGGAAGTGATTACTTTCAAAGAGAACTCACAAGAAGAAGAAGCTCGAGAAGAGAAGATGGGAGCAACTGAAGATCAAGCTCTTACCATCCAAATAAGATCCCTCAATATGAAGATCTCAACTCTTGAAGAACTTCTTATCCACCTCAGCATTTGGATAAGAAACGATGCTATCATGAATGAAGAAGACGATGAAGTTGAAGACTCAAGAAGGAGTATACCCACGAAACAAATAAAGACAAGTATTCAATTGTCATTTCATGATATTATTTTGTTATGCATTTGTTTATATTTAGTTGATGTATTATGCATAATAGGATGTTTGCATTAACGACAGTATACTACTAATATGCATGTGATGCGAAAGATCGCATACATAATCGCCTACAAGCAAAGAAGAATGAAGACTTGTTCTGAAGAACAAGTGACGACATTTCAAGACAAAGAATAATATGATGAATGAAGTGACATCATTGATGCAGAACCATCCATCCATGAAGAAGTAACTAAGAAGAAATGGAAGACCAGTTCAAGAAGAATGATGTTAGGGCATATTATTAAGACCTGAAGAGAAATTCATAGTTCCATCATGCAGTAGATGGAAACACCGTGGGATACAAAGAAAGATTCGTAGCATGAGGCTTCTCATGAAAGGAAGGCCTAGACAACGAAGAGACATTTGCAGCCAGTAAGAGTTTAAATACATACATGATGAGCTTGATGAATATCTTAACCTTTGCTACAAGGTTGATAGAGGATGACAATCTCACAGATGGGTGCAAGATGAACTTTTGAAGAAGTTCAAGATAGAGGATCTTAGTATCCAATGATCCTAGATGGATACTACTTCTCACTTCAGTACAGAATGTTTCAGTACATAGAGTACAGAAGACAGAGGGAGTACGATGCTTCGCTTCAGAGGGAGTGACTACAGAAGATCCTGAGGTTCGACATGATATGACAGGATGGATATATTACTGATGACTCTAAGCTTTACTAAGAGTAAAGAGGATTCCAACCTTTGCTTCAAGGTTGAATACAGAAGACCAGTGATATTCCTGTTATGTGTCGATGCACTATTGTTCTAGGTATGAAGGTGTGGCAGAGTATAGATGGAATCTTCCTTGGACAAGGGAAGTATGCAGTAGCGATCCTGAAGAGGTTTGGGATGATGGACTGCAAGGCCATGACCACACCTATGGCATCGAACATGAAGCTATTAAGTGATGCTTCATCAAAGACGGTTGATGCTACGATGTATCGTCAGCTGATTGGGTCCTTGATGTACCTGAGACTAGATATTTGCTTTGTTGTGAACACATTGAGACATGTTCACCTGATGGTTGCAAAGCATGCAGGGGTACAATTGATTATGGACTCAAGTACGATGTGAATCAAAAGATTAACCTAGAGGGTTATGTTGATTCAGATTGGGCAGGCAGTGCCATCGACTGAAAGAGTACTTCAGGATGTTGCTTCAGTATGGGATCAGGTGTGATCTCTTGGTTTAGCAGGAAATAGTCCTGTGTGGCACTGAGTACAGCTGAAGTAGAGTATGTTGTAGCTTGTTCAGCTATTTGTGAGGTAGTATGGCTGCAGAAGCTACTGTCTGATATATTTGATCTCCAGATGGATGCTACTTGTATACATTGTGACAACCAGAGTTGTGTGAAGTTGTCAGAGAATCTAGTGTTCCATGACAAGTCGAAGCATATCGAGATCAAGTATCACTATATCAGGGATATGGTGCAGAGAGGAGAAGTGAAGCTCCAGTATGTTGCGACGGAGGAACAGATAGCTGATGTATTGATGAAGCCATTGGCTAGGCTGAAGTTCAAGTACTTCAGAGAGAGACTTGGTGTTCTCTAGATCGAGGTTCCTTCCAAGAGAAAGTGATGAGACCCATAGCCATTCTGACATGGTGAGAGGATTGGTTCCTTCCATGGTCAGATGTAAGGGGTGAGCCATTCTATCATGGTGAGAGGATTTGGTTCCTTCCATGTCAGATATGAGTGCTGACTACCATTCTGGGAATGGAGGCACCTGGTTAGTTATGAGGAACACTCAGTCAGGGACTGAGAGAGCCATTATGATGAGCAGGTCAGATGTAAGGGCTGAGCCATTATGTTCATGGCTAAAGGATTAAGTTCCTTCCATGGAAGATGTGAGTGCTGGCCATTTTGTCGAGTAGGATAGATTTAAGGGAAACTTCCACTCTCAGGGAGAGTGGAGGTGCCTGGTCCGTTACCAGGTAGCTCAGTCAGGGACTGGGGACCATTCTGACGAGGGTGTAGGATTCAGTTCCTACCAGGTCAGATGTGAGTGCACAAATCTTTCATCACTGTGGTAGGAAGGGTTCCGGCCTGGGTGAGAGTCGTTCATCATTGTGGTAGGATGTGTTTCGGCCTGGGTGAATGTGTGGAAATATTTCATCACTGTGGTAGGAAGGGTTCCGGCCTGGGTGAGATTCATTCATCACTGTGGTAGGATGTGTTCCCGCCTGGATGAATGTGCCATTCTGACGAGTAGGTCAGATACAAGTGCAGAGCCATTTCAGAGATGTTAGTGATGTGATGTCCTATCATGCTGGTGAATGTGAGTGCTGGGCCTTTTTGATGTGATTGTAGTTTACTACATGATCAGATGTGAGTGCTGGGCGTGCCTTTCTGACGAGCAGGTCAGATGTAAGTGCTGGGCGAAGACCTACCTGGTGGCTAGGCCTACAACCAGCATGAAAAAGGGTTGGCTTTGTAGAACTTCCTATGACGAGATAGTACACACATGATGATGACTAGAGGAGATCCAGATCGAGCTATGATCCAGATCTAGTTATGATGACTCTGAGAGATCCAGATCGAGTGATGATCCAGATCCAGCAGTGATGATCCAGATCGAGAGATGATCCAGATCCGGATCCAGATCGAGTGATGATCCAGATCCAGTCCAGTGATGATGATCCAGATCGAGTGATGATCCAGATCCAGTGATGATGTTCTATGACGATCCAGATAGAGAGATGATCCAGATCCAGTGATGCAGATGACTTGAAGACAAAGATGATCCAGTTGATACAGAGAAGAAGATCAGTGCTGAAAATCGTGTCAAAAGAATACCTTCCTAGTTAAGAGGGAGTGTTGATGTATATGTAAATTCAGAATGTATTCTTATGTATTGTAACCCGATGTTTATTCCGGGATGTTTCTATTATGTATTTGAGTCATGTTTTCATGCCCTGATGTTCCGATCGGGAGGATTAATAATGTAAACAAGTCTTGTCAAGTCATTGTGTAAGTCCCCACAGTTTCGGGGCACTTGAGTTATTATACACTAATTAAGGTGTAGGCTCGAGTAAGTAATTGTTGGTTGGGCCGACATAATTAAGTGCACTTCAAGTGAACAGAAGAATATAAATAGAGAGTGAGAGTCTCTCTATTTATCACTTGTACAACACATCACTTACTCTCTCAAGTGTGGCGCACTAGTGAAGAAGGAAATATACTGGGACTAGAAGACTACTGCTGTCGGGAGTGCATCTTACTGTTTTGGGGTCTTACATCTTATGGTGATTCTATCTTTGAGGAAGTTGCGGGGTTTTCTCCATTTATGGTTTCCCCGATCAAAACTCTTTGTGTCTCTTGTCTCTTGTGATGTGCTTATGTTTTATTGCTGTGCTTGTTATTCTCTCAGTGAAAAGATCCTAATATCATAATGCTTGCTTATATGATGAAAAACTAACAGTTTTATGGTACTGTGTTTCTATGTTTAATATGAAAGATTAAGACCTCCTTGACAAAGAAGAAACACTAGAGACTAATGTAACAACAAGAAGTCAAAATCCATTAAAAGAAGATAACTCAATACTTCCAAAGATTAAGAAACTTCAAGAAAACATGAAGAAGATAAAGAACAACACTTCAACTGTTAACATATCTGAGTTTGTCATTTCAAGTCAGGATCCTAAGAAATTCAATACACCTGTAAAGCCTACTGAAGGTAAAACTAAAAATGTCAAGAAGAATCTCAAGGAAAAGGAGATGGGATATGATGTTGTGGAAGACATTAAAAAGGCTAAAGAAAATATCTCATTGTTTGAAATGTGCAATCTACCTCAACAGAAAGAAAACCTTTTGAAAGCACTTGAGACACCCAAGGAGGAGCCTCCCATTGACAACCAACCTGAGGAAGAGATTGGTGAGGAAAGCCTTGGGGAAAATCTAAGTATGAAACTCCATCATTTCTTCTAACCTTTAAGATTTTCAACTATAATGTGCATAACTATTTAGTGGATTCAGGAGCATCAGTCAATGTTATGCCACTTTCAGTCTGCAAGCAAATAAATGGTCAACCTGAACCTACTACATGCCAAGTTCTTCAATTAGACAGAACATTAGTAAAAGTAATAGGATAAATGTAAGATGTTTTGATCCGTTTATCTGCAGATGAGAGGGTATGTCAGTACATAGACATTGTTGTAGCAGACATCCTGAATTCTTATGGTTTGGTTTTGAGCTAGGATTGGTTAGCAAGGTTAGAAGGGTATTTTGCATCAAATTGGTAACATTTGTGGTTTCCTTATAAATGTTGTCAAAATAAGATAAAAGTGTTAAGATAACCTCAGATGAAGTATATTGTGACGTAAGCTCTGTGTTGGGAAACTATTTCATTGAATTGGAACTGGGAAATTACCAAGTTGAAGAAGCCAACAGTATACCTGATATCCAGCCCGATCTCCTTCAATTTTCACGGGCTAACGAGTTTGATTGTAACATAGTAGTTTTAGATTCAGATGTAGTTAGAAATTCAAATTTAGTATAAGTAGAAAGTTTTGGATTCTTTATTTCGATGGTTCTAAAACACTGGAAGGATCAGGAGCTGGCTGTGTCCTGATTGATCCAGGAAAAAATAAACATTTTCGTTCATGTAGGTTAGAATTCGAATGCACAGTTAACACACCCGAATACGAAGCACTAGTTCAGGGACTTAAAAAAGAAATAGAATTAAAAGTAGAAAATCTAAAAGTATATGGAGATTCTGAAATCGTTGTTAAACAAATAAAAAACAAAATACACTGCATTTGAACGCATTTGAAAGATTACCAAAATGAAGTTTGGTATTTACTGATAAATTTTCATGCATTCAATATTGTGTCAATTCCTATATTAAGAATGCATCAGCTGAATTATTAGCTACCTCAGCTACAAGATTAGTACCTTTCATTAATAGATTCTCTATTGAATTACTTTTTAGGCCTTCTGTTCCAGATAACATCACAAATCCAAGGGTTTTGACAATGATCAACAAATCTTGGAATGTTTAATGAATGATGATACTTTCAAAGGAGCAATAATAGATGACAAAGAACATCAAGAGGAATTAAAGTACATAAATTTCATTCCAAAAGGAGTTAGAACCTTGGAACAAATGTTTGATTTAGAGAATAATTTTAGAAACCCAGCGAATGCCAAGACTCATAGCTCGTCTTTACAATTCAAGATGATAAATTTAGGGATTGAAGCTAAACCCAAATATGTTAATTTGGGGAAGTGTTGTTCACCCGACGAGAGGAGTAAATTCATCTACTTATTCAGATAATATAAAGATGTATTTTCTTGGACTTACGAAGACCTAAAGACATATGACACTAAAATTATACAACATGTGATTCCAATCAAGGTTGGAGTCAAACCTTATCAGCAACCTCTGAAAAAAATGCATCCAAAGCTTGAACCACTAATTCAAAGTGAAGTGAAAAAGATGCTAGATGCTAAAATTATATTTAAAGTCAGACATTCAGAATGGGTCTCTAATTTGGTACGAGTGCAGAAAAATTCTAGTGAGATCATACTTTGCGTAGATTTCAGAAATCTTAATCATGCATTAGATAAAAATAATTATCCTATCCCACCCATGGAACAAATACTATAGATGGTCTTTGGTTCTGAACTGCTCTCTCTATTGGATGGATTTTTTGGTTACAATCAAGTATTAGTAGCGTAAAAGGATAGGCTCAAGACCACTTTCAAAACCAAGTGGGGAAATTTTGCGTATAGGAGGATTCCCTTTGGACTTAACAATGTTGGAGCTATGTTCCAGAGGGCTATGGATATAGCTTTCAACAGTCTGATTGGCCGTAGTGTTGTGGTTTATCTAGATGATGTTATGATATTTTCAAAGAAGAGAGAAGAGCATGCATTTCATGTGAAACAGATTTTCGAGCATTGCAAGAAATATGGAATTTCATTAAATCCGAAGAAATGTGTGTTCACAGTCATAGAAGGAAAGCTACTGGGTCATGTCATTTTAAAGAAAGGGATCTCCATAGACCCTGATAGGATTACATCCATAGAGCAGATCCCTTTACCCCATAACAAAAAAGGTATGCAATCTTTTATGGGGAAAATAAACTTTGTGTAAAGGTTTGTACCCGACTTTGTTCAAATCATCAAACCTTTGCAGCAAATAATTAAGTAGAGTGTGTAGTTCAAATGGACTGATGTGGAGAGGAATGCATTCAACAAGATAAAAAAATCGGTTTCTCATGCACCATCACTCAAAATTCAAAATTTTGAAAAGGATTTTATTCTGTACACTTTTGCTTCTGATGATTCATCAACAGCTGTGCTTACACAAAAAGAAGATGGGGGAGATGAGTACCCCATATCATTTATGAGCACTGGTATGCAAGGGGATGAATTGAACTATCCCACGGATAATAAACAAGCTTATGTAGTTTTTAAGGTGGTAAAGCAATTCAGGCCATACATAGTTAAGAATTGCACCAAAGTAATAGTCCCACACCTAGCAGTACGATCCCTTTTTGTGCAGAAAGAACTGGGAGAGAGAAGAGGTAACTGGGTGACTGCTTTGCAAGAATACGATCTTGAATTCAAGCTAGCAACCATAGTTAAGGGACAAGGACTTTGTAAATTAATGACTGAGGGTCAAAACAATGAATATAGCAGCTGATATAATGAATCCGAACTACACATGGTGGATGTATGTCCTCTATTTACAGCTCTAGACTCCTAGTATCAGGATCTAATCCATTATCTCCAAGAAGGGTATTTATAGAGCATTGGAGTCCCAAGCAAAGAAGGGCATTACCTATGAAATAAATTTTATATCATATTATTGATAGAGTTCTTTTCAGAAAGAACTACGATGGAGTCTTTCTCAGATGCTTGGAACAAGAGGATGCAAAAAAGGTCATAGTAGATTTACATGATGGACTTGCTGGAGGTCACTTTTCTGGAGACACAACAGTACATAAGATTCTCAGAGCTGGATATCATTGGCCAACGTTGTTTAGATATGCTCATGCACATGTTATAAAGTGTAATACTTTCCAAAGAAGCGGTGGGAGACAAGCTAAAGCAGCATGACCATTGAAAGCAGTGATTATCTCAGAACCATTTAAACAATGGAGAATCAGCATTATCAAAGAAATAAAACAAAATTCCTCATTACAGCACAAGTATATTCTGACAGCAACTGATTAATTAACAAGATGGGTAGAGGCCATACCACTATGGAAAGTAAACGAAGATGCATTTATGGATTTCTTGCAGAACCATATTATGACCAGGTTTGGAGTTCCAATTTCCCTGGTTTTTTACAATGCTTCTTATTTTTCTTCTATTAGATTAACTACATTTTCTAATGAAAGAGGAATTAAGCTGTACTATTCTACAAATTATTACCCATAAGGAAATGGTTTGGCATAATCTACAAACAAAAATCTGATTAGAATTTTAAAGAAAACAGTGATATAAAATCAGAGCTGGCATTTAGCTTTACCTAATTCACTCTGGGCCGATAGAATCACACCAAAGAAATCCTTAGGTGTGTCACCCTACACTCTTGTCTATGGAAAATAAGTTGTCCTCCCTCCTAATATTTTATTTCCATCTTCTATACTAGCCCAAGAGTCTAGGTGTACTGATAATGAAATTCTACAAATCCGAATTTATAATCTGCTAAGATCAGAAGAGTCTAGTTCCAAATCCGAGGAAAGGTTTTAGCATCAACAAGAAATGGTGAAGTATTGGTTTGACAAACATAAAGCTAGGAACAAAGAGTTTAAAGTAGGGGATTTGGTTCCTAAGTGGGATCACCTGCATGATGAAAAGGGAAAGCACACTCAATTTCAGCAATTATGGGTAGGCCCTTTCTAGATTGCAGCAAAGATAGGCCCCTCGACTTAAAAGTTGCAAGACTTACAGGGGTGGGAGGAGAACTTATCGGTAAATGGTTTATTTCTCAAGCCATATTTTTCTTAATGGTTTGATTTTGTTTTCTTGTACATAAATAAACAATTTGATTTGTTGCTTACTTTAGATTAGTTTTAGTTGTTTTCTTTTACTTGCTTAGAGTTTCATTGATTGTAATGGTTTGTTTGCTTATGTTTCAATAAATCAGCACAACTTTTGGTTGTATGGGGTTCATCAGAGTTATGGATTAACTAAAATCTTTGATCATGAGACTACATACTATTGACTCGTACAATGTTTAAAAATTTCTTCAGGGTTAGCATATTTTCTAAATGGTTAATCGCTATGAAATAACTAAGGATAGAAAAGTCCAGAGTACTATTTTGAGGCTCCATTCATCTCACATTAAAAAACTGCCCTAGGGGGTAACAGCAAATGACCCATGGAAAGGAAGCAAGGCAAACAATGTATTATATTTAAATGATCCCATGCCATAAATTGAAATCCAAAAGGCTAATGACACTACAACAAAAATTGGATTTAGCATCGAATTCAGCGCCGGATTTTAGTGTGATTTTTTCCCAATTTTGGTGAACAATTTGGCGCTAAACCTGGTGCTATTGTACAATTTCGTAAAACGCCATCTATTGCTTCTTTTTTTCCGTCCTTTTTAACATCCATTTTTTGCATCCATTATTGTGCCCAATTTTTTGCATCTTTTGTTACGCCCTTATTTTCATCCAATTTTACATCTTGTATTGCATCTTTTTTTGCGTCATTTGTTACATCCTTGTTTGCACCCAGTTTGACGCTCAATTTTGCATCCAATGTTGCGTCTTATTTTGCTCCTTTTGTTTCATCAAGTCTTGCACCCAATTTTACACCATGTTTTGCATCAAATTATGTGTCCAATTTTGCATCTAGCGTTGCATTTAGGTTTGGATCCAAATTTGGGCCCGATATTGCATCTAAGTTTGCATCCAATTTTACTTATAATGTTGCATCCATTTTTCATCTAATTTTGCATCTTGTTTTACGTATTTTTTTGTATCCATGTCTGTGCCTAATGTTTCATCTTGTTTTACGTCATATTTTGCATCTAGGTTTGTACCTAGTGTTGCATCTTGGTTGATGTCTTTTTTTCATCTATGTGCAACATTGGGCTCAAACATAATATTGCCCATGTTTTGTGCCCATGTTTGTATCTAATATTGCATATAGTTTTGTGTACAATGTTGCATCCCATATTGCATTCAATATTACATCTAGTTTTACATCCAATGTTTCGTCCCATCTTGCATCCAATATTGTGTCTCATTTTAAGTTTTTGTTTGCATCAAGTGTTTCTTCCAGTTTTGCACCTCGTGTTACGCCTATTTTTATGTCCATCGATACACCATATTTTGTGCTCAATTTAATGTTGAATTTTATGTCTAGTTAGGAGTCCACTTTTGCATCTATTGTTGTGTCTAGTTTTGGGCCTAGTATTGCATCTAGTTTTGAGTCATTAATTGTGTCTAGTGTTGAGTCTCCTTTTGCATCCAATTTTTCTTTTACTGTGACATCCATTTTTGTGTCCACATTTGTGTCTGACATAACGTCCACTTTTGCATCCACTTGTGTTTTTGGTGTGACGTCCACTTTTACATCTTGTTTTGCATTTAGTGTTGCGTCTAATATTGCATCCATCTTGCACTACTACATTTTTTACCTTTAGAAATACACTGCAATATCATTAGGGCATGGAGGAATCGAACCACCAACCTCCTGCTTGTAAGGAAGGCGCTCTTCCATTGAGCTAGAACCCTTTAAGAATTGGGAAGAGGAGCAATATTAACATAGATTTCATCATTTGAATTCTAATAAAAGACAATAAGATCCAAAGAAAGTCATGCTTAAAATCCAATTTATTTTTCCAAACACATTAATAAGCAGAAAAATATACCGTTATTAGAAAACAAAATATCCTAAACAATTACACAATCTGTTAAAGTGGTTCGTAAAAGGGTCTTAGAGAACAAGATAATGTATTGATGCATACCTAATAACCTAAACTTGAGAAGGGCAGAGATTAAGGATGTGTTTAAGAAATAGTTGTAGAATCCAATTGAGGATTGTGTGTTGCTACATAAGTGTTTCTATTCATTGATTATGTGATTTTGTTCAGCAATGGGATGGTAAGAGAAGCACTCATGAATGGTTATTAAAAGAAGATTCCTACCTCAAGATTCTTTAAGCCTCACCTGAAGTCTAGTTGTTGTTTCAATTTTCATCATGCTAGGAATAGGCTGTTCAGTTTTGGTGAGACCTCTGGATTTACATGGACAACAGTAAAACCCTGATTGTGATGAAGGAAATAATTTCATCTGCACAGGTGAACTTTCAATTATATTAAAAACAAATCTTGGTGAATGAAATAAATTGAACACAGCTTGAAAATGATCGTGTCATCATGTTAGTGCACTTGATTAAGCATCCTATTTTGACAGCCTCTTGAAGACTTTATTCAAAAGTTCAGATACTCTCTTTGACAACTAAATATGTAGATGTTCTCTTTTACAACAAAAATAAGGTTATTAAATATAATCCGGATTGAAAATATTTAAGTGCATATAACAAGATACATGGAATCAAAATTGTTTTTAGTTAATGTTGTTTCCATATGGTACATTTCATCTTCATAAAGTTATTGTCTAAACTGTTGTCTTTGGTTATTTCAGTGTGCATTTCAACATTTTATTGTAGAATTCTAAATCTTAACCTCCTTTCTTAAACAAGCTAGTACATTTTTTTCTGGTATATTTCCTAACTGTTTACAATGCTGGAGTCAGATTGTTATTGATATGTTGTGCAGGACCTATGACCCTCTAGAATCTAGACATGTATGCCTGACCAATTAAAATTTTCATAATGACCAACCAGTTCGAATTGGTGTTTTAACATTACTTAAAGGAAAAACAAATAAAGTGGGAAGGCTAGGTTTGCCATTTGTAAGGAGACTACTATTATCCCCAAGAAAGAGAGAGAGAATTAGTTAATTATTTTGTCCCATAATAGACCACAAATATAAAAACATCGTTAGTGTAGAAACCACTTGTAACCAATTAGATGCCTTCCAATATTCCAATAAAGTGCCTAATCTCCTCAATGGACCCTTATCCAAGGTTCGTTCCATTTTAGATATCAAATGTGCAGCCTATGAGGATTGAAAATACCAATATTATATAGACCTTTACTTTGGTTTGGTCATGGAATCCATCCAACAACCCACTGTGGTCAATCAAAGCCCTTTCCTAGACTACAAAGATCAAGATAGCTTTCTTTACAAGTTGAATCAATTGTGTGTTCCAGTTAGATCAAATTGCCTTCTTCTTATCAAGGAGGCCCATTCTTCATCCCATGGAGGACATTTTGGTGTACAGAAAATTATGTTGCACCCGCAAAGGTACTTATTTTGGCTTTCCATGTGGAAAGAAGTGGAACATTACATCTAGAGTTGTTCAAATTGTAGCCAGAACAAACCTGCCAATATGAAGCTTGGGTTGTGCGAGTCTTTGACAGTTCCCTATAGGGCTTGGATTTCTTCTAGCTTGTTTGGGGCCATTTTGGATTACCATTGACCAACATTTCTGATCATTACTCTAGATTTCTTAGTGATTTGGAAAATCCTCATGGAAGCCTTTAGGTTGTCTGCATCGGTTCTCTACTACATTCAATCTAGAAACTGATGGCCAAACTAAGATAGTGTAACATAATCTTGGTTCATGCTCTCTTCCTCTACGATCAATAGAACAAATAATGGGATCAATACCTGCATATTTTGCAACATAGTTACAACAAATATTCCCTTATACAAGAGACTTTCCTTTTGATCTTTGTTTTGGCTTTCAACCTCTTAGCTCCAGTTTCTCTCCCAACTCCATCAACATCCCACCAATAGAAGCAGTAACACAAATATTCTTTTGTGCAGAAATTGGTCAAGATCCAAAGTAATTTTCAGGACATCCTTCAACAGACACATGCTGAATACAAAGCACTATACGATTGACATCAATTTGTTGCACATTTTCAAGTTGGTGATTTAGTTTGGTTGCATTTGGACAAGCATTGCTTCAAAAATCAACAAATGGGTGCCAATGATTTCAAGTTGGATCTTATACCATAGTTAGGCACTCATGATGTGGTGAATGTCAACCAATGGAAGTGATATGAACCACCTCATTTAAAGGATGTGTCCAGTCACACATCTGGAGGTCATAATTCTAGATTGTTAGCTTCCCTTTCCTGAAGATATTCTTTTTGATGTTTGCACTCGATCCACTAGGTAGTGTCACATCACTACCTACTTGGTGTGCTGCAAAGGAATGTTTCCCACTCATGGTTAATTGTTGCTGCAATCAACATATAGGTAGAAACTTCCCTATCTTCAATGGAAATTGGGGATGATTTCCTCTAAGCAGGGATGAATTGATGAGACTTAGTCTAGTAATATGAGTGAACCTATATTATATCTGTACATTTATATTTTGTACTCTAGTAAACTTTGAAATTTATCCTTATCTCTGTTGGGTGACTTAGTATAACACTACATAGATCGCTCACCCACTTTATCTTTTTTATTGTAGACTTGGGAAATTTTGATAATTCTACCCACAGTTTTTCACTGTATATGTAATAATACAAATGACTGTAGTTACTGTACAGCACATGTGCAATTCCTCCCCACAGTTTTGTACTGTATTTATAATAATAACACATGACTGTACATCATGTGTACAATTTTGGTTATTCTCTTCTACTCACACACTTGTATTTGTTTATTCACTTGTATTGAGGCTCTGTATAATAAATCATTGTATTAGGAAGTTGTAACAAACAGTCAAACTTGGACTTGATGGTACACTTGAAATCTTATTTTAAACATCTATTTGTACTACTGTTACATTCAATAAAAGATTGCAAATTGCCAAATATATTCCTAGGTTGGTGTGAGTGTATTTCTTTGTAAGCCCATATTTGACTAGACATATCGACATGTTGCATTTTATTTTCTTAGTAAATGTTGGACTCAGTTCGACTGAGTAAACAATATTTATGACATGATAGATGTTGCTACTATGTCTAAGATGTTACTATGCTTATGTTGATACATTGATTGTGATGTTATGATTATGTTTGTGAGGTTACTATGTTATAGTTATCATGATATTACTTTGTTCATAAAGACAGTGTATGTTTAATTGTCATCATTGATAAATGTAATATATATGATGTGGTACATGGATATCGACCCATGATGTGATCAATTTAATGATTTAGACAATGAAAGGAAATGTTGTTGATAATATGCACCAACTGATGATTGAATGGAGATATTGTTATGAATGTATGTTTTCAAAGTACTAATCTGCACGACACATGGGCTATGTAATAAATGGATACTTTATATGAAGTGTGGTATAGTACCTATTTCTACAGAAGAGCCTTGATTACCAAAATTGATGATACGATGACACAGACCAATAATCTCGATAGCAGCAAAGTATGTTTTTGATAGGGTATATAGAACCAGGATGTTGAGAGGGATGGATGTGTTCCACCCTATGTTTTTATGATACCCGAGGTCGTGGGAGGGCCGTGCTGAGACACGCTCCCCATGTTGTTGTGATGACGACGGTCAGATGCCTACTAGGAGAGGCTAGGTACGTTGTTCAGTCGACGCTATCGCTCTCAGGTTCTTATGCGGTAAGGTTGGTGAAGCCGGCATCCACTTCTATACTAGCAGAGGAAGGATAGGGAGGGTGCGGACGTAGGTTAGGATGGGAGGATGTTATAGCTAGTACTGTGTTGGGTCAGGGGGGGGGATCTACGACACCAATATTAGTAGTAGTAGGTGTCTCTTCCTTGAAAATAATTGATTGAGTAATGAATCTGAAAATATAATGATGTTATAACTTAATTCATTAATAATTAATGATTGATGATGATGAAAAGATTACATGTTTGTATGTTAATCCGGTTAGGTATTTGCGATTGTTATGTATTGTATCCATGAATATCCTATCTATGTGAATCATTATTATTTTGTTATTATATATATATATATATATAGGATATATGATGTTTTCTTATAGTACGTGTATGATCTATGCATGCACTAGCCACACATGCACACTTTGCACACGTATACCAATATCGACATACAAATACTTAACACGATCAATAATGGTATAGGTTTTCATAGGTAAATATGTTAATGAAATAATGAATGTTAAGTTAACATATTCATTAATGATAGGTGAACACTGTAATACGTAAGTGATCAAGTGTTGTAAATTAGAATAATCCTCGGAAAGTTGTTGTGCGTAGACTTAAACATTGTTCATTTACATTAACAAAATTTTCAGGGTTGTTTAAACCCCTAATGGTTCTTTGATTATGAATCTAGAGATAACATGCTCATGACTATGATACTTGTGATTAAAAACAAACAAATATAAAATGTATTTAATTATAATAATTATTAATGGTATTATTATTATTATTATTAGTGCCTCTTGTGGTAAACATAACCGATAGTTTAATTAGACAATTATTTCTATTATTATTATGATGATTATTAAGATCTTGTGTTAAACATAGTCAATTAATTAATTAAACAATTATTATTATTATTATTGTTATTATTACACTCTTTGGTAAATGTAGTCAATTGTTCAATTAAACCCAAGTGGAAATAACTTGAGTAAAAATGATTATTAATCAAATACACCAAATGATTCCGTGTAGGTTAAACATGTATATTGAACTATGGAATATGACCATCAAGATATGACATGATTGATTTTATAATAATACTTATTACTATGATTACTAACATCGGATTCCGGATCAAGTAAAACAACTAAGATACTCGCCTGTACACAAGATAATTACTAAAATTATTATTTTATTCAACATATTTGATTTGAATAGGACTAGCTATTAAACCGCCATCCCGTGAGGAACCAGTGGTGAACATTCCAAAAATTAATAAATTCCAGACAACCAACTTATTCAATTCAACTTAAATAACCTTAGCTATTCGGATGCTCGAGATAAGGACAATTGAATGAATAAATGTATATTCATGATTACAATAATTTACTAGCATAAAAAACTGAAAGAGGTAGGTGAATGAAGTGTTTTGGGGGAAGGGCGATGGAGAAGGTGGAAGGAAGTAGGAAGAAAATGGGTATTTAAGGGAGGTATCAGAGGGATATGGGGAGGTTGGATTTATTTGGGAAATTAGACTCTGCATGAGGGGAAAATGAAAAAAAAAAATTGAGGAGGGGGATAACTCAAGGATGAGAATATATGTAAATGACTGAGAAATGGGTGGAAACGAAGAAAGATATAGAATGGAGAGGAAGCTGCTCTCGGTATTATTGGTCTGTGGGCTCGGGGGCTAGGAAACCCATGGGTTTCCTAGGGCCAGCACATGATGAGAGCTGGTCGGCAGGGTGGCACATCATTTTGTTAATAAAGGCTTGGATGGAAAGCTGGAAGAAGAAGGAGCCTACAAGGTCTACAACAGACTGTTGGATCTACTACAACTACTGGTTCCAGGTATTTAAATTCTAGGTATTTAGATACTAAATTCATGCATGGTATTATTGTCTAATTTACAAAAAATCATGAAGTTTATCAAACGTTTACAGTTCATATTTCTACATTAATATGTTTATAAAACTAATAGAACATACATGACATAAACCTGTAATATGATTATAATGTCTTGATTTTATTAAAAACTAACTCAGAATGAGCTTAAGATAGAGAACATTACAGAAAAATGGATACAGTGCTCTACCAGTTAGGCAGAGCACTACATAATGGTATCAGAGCCCTAGGTTCTAAAACTGGAACCTAAAGGGGCCCTCTAGGAGAAAAAAAATAAAAATAAAGATTATATGGAAGATAAATCAAAACTAAAGACCATAAGTTGAATATTTTTCCCAGCATTCAAAGCCAAAACTAGCCCTAGATGGTCGACTTTAAAGCTAACAGGCATTCAAGTTCCCAGCCATTGAATCTACACCATCCGATCCGAGCACTTGCATTCTTATTCTCGGAATCCTCAAACCCTACCTTCAGAAAAGGGAAAAGAGAAGAAAAGACAGATGACGACAAAACTAACCATCATTAATGCAGAGTCTGCACAAGCTTAAACTCTTGCAGCTGCTTGAATTTATCCCATGGCTTCACCCATAGTTTGGCTGCATACAGCTTGGTTTTACCGCCGACTTTAGTCTCTATTGTGAGGTAGTACAGCAGGCCTGAGACCACTTGCTCCTGGGATTTTAATGCTTTAGAAAATGAAATACCGACATTCTACATAAAGCAAAGAAAAGCCACAATGTCAAGCTCACTACATTAATGGTGGAATCTAAGCCAGAAATTGTATATATATACACAGACGGACCTGTTGCGCGTTGTATTCATTGACGACAAACCGTCCGAGATATTGAATATCTTGCTTGTGTTCTACATGTGGTATTTTCCTCTCCTACTCCTGTAGATTGACCTTGATATAAAACCGCTCCATTCAGGGAATAAGGAAATATATATATATAATAATAATAATAATAATAATAAAATTTACGTGCAAAAAACAAAAAACAAAAGGGCATTACATATAGCTGCTAAATGCGCCTATCAGCATTTATCAGTGTTCACCGGCCACTTTACTTATGGTTGTGCTAATTAGACTAGCCCCAGGAAACACCACCGAACTTTGAAGGAAACAAGACGTAAATTGAACTGAACGAATTGGATGTGAAACAGATGCGTGGTGAAAGACAGAGGCATGACAAACGCTTTCGTTTCAACTCAACTCAATCTCCGGCAAGCCCAACTAAAGCAACTAAGGCGAAACGGTAGTCGCGAAGACTTGACAATGGAGAGGAGCCGGGGATATATTATATAAGTCCAGTTGTGGACTGGAAATTTGAAGAAAGGATTTCCCAAAGACTACACAACATAATAATAATAATAAAAATGTATATACATATAATCCGCTAGAAAGGGACTCCATGTTTACCATTCGAACCATTTTCAGCACATGTGGATGAAGTGAGGGAGACCATCTCCCAGATCCTTGTTGGCTCTGTTGTTCATGCTATCATCGCTTTCGCTGCCACCACCTTTAGACATATTTCCTTAACAACAAAGGCCTTCTATTCTTCCAGGCTAATGTTTTATGGTTTCAGTGCAATTCAGAGCAAACTTATTTGGATTTATGTCCATTGTGGCCCACAGATTTCCAAAAGTTGGTGACAATGGCCGTGCAAATACCTAAGGCCATCGATGGTTTATCTCTCAAATTCAGTTTGGCGAAGAATGGTTTATCATTCTCCTTCAGCGTTGGATGAATTTGCACGATACCCCTCATGCATGCACATAGCCACCTGAGCTCCTCAAGTTCGGGATTCCTAAACAAGGGAAACTGATCTAAAAATACACAACGTCAATTACAGGGAAGTAGTTACTCAATCCTGCATTCTCCAAACCGAGACTCCTGATCATTCTTCAGTTAGTAGGCGATGTCTCGGCTTCAGACCAAAACATAACTCTGAGCAATCCATTCTGGGGGACAAACTTGATTTGTTTTGAGGACCCACCATTTGCATTGGCGTCCTCCTCATATATGAATGCATTGAATCCCAGATCGCCATCACCTGCCCCACCCACAAACTGAAAGCACGAAAACACTTGTTTTCCCCCTTTCCATTCCGAATCCTTGCCTACTTTAACACCAAACATATGGGTGGATCTGTACCTGTTCCATGGATTGGATCGATGCAAGGCAGCTGCAACTCTGAAGATGGCCTTGATGAAAGCACTGTTGGTTCCCTCTATCTTCATCAATGAAATTCCAGAGCCTGCTCCTTGCCCTGCTGTCGATCCAAACTGTTGTTGAAATAACCCAAAATACAAGATATCTCGCCTGCCATTGAAATCCATTCAGCCTTGACGATGGCAGCAAGATTTTTTTTTTTTTTGCAAAATGAAATCTATTTGGAGGGGCAACAAGTTTTGGTAATCCTTCCTTCAGTTTTGGGCTCTTGGAGGACTAGTGCATAAGCTTCATGCAGCATGAGCATCATGTGATTGTCCACATGGCCTTCATGCAAGGATGGCTTGGTACAGGTGCTTGTAGTGATAGGTTTGGGTAAATTTAGTGTCGAGAGCACTAAGGGAGAGCCCAGCCAACCATCCCACAATGCGTCCACTTGGTATCTTCTTGTTTAAACACGTGCAATCACCTTTAGGTTAGGGTCCGTTAGCAATCACAGAGTTTATGATGGTATAGTTTATAAAGAAGTATCCTTATATTAAGGTTAAGTTCCTAGGTGCGTAAACTTTGCATTATATATGAGATAATGCAATTTGTGGTATCCCACCCGCGTACTAATAAGGAACAGCTTGTTCACCTTAAACTAGTGGTAAGTGTGTGTTCCATAAGGCCCCAACAAGGGTAGGTCCAGTAACTAATTAACAATACAAGATAAATATCCCTTTGCCTCGTCTAATGCCCTTCAACGGGCTATGGGTGGTCCATAAGTAAAAGTAAAAATAAGCTGATGGGCATGAATGCTTGTTGAGATACTGGCTATCCAGGATAACAAATATAAAAGGGGTGTATCCTCTCAACCATTATGGAGAGGGTATAATATAAAAATAAATAAATAAATTGAGTTATAGTGCACTATGAGTTATCCCGAAATGTAAAAAGTAGCAAAACTAGTGAACAAAATAAAGCAAAATGAGAGTGTTTTGTGAGATCAGCTTAACCCTAACTCCTTGCCTGCCGCAACGTGGTTGCTGAAGTAGCTAAAGTGTATCCACTAAAGAGGGCCTTTAATAGTTTTGTGAACTCGGTTTCATTATCTATGAAAATATGCAATTGGATTTATCCAAGTCACGTCTTCCTCAATTATTTACTGCCTGAAAGCTAAGCTGCCTAACCGTAATGTGATCTCAGTAAATAGATTAAGGCAAGTTGAAAGCATGCTGATGTTCCTAAAATGTCTCTGGGTTATCAGAGATAAACGATCATAAAGTGTATGGTTGATATAATGAAATTGCGTTTATAAGCTCGGGTGATGATTATGTCAACAAGTCCATTTCTAATGGAGCTCTTTTATTTAAAAGAATGTAGAATGCGCGGGTTTTGCGATATCATATGAATTCAACCTCCTTGCCTGCCAAAACGTTGTAGCTGAAGAAGGTAGGAAAAGTGTATCCACTCAATCAAGGCCTCTAATAGTTTCGTGAACAGGGTTTCTAATTATCTATGATATTATGCATTTTCTTTCCTCTATAGAATAACCTTACTATTTAAAACTCAACATTTGTTGTCTGTTTGTCTGCTAGAAGGCACCGCTTACCTACTTTGTAAGCCCCCCCATAGGTTCCTGAACTAATATTATTAATAATAATAATGATTTAGCCCGAGACGTTAATACTTCATGATTTAGCCTGAGACGTTAATGGTAATCTGCTTATTGAGATTCTGCTCTATCATTCCACTTGAACTATCCCTTCTATAAATCACTGGCCACTAATGTAGTATCTAGTATTCCATCTTGCAGGTAGTATTTTTTTTTAGGCGACCCTTGAATTTGGAAAAGTTAATACAATGTGCTACCAGGTGTTATTAGTGTGAAAATTCTTTTGAAAAAAAAATAAAAAAATAAAAATAATATATATGTAAATATATATAATTATGCTTTAGCCAAATCATTAATGACAAAACGAAAAAGATATATAATAACAATATAATCTTCAACTTTTAGGAAATAAATATACTATGCAACTAGCAATATAATAATGAATTAATTATACTTAAAATCAAATAATTGTTTATACTTGTTATTATTGTATATAAAGTTTAAATTGAATAAAAATGCACCATTCATTTATTGATTAGTGCAGACAAGTATGGTTCAATCAACAGTCCATAATATAGATATAAATTGTAGAATATCTATGGACATTATTTATGATAATAGGAATATTTGAGTATATATTTGGATATTATGTATGATAATTAATAAATAAGATATTGGAATTTTAATTTAATATATCCTAGAATGGATTGAAATTTTAAATAAATACATCCCCCAATGGATGAAATTGAATGGATTGAAATTTTAATTGTAGTATGAGAATTGGAGTTGCATAAAAATATCTATGTATACAAATATTTTTAATTCATGAGAAATTAATAATTATTAACTTATCTTACATTTTACAAAGTGTGAGTATTACAAGGAAAGTGATTATGTAGATCTAGGGTCCACTCACTAAAATGTTTTAATTATTTCATATTATTAAAATGTTTTAAATTGATTATTTAAAACTATTTGAAAATTTTAAATTTAATTAATTGAAACTATTAAACTATTATAATTTGATTATTAGGAATTACTAAAATGTTTAATTTAATTATTTGAAACAACTAAAATGTTTTTAAGTTGATTATTGAAATTATCATAATGTTATTTACATTTAAGTTACTATTTAAATATTTAGGACAAGATAATGAGGAGGCCTTCATGTTCATTAACTAAGTTGCTTATTTAGTATAAATTAAACTCTTTATAATTAAGACCATTGGTATAATTAAAGATAATTGTTGATCGTTAAGTTTCTAGATAAATTAATAACATTAATTGAGATTTCTTAGGAAGTATAATCAATAAGTTAAATATTAATAAGAAGAGATTAAAGTTAAGATAAGTTATGGTTGATGAGAGTAAAAATTTGTTACAAGATCTAAATGGAAAGCATCGGGTAGATTAACCGCATTATTCGACTATTAAGAAAACTTAGTGAGGAGAAAACACTGAAGGAGATAAACATGTGTTTTGTGTTACTATGGCTAGTAGACATGTTTGATCACTTTTTACGAAGATTGTAATAGGATTCTATTTCGCCTATAATAACATCATTTCCAACTTAAATTATGATAAAATTTCCACCTAAAAATGTTTATAGACAAGAGAATCACAAAACCTTATGTTAAATAAATTGTTTATGACTTTAACATGTGGAATGTCCATGAACTTGTGGAAGTGTCTTTCACATCACCAATGGAGAATTGAATCTCAAAATGAATTATAATACCATATATAGGATTGGATAGAGGTGGGGATACAAGCTAGTAAACTATTCATACTTTAGTTGATAACAGGTAATACGTATAAAGTGACGATGGTTGGTGTAAGTATACTGAAGATGAAGATGAATATACAAATGTTGGAGAAAGGATATAATGATGTATAGATGAGCCCATGGGGTTAGCATTGTTTAGCATACCATGAAGCTAATAGGTTATGGTAGGGTGTAGGTTGTAACTTTATTTGGTGTGAAAGTAATAATGGTNAAGTGAGTTAAACATTAAAAGTAATAAAGATACATTTTGATGCATATTAAACGGAGTGGTGCAATATAATGCTTAGTTGTGTAATTAGTAAGTGGCTAAGAGGTGTGAAGCTGATGATGATATCAATGGGTAAATGTACGTGATAACTAAAGTAGATTGAAAACAATATGTTTTTTTTATGACACATAATTACCATAAGAATGTTAGCGACAAACGACTGGTACAAACTGGCCAATTGTTGAGGACTAATGATAGGAATTAGTATAGAAAGAGATGAATGTATAAATGGAATTCAGATATTTTCGTAGAAAATGATATGACAAGCATGCAAAATAACAATTAAACTTCATATTATAGAAGTGTGTCACGTTATTAAAACTACAAAGAAATAAGTAGTGCAATTGTAAGTTTTCTATGTATAATGTGCCATTCATGGTGTAAGAGTTCTATTTAAGGAAAATTTATTGATAAATGGGAAGTTGATTAATAAACATAGTGGAATTCATGTTATTACAGACACTAGACCAGGTCTAGCAGTAGGTGTCTCTTCCAAGTGGGACTACCAAAACTAATGAATTCTAGTAGTAAGACACCTATATTATGCATAATAATATATTCTTATAATCATGCATAACAATAACTTCGGGAAAAAGTTTCCTAAAGGGTGAGTATATGTAATGCCCATATTTTACTAGACATATTGACATGTTGCATTTTCTTTTCTTAGTAAAGGTTGGACTCAGTTCGACTGAGTAAACCATATTTATGACATGATAGATGTTGCTACTATGTCTAAGATGTTACTATGCTTATGTTGATACATTGATTGCGATGTT
>LPNX010246919.1:385978-437571 GCA_001517045.1 Pseudotsuga menziesii
AATTGTCACCATTGATAAATGTAATATATATGATGTGGTACATGGATATCAACCCATGATGTGATCAATTTAATGATTTAGACAACGAAAGGAAATGTTGTTGATAATATGCACCAACTGATGATTGAATGGAGATATTGTTATGAATGTATGTTTTCAAAGTACTAATCTGTAGGACACATGGGCTATGTAATAAATGGATACTTTATATAAAGTGTGGTATAGTACCTATGTCTGCAGAAGAGCCTTGATTACCAAAATTGATGATACGATGACACAGACCAATAATATCGATAGTAGCAAAGTATGCTTTTGATAGGGTATATAGACCCAGGATGTTGAGAGGGATGGATGTGTTCCACCCTATGTTTTTATGATACCTGAGGTCATGGGAGGGCCGTGTTGAGACACGCTCCCCATGTTGTTGTGATGATGATGGTCGAATGCCTACTAGGAGAGGCTAGGTCCGTTGTTCAGTCGATGCTATCACTCTCAAGTTCTTATGTGGTCAGGTCGGTGAAGCCGACATCCACTTCTATACTAGCAGAGGAAGGATAGGGAGGGTGCGGACGTAGGTTAGGATGGGAGGATGTTATAGCTAGTACTGTGTTGGGTCAGGGGGGGATCTACGACACCAAGATTAGTAGTAGTAGGTGTCTCTTCCTTGAAAATAATTGATTGAGTAATGAATCTGAAAATATAATGATGTTATAACTTAATTCATTAATAATAAATGATTGATGATGATGAAAAGATTACATGTTTGTATGTTAATCCGGTTAGGTATTTGTGATTGTTATGTCTTGTATCCATGAATATCCTATCTATGTGAATCATTATTATTTTGTTATTATTATTATTGTTATTATTATTACTATTATATATATATATATATATAGGATATATGATGTTTTCTTATAGTATGTGTATGATCTATGCATGCACTGGCCACGCATGCACACTTTGCACATGTATACGAATATCGGCATACCAATACTTAACACGATCGATTATGGTCTAGGTTTTCATAGGTAAATATGTTAATGAAATAATGAATGTTAAGTTAACATATTCATTAATGATAGGTGAACACTGTAATACGTAAGTGATCAAGTGTCGTAAATTAGAATAATCCTCGAAAAGTTGTCATGCGTAGACTTAAACATTGTTCATTTAGATTAACAAAATTTTCAGGGTTGTTTAAACCCCTAAGGGTGCTTTGATTATGAATCTAGAGATAACATGCTCATGACTATGATACTTGTGATTAAAAACAAACAACTATAAAATGTCTTTAATTATAATTATTATTAATGGTATTATTATTATTATTATTATTATTATTATTATTATTATTATTATTAGTGCCTCTTGTGGTAAACATAACCGATAGTTTAATTAGAGAATTATTTCTATTATTATTATGATGATTATTAAGATCTTGTGTTAAACATAGTCAATTAATTAATTAAACAATTATTATTATTATTATTGTTATTATTACACTCTTTGGTAAATGTAGTCAATTGTTCAATTAAACCCAAGTGGAAATAACTCGAGTAAAATAATTATTAATCAAATACACCAAATGATTCCATGTAGGTTAAAAATGTATATTGAACTATGGAATATGACCATCAAGATATGAAATGATTGATTTTATAATAATACTTATTACTATGATTACTAACATCGGATTCTGGATCAAGTAAAACAACTAAGATACTCACCTGTACACAAGATAATTACTAAAATTATTATTTTATTCAACATATTTGATTTGAATAGGACTAGCTACTAAACCACCATCCCGTGACGGACCAGTGGTGAAAATTCCAAAAATTAATAAATGCTAGACAACCAACTTATTCAATTCAACTTAAATAACCTTAACTATTCAGATGCTCTAGATAAGGACAATCGAATGAATAAATGTATATTCATGATTATAATAATTTACTAGCATCGAAAACTGAAAGAGGTAGGTGAATGAAGTGTTTTGGGGGAAAGGCAGTGGAGATGGTGGAAGGAAGTAGGAAGAAAATGGGTATTTAGGGGAGGTATCAGAGGGAGATGGGGAGGTTGGATTTATTTTGGAAATTAGACTTTGCATGAGGGGAAAATGAAAAAAAAAACTTGAGGAGGGGGATAACTTAAGGACAAGAATATCTATAAATGACTGAGAAATGGGTGGAAACGAAGAAAGATATAGAATGGAGAGGAAGATTCTCTCGGTATTATTGGTCTGTGGGATCGGGGTCTAGGAAACCCATGGGTTTCCTAGGGCCAGCACATGATGAGAGCTGGTCGGCAGGGTGGCACATCATTTTGTTAATAAAGGCTTGGATGGAAAGTTGGAAGAAGAAGGAGCCTACAAGGTCTACAACAAACTGTTGGATCTACTACAACTGCTGGTTCCAGGTATTTAAATTCTAGGTATTTAGATACTAAATTCATGCATGGTATTATTGTCTAATTTACAAAAATTCATGAAGTTTATCAAACGTTTACAGTTCATATTTCTACATTAATATGTTTATAAAAATAATAGAACATACATGACATGAACCTATAATATGATTATAATGTCTTGATTTTATTAAAAACTAACTCAGAATGAGCTTAAGATAGAGAACATCACAGAGAAATGGACACAGTGCTCTACCGGTTAGGCAGAGCACTACATTCTCAATATTAAATACATATCCTGTATATATGTACATTCCATTATAAAAATTCAATTTACTCTATTGTCCTCTTTGTGTTTCTCCTGGGGACATCACATCAACCCTAAAAAATAAATAGAGTCTAAAGTTTATGGGAAAAATAACAAGTTATAAAGAGATAGAGTATACACTTCAAATATCACATATGCCTGAATAACTAGCATGACAAGAATCAGAGAAAGTACATCCAAATTTCCATAGCCAGCATGTCCTTACATATCAAAACATCAGATTTCGGGAACTTCCAGGCAGATTTTGAAGACATTCCAAGTAGATTTCAAAGATTACCCTAGTAGAGTTTGGTGATGTTTTAGGCATGTATATTTAGTTTTGGAAATGGAAATTGATTATTAGACAATATGATCATTTATCCCATCCATATTTTCTGAATTATTCTGAATCTGAATCTAAATCTAAACAAGTTATAACTCAAAATATATGGTTTGCGTATGATGGATTTTCATTTGGGTTTCTGGTGATTTAACTATTGTGTTTTCAGCAACATCATTATAAGCAACAGAGCCTCCATGTCAACAAAGTTACAAACCAAGAAATGAAACAACTCAAATGTATGATCCTTTTGGGTATTGCTCTTGTATTTCTCATTTTTAGGGTCATGTTAGCTTTTATATATTGTAGATAGGTGTCCAGGAGTTACATGCCTTCTTGAGCCCATATTCTAGTCCATTGGGCAAGCATTTGTCGTTGTCAAGTTGTTTGTCAACGTTATGTTTTTTAATGGTATTAGGAGTAATGGACAGTAGTAAGTTATACTTACATTCTCCTTGCCTTTAATTATGGAACACACTAGTGTAACGTTAGCATCTTCCCAAAATAGAATTTTCTTTAAAAATGATTGTTTTATGAATTGCTTCAATTCTGAACCATCTTCCCATCTCCATAAAGGGTATCCAAAAATATGATTAGATTTGAAAAAAGACAACTTTCAAGAAACACAAAAATTCAATCCTTTGGAGAGAATTCAATCCCCACCTGCAGTAGATACTAGTATATGGTTCGAGTTCAATGTCAAGGAACTCCCTGGATTTAATAAACACTATCGGGACTAACTGGGATTCAATCTATTGTAAGTACAACTAAGGGTCACACTGGTTTACTGAATGGGGGCCTTCCCTACTGAAGGTCCCTTGCTTTGAGTCTTAGTGTGCTAGCTAAATAATGAGGTGACAATAAGGGAGTTATTTTATGTTTGCAACATTTTCCAAGCAACACTGTACACCATAATCCATATCCGACCTGGAGGCAGCGCAAGGTGGTCCTGAAAGGTAAAATTGAAACAAGCAGAAAACTTGTAAAAATAAACTTGTTGAGGTCAAAATAAAACTAGTTTTGGCAATAACAAGTTGGCAACATTAGCATAAAAAGGTCATGGCTTGATCCTGAAGCTAGTAAGCTTCGCAAGAATCAGAATTCTAAGTCTAGCTCTAAAGTAGATTTATATCTTTAAACAAAAGAAGTGTGATTTACAAACTAGGAACAAAGAACCTGTTTTATACTCAATCTTAGAAAAGCCAAAGGTCAAAAGAGAATGAACTTCACAGTTGTCCAAATATTGATCAACATATTGAACAAGCGATGGACAAATTTGCAACAAAAACAAGCGATTAGCTTAAAGAATCTGATTAATAAGCCTGAAGATATATATATCAAATATGTGCACCATGATTTATGAAGAAAAAAAATAAAAATTATTTTATGCATAGATTCTCTCTCACCTACTATTATCATTGACACAAATTTATTCAACCTATGCATGAATGCCGCATCAAATGTATACCAAGAAATGAATCAATTTTAACATTACCCATCAAGTATGCATGAAGACCCATTACAATAGACCATGAGCAAATCCTAAGGTCTTAAATAGTCTAATGATGAATCTACCTTCACCTCAACAACCATCTATATATCCCATTCTACCTTGAATGAAAATGGATTTATCTACCTTGAATTTCGGCTAGATTTATGGGTTCTTTGACCTTCTTTAAGACAAAAAAAAATGGTCCAATGCTAGTAACATAAGTAGCATAATAAAGGTTTTATAATAGTTAACATATAAAGATAGAGTTTTTATAATAAGTATTTAAATCTGCATATTATCTATGCATTTTATAATCATTTATTTGATAAGATGATAAGAAGATTTCTAGTTGTAGATGTCAAAACCACAATGGTTTAGTCCATTAGAAGATTATCATTTGTATACTAAATAAACCTTAAGGTGTAAAATTTATGGATCTAGATATTTAAAGTAACCAAGCTTATCTCAATATATTTGGAAATTTTATGATATGATCATTGGAGTGGAAGATATGACACTATACATATAACCTGGGATGATATTTCCAGTTTAATTAGAGAGAATTTTTTCATGGAAAATTAACGAACATCAAGGATTGGAAAGCCATGGACTTTGATTGAGGATTGTGCATTTTCAAATAAGAAAGTTAAATACTTAATATGCAATGTAGAGATGCTCATTTTTTCTTGTGCGACATTTTTTTTCAACTATGGATAACACATCTGACTATTCCATTCCGTGAATCAAGGGTGGCTCATGGACCTCCATTGAAGTGGATCCCATCACCTGAATTACCACATCCACTCCCCAATACCATTATACCACACTCCCTGCCCCCTTTGTGACCTTGAAACATAAAAAACTAATCAATAAAACTATGCCAACAACAATCGAGGGATTCTTCCTAGAAAACTACCTAATCATTATTTCTATGATAAGTCTTAACAACCATACAATCAAATATTTGAACAAATAGATCCTCACACTCACCAAAACCGTAGATGCCTTTGGTCTTTTTCTTCCTTCCCAATGTACAATTTATTATACTAAAAACTTATTCTATAAATGTAGTTTTGGTCACCAACTCTAATTACATCCAATATTGTAATATGTTTTCCTTTTGACATGAAATATTAAATATGTGAATCAAAATTGAAACCATGTATATCTTTGGCGCTTTTATTACATTAAGGTGAAAATATTGTATTTCACTCTATTTATGGAGAATATGTATATATGTAGACATTTGAAATGCTAACACATTTTGTATATTTTTTTGGGCACTTTTTGAATTCAACATTTATCATAACTTGAGGGCAATGCCACTGTAGAATTTTTTGTTCAATTTTCTAAAGCACTGAGGACAATGTTGATGAAGGGGGAGGGGAATGTAACACCCCAGTTTTGACCCCATGGTATTGAAATTGTACATGATGTATATATATTGTATTGAAATCATGGCAAGGAGCTCAAGGCGAAGGCCGTGCCATTGATTTGGTGTTTGTGTATAGGTGATCAATGTTGATACCTATGGTTATAGTGATAAGTCAAGCACAATATATATTTTGATATATCATGTAAATGTACAAATTAATAAAATACCGTGGCTAGCCATGGGACTGCAACGTGAAATAGATGGGGGCATGATTTCACAAGGAATGGGGAGGGGACTTAGTCAAACTCTTGAGCCAATAGGGTGTGACTAGATGTCAATGGGGAAAACCATGAACCCTCAGCTACCTTTTTGTCCTCTATCCTCAATCATTCATTTCTTTCAGAAGTTGGCTGAGGAAATTAATGCCTTGATCAGAGCAAGGCATGGAAGTTTGATTATGTGTATGAGCAAGGTTGCAAGTCTGCAGTCTCGGAAGTTGCGATCTTGCTTCTAACACAAGGAAGCACGTGATGTGTGCTAGTATGTATATCCTCACTCAAGGGGATATGTTTTTGTTGGTTGTTGCACGTCATTGTTAAGGATCCCCAATCATTTGTTCATGCACAATTGACCTAGAGATGCACAGTGCGGTGGTTCGATTATCTCGAGTCGCGGAAGTGTGGCTCCACAGTGTTTGTCTTAGAGACGTTGTGATATGGAAATAAAACCTGTTGTCTATGTGTTATAGAGTGAATCCTTTGTTGATGAGCTTCCTTGTGGATTGTTGTGATGTGCATCTCTGTTTTGTTATGAAAGACTGAGAAATGGAAGTGGCCCAGAATTAGTTGATAAAACTAGTGAAGAGAGGAACATTGCATACAGATCAAGAGGGGCTGGAAAATCCTTTCTGCAAACCCTAAAGAGCACTTGAAGGGAAGGTATGGCCTAAGGCAACTATGTAGCAGTGAAGGGAATACTTCCTTGTGTTGGGTGGTGTAGGTATTGTTGAATTCCAAGCTGATAGATCTAGTGTAGGTGTCCATAGCTATGTGGTTGAGATCACTAGATTAGCAATTCTACCTTTCCATTTCCTTAGAAACCTGATAATCCCAACTGTTAGTTGGTTTGGCTGTGTTTTTTTGTGTATATTTGACAAGGAGTGAGTCATTTATTTGGTGGTCTGAGAAACCTAACTGTAGGTTCTTTTGTCTTTGTTTTGATGTGTGTTGGCTATGTGTAAGCTTGTTGTTCCCTAGTTGCATGTGGAATTCATGTCCAACTTAGTCGTGGCAGTGGTTTTGAGAGATTAATGAACACACTAGCCTATGGTTCAGGGGAATGTTGCAATGACATAGCTAGTTGCGGGACAACTCCATCATCAAGATAAGTATTCTTTGTTGTGTTATGTTTGCAATGTATTTGCTTGTGAAGGAAGTAATGATGCTAAATTGTTATGAATGAATGACCAAGGTATGAATATGATGAATTCTTGTGATGCTTCAGTAGAGATTATTGTTGATGAATGTTCCTGCATTTGCATTTGTTTATGTCTTGTATGTTTTAGTGAATTTTGCTTAACTGCATGGAGACTAGATGCTTGTTACAAAGTCATAATGCATCTGACTTAGTGTTTCCGCCCCTTGGAATCCACCTAAGGAAGGCAGAAGGAGAAAACCGAAAAGAGCAGTTGAAACAAGGAAGAATGTGGGTTTTCCAAACCCTGGCATCCACCTGCAGAAGCCAGAAGGAGAAAGTGGAAAAGCGCAGAAAAGTTCTAAGGAAAAAGTTAACTTTCCGATTTCCAAAGTCCGAGGTCGGAAAGAGGAAGTCGGAAGTGCAGAAAAGGCTAAGGTCGAAAGTTAAGTTTTATGACTCCCAAGTTCTGCACTAGAGGGTGGAAAGGAGAAATGTGGAAGGGATGAAGGCACAAGGTGGAAGGTTGTTAAATGATTCTGTTGAAAATATGTTTCTCTGATTTTTGAGTTCAGGGAGGAAGGCATAAAAGTGGTCAAAGGTCTTTGTCGAGTGTTGATTCTCTGATTTTTGAATTCCAGGTGGAAGGTGGAAAGGTAGAAGGGTGGAAGGTTAATGTGTCCATCGTGTTTTGTGTTCTGAATTCTAAGCTCCACAGGGCGAAAGGAAGAAGACAAAAGGGATAGCTGAAGTGGGGAAAAAGGTGTTTTTAGTCGCAGAAAGGATCTTCCAAGGGAGGAACGGGTATTACAGTGGATCTAAGCCTGAGAATGAAGGTTGAAGAGAGTGTTAATGCCCATGCCCTATGTGTCAAAATGAGAACAATGGTTCTTGAAGAATTTTTTTAAATTATCCGCATTATGGTATATGGGGACGTTACATTGGGGTATTAGAGTTGTTGGTTGTAGTACTAGGGCCTAAATGGGGAAAGCTAAATAGTTAATAGAGATGTTGGTTACAGCATTGTTCCTAGATGGGCTGGGTGATAGTAAGTAAATGGTTTTTACTTATAAAATTTTTATGCCGCTAACAATGATTTTTAGTAACACATTTTTGTAGAGACATAGTACCGATCGGAAGAGTTGGTTTTTGGCTCAGCCATGAGAACATACAGCATGAATGATGCATAGAATCCCTATCAGCATGAGGAATATGCTATGGAGGAAAATGTCTGAGTTGGAAATGACGAGAGATAATCCAACGGAAGTGGATTTCAAGAAACACCACTAGATTTTGCAACCACCATGAGAAGCCTAAGGCTGGAGATAGAGAGTTATAAAGAATATAATGATAGGCTTCTTAAAGCTTAGGAAGAGAAGAATCAGCTGAATGCAGCCATGTTGCAGAGTTTGATGTAAATCCTTAGGAATATGAGATCTATGTGTCATGCAACACATCCAGAAGGAAGTAAAAGAAGTTCCTAAAGAAGAAATAGATCTTCCAGTGGATCATCTAACTCTAAAGGATCCAATGGGGGTTCAAGTTCTTCTCCTCATGAGAATAAGAAAAATAGGCACTACAAGAACATCTCACGCGATGAATTCAAGAAGGGTAAACGTCCTCCATTTGATGGTGAGGTAAAGAACGTTCAAGAAGTTGAAGCTTGGCTTCTTGGGATGAGAAAATATTTCTAAGTCCATGACTATTCAGGAAATATGAAGGTTAGGGTATTCATATTCAATTTGACTGGAAGAGCATCCATATGGTGGGAGAACTTCAGGAAAGTGAAGAAGATTAGATAAAGGAATATTGTGTGGAAATAGTTCTAGAAGTATTTCACGCAGAAGTGTCTCTCTGATAGGTACTACGATGATAAGATTAAACAATTCCATGAGCTGAAATTGGGGCACCTGAACACGAAAGAGTATGCAAACAAGTTCTTGGAGCTGTTGAGGTATGTTAGGTATGTCAAAGATGATAAAATCAAAATCCAACATTTTCTCAGTGGGCTACCTCAAGCATGCAAAGATAGGATTGAATTTGATGAACCTAGAACTCTAGAAGAGGCTATTAGGAAGGCCAAATATTGTTATGGTAAGGACAAAGGCAAAATTGATGACCATAATACATGGAAGGACACAAAGAATGAAAAGTTTCATCAGAGGAAGAAAGGTTTTTGTAATACTCCAAAAATTCGTAAAAATTTAAAATTTTTCATATGACATAAAATGTTTGCAGCCGTCACAATTATGATCATTAACTGTTAACGGTTAACCTAAACAACTTTAAACTAGAACTGATTCTTTTGTTAATTTATAGTTCCACATACTTAATTGTTAGTTTTTGTAAATCATTATTAAGGATTTGATTTAGCAGGTTATGATTTGGAAAAACAAGAATTGAAACATCTGTTTAATTACTAGTGCTAAGTTTGTTTACTGTTTTGTGGAAATATGAAAGAACTTCCGTTGAGATCGAGGCTTACCTAGATTTTTAGCTAATGCAGTGAAATGATGCTTCTTTTACAGGTCAATTATAGGTAAGACATTTTGTTACCAGTTTCCGGGTCGAGATTATTATCTCAACTAGCATAAAATATGATGCTAGTCAATTTATTTATTTTACAGCTTTGATCAAATGAATGAGGTATCGTTGATTTGTGTATTTATGTTACAAATAGTTTCTCGTAAACATAAGAGTTAGCAAACTAAACAAAGTCCAGTTGCTCTTCCATTTTTCTTTAATTATAACTTTTTAATTTAAATTTCATCAATCTATTATCAGTTTAGCTTCTTTATTTAACTCTAGTGAAAATTATTTGTATAGCAGAATCCTTTGTTTATTTACTTGATGTTGAGGTAAACTCACGAGTATTTGTTTTCCACAAATAATGAGTTAAATAAACTTAAGAAACCTTATGATCTAGGTATATTCATAAAGTACATTGACTGTTATTCACACATGAAAATAAAACCTGGTGCATAAGATAGTTCTTCTAAACTGTTCTAGTACTTACCAAATGGAAATGTAAAAATACAAAATTTATATTTTAAAACAATAGCATTACTGCTATTTGGGTAAAGAAGTAAAAGATTAATTTCTACAAAAGGAATCTAACCAACTTAACCTTTATATGATCTTCATCTCACAAGGTGATATTGTTGCAGCTGCAATTATTTCCCCAAAAAATTTGATTTTTAGGGTCCACCTTTTGTATTTTCTAGCATCTAGATGGCTTAGGAATATTTTATTTTGACCCAAGTTTTCCCTGGGCTCAGCTGTTTCTTGAAAAAACTTAGTCTTTTGCATATCCATATCGGATGTCTAGTTGACTAGTCTTTCGACGTTGCGGAGGTACAGTCCACTAACTTTTCAATGGGTTTTATCAGGAGCCTTCCGAGATCTAAGTCATTGCATCAAGAGTGAATTTGTCTATCCTCTCGGAGTTGTTCTGCCAAGTTTTTGGCATCTTAGTACAAAGTGGATCCGATGGATTATATGTCCCTCCAGCTATCCTTTTTTGATAACCGTTTAAGTGGGAAATATCATGGTCGGGTTTGTGTTCCAGAACGAGCCAGATTCTTAGTTTGTCCACCGACAGATGTTGCAGAGGGTTAGTTGTGAGCTGATCCAAAAAGTCATGTTTTGTCCACCGATTTCGAAGAAGCTAGTCTTGTCGGTTTCCGATGTGTTTTCCCATATAATTTTGGGTTGGTAGAGTCATTCTCGTCTGATGTTACGGATGTCTTTAGGACTATGTGTTTGATGTATGGTTAGGGATTTTTTTTTGCTAGTGTTCTCCGCTCCTGGTTGAGGTCTATATAATATCGTTTTGGGTTTGTTACTTGTCATTTTCATCATAAAATTCATCCTTCCTATTGATTACATAGCTATAAAGATTCCATTCGTCCCTCTCTGTGCCTCTGGAAGGTGTTTTCGTCCAGGTTACCTATATCGTTGTTGCGAGGTAGGATCTATTCACAATTTTGGTTTTCTTGGTTTTGTTAATTTTTAACTGCCAGGTGGATAGGGTTAGGTTTACACGGTGGGGTTAGGTTTATTTTGCATTTTGTGGTTTTCTTGCGGTGGTTTTTATCCTTTTACTGAACGCTCAACCTGTTGGCCATGAATGTTTCATTTTGGTGGGTGAATTTTTAGTCTATCCGCCATGAGTACGCATGTGATAGTTTTGCGGGGGTTTAAGGCACAGTGCAGATGGGCATTTCACTACCTGCACCACCCTGTTTTTTATTGCTCCATTGTTATCCCGGGGTTAGACAGCCATGTCACCTATAACAGTAGTTTCCCGTGGGATGCAAGAGGGTCGCGCAATAAATTAGGGTTTTAGAGTGTTGTATTTGAAACAGATAGCGTTGTGAGTTCTTCCTCAATCGAGATGTCTTTATAGGTTTTAGGAGGATGGAAGAGATTAGGGTTTTGAGCTAGCATATTTTTTGGGCAATTTTGGGGAGCATAAGTATTTTGAAGGTTTTCTTTGTTTAAAATCTCTCTTTCGGAAGGACTGTGGTGTTGACATTAGTTTCCAGTATGCATATGAAAGAAATGGTAATATTTGTATGTTTATTATTTCTCACTACTTGCTAGGGATGAATTAGAGTGAAACCATGTTGCATAATTGTTACAAGTTGATTTTCAGCACAACAATATGCCAAGAAAACAAAAGAAGAAATCCCTAGTGGCTGAAGAAGAACCTGAAGTAGAAGTGATAACCAGGGTGGAAATCATTTATGAAGACACTAAAGCTACCACTAGGGTTGAGCTCGAATACAAGTGGGGAGAAGTGTATAGAGTTATTTCAAGCAAGAGTGTCCCTGATGCTAGTTTTGAAGACATGCCCATATATGCTAACATTGAAAGATCAGCCCTTATGAAAGTGGCTACTTGGCCTGATCTTTTTCCATGCTCGGAAGTGATAGGTTGGATTCTTCCCAAGGTAGATGTGACAAGGATGGTCCTAGATAATATGGAGAATCAAGGCTATGCTGCATACATCCCTGCTTATGTATCCATGGCATATAAGCTACCATCACCACAGACTTATCTAACTGAAGGTTGCTTAAAGGAGTTAGGTCTGGACTTTGTAGAGACAGTGAAGAAAATGATGATCCCAGGAAGAAATTTCAGGACAAGGCCTTCTGGAGAATATGAGACATCGACCCTCCGTACTCCATATAGATTCATTATGTTGCTGCTGAACATAATTTTTGGAAGAGCTAATGGGAAAAGTTTTAAGCTGGGTTGGATACCTGTTATTTATTATGTTGCTACACAAGAGAGTATTTTTAAATGGGCAAGCATAGTATCCAACATCCTATCGGCATGCATAAGCGTAGCATTGGGAGGAGTATCCCAAAAGAAGTCTGAATTTTACATGAGTTCTATTTTGATTGATGGCATTCTATGCACTCAACCTTTCCCTACATTAAAGTGCCATTGGGATAAGGACTGAGCTCTAGTGTATGCAGCTTATAAATTGTTTTGGGATCACAAATATTACAGCTATTATAGGGATATCTGTGAGGATTTCATCATTCCTTTATACACTTTGATTTTCTTGGTAGAATGCAATTGCATGTCAGAAGAAGCTTTCAAGGTCATGGAAGAATATGGAAGTTATTATCTAACAAAGGATGGTTTATATGTAAGAATGTATGGTGGTTCAAGGGCCCCTTCTCTTCTCCCGAGATATGTTACTGATTATGTACTCCATAAAGAAGCTGTTAGAAAGTTATATATTGATGGAGCAAGGAATTTCATTTTTGAACAGAAAAAGGCAGTATATCCTGCAGTGTCCTTTTTTGTTGGAGGGTACAAATTTTCAAGGGTAAAGAATCTAGGATGGTTTGTTAAGGAATTGGAATACTTTCACTTCGGTGAAATGAATTATCATAGGAATGAATTCGAGGACAAGGTAGCGGATTAATGCAAAGAAGATGTTGTACATTTTGAGTACAAAGACGTTTGGGACAAAGATGAGGAGACTTTCCACAATGCTAAGAACATGATAGCCCTAAGAAAAAGATTCAAGCAAAAACTATCAACTGTGGGTGGTAAAGGAAAATCTACGGTGAAATTGAAAAGGGAAGAAGAAGAAGAAGCAAAGAAGAGAGGGGAGGAGGCGAACAGACTTGTACAAGAAGAAGAGAACTGGTTGAGAACAGAAGAAGAAGAAAGGAAGAGAGCAGTTGAGGAAGAAGCTAAGAAGGTTGAAGAATAAAATAAAATAAAAGAAGAATATGAAATCCGAAAAAGGCAGGCAGAGAGTGAAGGTTTCAAATTAGAAGGTGTCCAAAAGGAAAAACAACAAACAGAGATGAAAGCCGAAGGATCAAGAATAGAGACATTAAAAGGACAAGACCATGCGGATCAAGGACAGGCTCAGTATGATATGGACCCATTAGAGCCCATTGTCCCTTCTAGAAGTACAGTAGGAGAAGGTTCAGTGTCAACTTCTAGAATAGATTTAATTCCTTTCATGGCCACTAAATGGGAATAGGTGTCATATTTTAATACTGTCTTTTACGACACAGAGAAAAAGATAATTGTCTAAAGAACCGAGAAGAAAGTGGACATTGGAGGTAAGCCTGGAATAATGATGACTGATAAGACAGTGGTCCACGGTATAGAAAAGGATCCACGATTACTAAGGAGGGCTAGGGTAGCTCTAACCCTAACCACTGAGAATAATGTGGACAGGATCGTGAAAGACCTAGAAAAGTCTCAGAAAAAAGTCACACAATTGAAGGAGACTTTGAAGAAAGAAAGGAGTGAAGTGAAAAGGAAATACAAGGATATGATCGGTGAAGTTAAGGTATCAAAAAAAGAATATCAAACTTTATAGGCTGAGAAAGAAGATTTGGTAATATCTATAGGAAATGCAGAGAATAATGGTTAGACCACCTTTTCAAAGTTTGGAAAGCTACAACAGCAATATCAGAATTTGGAAGCTGAGAAAGATCATCTTCAGTTATCAGTTGAAGAATTGAATAAAGAAAAGAGTAGATTGGAAAGTAAAGTGATAGAGATAGAAGAGCAGAAGACCACCACAAAAGGGAAGGCTAAGCTATATGATACTCAAATAGCAGCCTTGGAGGAACAAAAGAATTCACTTGGAGCTTCACTGAAGTTAGCTATGGAGCAGAAGGTTGATATTGAACCTTTAAAGAACCAGGATCTTATGCTTAGAAAGAATATTCATCAAATACAACTGTAGATAGCGGAAGAAAGATTTAAAGTCCAACAAATAGACATTAGATTAGAAGAAATTGTAAATACAACCTCGTATTTTTTTGATAGAACCGAGGATATTTTGGAAACTCTGCAGGGAAGGATTACTTGCGTAGAAGCAAACAAAGAATATCCTGCAGATATATTTGTCAAATATCAGGAGACAATCAAGCAAGAATACAAGTTGATTGATTTTTCCAGTAACGCAGCAGAAGAATTAAAGAAGACAGTGAAGAAAACACAGAGTGCCTATGCTGAATTTTGTAGGAGAGTGCTCCTAACTTATAATCAGTGTGAGACCTCCACTGCGAAGATATTGGAAGCGTGTCCAAAACATGAAATGTTTTTGAAACAATTACAAGAATGATTAGTGAGGATGAATAGGCCCTCCAACAAGTCAAGGAGTTAGATGAAAAGATACTGAAGACTGAAATAGCACATCCACCTATGAGTATTCACTTGCTAGAAGACCAGTTGCGCTTGATTCCTTCCAGGATAGCAGGTGTAAAAGCCCTTTTTGCTCAGCACGAAATTACTATCAGATTTCTCGAACCTTCTGGTTTTGAGAATATAGCAGCCCAGGAAAATGTATGGAGAAAGTTCATGAATGAACAAGCTAGGAAATCCTAGTTGAATGTTTTGGAATGTTTATAAATAATGTAATATATTATATTTATTTTTGTTCACAAGCTAAAAGACAAATTGTTCTAAAGGAAAGTTTGGAAGCCCAAAAGACAACGAGAGGGAGCCCGAGAGTTTTTGCTTTTTGTATAAATATAAGCAAGCTTGATGTATCAGGGGAGCTTTTTTTAGACCATCTTTGTGGAATATTATTGTGAGAAGAACTAATTTGTCTTATAATAAAGAGTTATATTTTTCAGATGGAGAAAGCAATGTGGGGATTCAAATGTTTGACATGGGCTGGTTGGATGTGAACTGTTTCTCTTTTAGCTTGTTTCCATGAACTATGAGATCATTCTAACTTAGGAATTATTTCATGTTGTGAATGTGCTCCTATTTATTTCTATGAAATTTCACAATCATATTTGAGTAATGAATGTTTTAATTAACAATGAAGTATCTCTTTGTTCATCTGTCTATTGATAATCATGTATTCAGAAATATTAATAGATATCTGTAGTTTTAATTAATGCATGCGATGCAATACATTGATCACCATTAATTATAGTATTTCTCCCTAGGGATAGGTTAGTTAGTCTTAGTTATTTTTATTTGTTTCTGATTTAGAAGCGGGAGAGGTAAGACGAGAGGTAAGAATTTGTGCATCACATTGTGACACTCATCGTTATCTATATCGTCTACATTTATTTAGGCACTTGAACATTGTACATAAATAAATAAATAAATAAAACACCTAAATGGTGGACTAGGACGAAACCGGTAAAACATTTTAACTGTTACTTGACCTACGGTAGCCGGATCGTAAACCAGATGTATTCTCCATACCAAACAATAACGAGCTAATTGGGAATGTTTATTGGGGAGAATCCCTACTATTTTTACCTATTATTTTCCATGCGTTAATATTTTTGGTGCTATAAGGAGGGCCACCAGTTCATGGCAGGCCGAGGAAGTCTTCTTTCTCAAGATTACTCCACCGGTGATAGTTCTGAAACTAGTTTACCTCAGAAACCCACTCTTGAAGAAAAGGGAAAGGGTATCTTTATCCCATTGATAACGAAGTGGTTGATGATTTAAGGATGATTACCAGGGAATATGAAAAAAATATTAGAGGATTACCTATTATCTCTGTCCTACCTAGAAGACAGTACCAGAAGAAGGATCGTCCTCAATTGGAAGACCCAGTGTTGGTAGAAGATCTTGAAGAATTGGTAGAAACAACCTTACAAGAAGTTGACCAACCTTTGGATCAATTGGGACGAGATTCCCCTCACTGTTCACCTTTTCAGACCCCTATTCAGTCCCCACCTCATACTCCACTCAGAATCATGGCCAATGTGAATGGCAATCAAGCACCTCCACAACCTGCTTGGAGAGATAGATCTCCTCTAAACTTGACGCCTCCATTGCATGATTTTCCTCAGAGTTTTGACAAAATGTTACCCAAGTTTGAACAAAATTAAGGAATTCTCACAAACGATCATTTGCAGTGTTTTTATTTGGCTTTAGAACGGCTATGAGCAGCAAAACATGAAGATGTAGTTTGTAGATTGTTTCCTCATACCTTCAAAGGAAAAATAGCTTCATGGTACTTTTCCTTACCCACAAATTCGATCACAAATTGGAATATCTTTGAGAGACTGTTCAGAAGCAAATATGGAATCCAAAAAACTCATGCAGCTTTAATGAAAGGGTTAATTGCTCTAAAGAAGGAAAAGAAAGAAAAAGTACATAACTTCGCTCAAATATTTACTGCTTACCTAAACAACTTCAGTGCAGCTGACAAACCATCTGAGCATGCCCTAATTGAGTACTATACCTCAGCTCTCAGTCCAGATCTAGCCATGTTTTCCAAGAGATCAGTTAGACCCACTCTAGTAGAGACTTATGAGGAAGCTGAAAAGGTAGAGACAGAATTGGAGAGTATAGAGCACTATCCTACGCAGTCGGATGAAAGAACTTATGGGAATAAAAAGAAATTATTATTAACTAAACCAAGGATGAACAATCACATGAGTTAGATGGGATGGTAAAGATGATGCAGAATTTATCAAACCGGGTGATTGATTTAGAAAAAGAAAAGGAGGCTCATAAACAATACAAGCCTTATTACAAAAAAAGAGAAGACAACAATCAACCTAAACCTCCTCCACACAACCCTTCAGTAATGAATTTGACTGATGTAGGAATGGATAATTTTTGTACTTTCCATCAACAACCTCATTCTGAGAAGAATTTCCCACTGTGGATTAATTCTATGACATTAGTAATGAACCGATTATTGGATTCCAAGCTGACAGAAACTGAGGAGGAGAAAGGGAAAGATGATGAACCTAGAGAAACACAAGAGGAGGATACCTTGGTTTTATGGGACTGTGTTTCTATGTTTAATATGGAATATGAAGACCTCCCTGACAAAGAAGAAACACCAGAGACTAATGTAACAACAAGAAGTCAGAATCCATTAAAAGAAGATAACTCAATACTTCCAACGATCAAGAAACTTCAAGAAAAAATGAAGAAGATAAAAAACAACACTTCAACTATTAACATACCTGAGTTTGTCATTTCAAGTCAGGATCCTAAGAAATTCAATATACCTGTAAATCCTACTGAAGGTAAAACTTAAAATGTCAAGAATAATCTCAAGGAAAAGGAGATGGGATATGATGTTGTGGAAGACATTAAAAAGGCTAAAGAAAATATCTCATTGTTTGAAATGTGCAATCTACCTTAGCAAAAAGAAAATCTTTTGAAAGAACTTGTGACACCCGAGGAGGAGCCTCCCATTGACAACCAACCTGAGGAAGAGATTGGTGAGGCAATCATGGGTGGAAAATCTAAGTATAAATCTCCAGCATTTCTTGTAACCTTTCATATTTTCAACTATAATGTGCATAACTGTTTAGTGGATTTAGGAGCATCAGTCAATGTTATGCCACTTTCAGTCTGCAAGCAAATAAATGGTCAACCTAAAACTACTATAGGACAAGTTCTTCAATTAGACAAAAAATTAGTAAAAGTAATAGGAGAAATGGAAGATGTTTTGATCTGTTTATCTGTAGATGAGAGGGTATGTCAGTACATAGACATTGTTGTAGCAGAAATCCTGGATTCTTATGGTTTGGTTTTGAGCTGGGATTTGTCAGCAAGGTTAGAAGGGTATTTTGCATCAGATTGGTCACATTTGTGGTTGCCTTGTAAAGGTTGCCAAAATCAGATAAAAGTGTTAAGAGAACCTCAAATGAAGTATAATGTGACACAGTTAGAAGGAAAATGTGAGCCTGTAAGCTCTGTGTTGGGAAACTATTTCATTGAATTGGAACTGGGAAAATACCAAACTGAAGAAGCTAGCAGTATACCTAATATCCAGCCCAATCTCCTTCAATTTTCACAGGCTGACGAGTTTGATTGTAACATAGTAGATTTAGTTTCAGATGTAGTTAGAAATTCAAATTCAGTAGGAGTAGGAAGTTTTTGGATTCTTTATTTTGATGGTTCTAAAACACTGGAAGGATCAGGAGCTCGCTATGTCTTGATTGATCCAGGAAAAAATAAACATTTTCTTTCATGTAGGTTAGAATTTGAATGCACAAATAACATAGCCAAATACAAAGCACTAGTTCAGAGACTTAAAAAAGCAATAGAATTAAAAGTTAAAAATATGAAAGTTTATGGAGATTCTGAAATTGTTGTTAAACAAATTCGGAACAAAATACATTGCATTTAAACACATTTGAAAGCTTACCAAAATGAAGTTTGGGATTTACTGATAAATTTTCATGCATTCAATATTGTGTCAATTCCTAGATTAAAGAATGCAACAATTGACTTATTAGCTACGCCAGCTGCAAGATTAGTACCTTCGATTAATAGATGCTCTATTGAATTACTTTTCAAGCCTTCTGTTCTACATAACATCACAAATCTAAGGGTTTTTGACAATGATCAGAAAATCTTGGAATGTTTAATGAATGATGATACTTTCAAAGGAGCGATAATAGATGATGAAGAACATCAAGCGGAATTAAAGTACGGAAATTTCATTCCAAAAGGAGTTAGAACCTTGGAACAAATGTTTGATTTAGACAACAAGTTTAGAAAGCCAACGAATGTCAAGACTCATAGATCGTCTTTACAATTCGAGCTGATAAATTTAGGGACTAAAGAGGAACCCAAATATGTGAATTTGGGGAAGTGTTGCTCACCTGGTGCGAGGAGTAAATTCATTAGCTTATTCAGACAATATAAATATGTGATTCCAATCAAGGTTGGAGTCAAACCTTATCAGCAACCTCTAAGAAAAATGCATCCAAAGCTTGAACCACTAAAATTATATTTAAAGTCAGACATTCAGAATGGGTCTCTAATTTGGTACCAGTGCGGAAAAAATTCTAGTGAGATCAGACTTTGCATAGATTTAAAAAATCTTAATCATGCATCAAATAAAGATAATTATCCTATCCCACCCATGGAACAATTAGCACAAATGGTCTATGGTTCTGAAATGTTCTCTCTATTGGATGGATTTTCCGGTTACAATCAAGTATTAGTAGCATAAGAGGACATGCTCAAGGCCACTTTCAAAACCAAGTGGGGAACTTTTGCATATAGGAGGATGCCCTTTGGACTTATCAATGCTGGAGCTATGTTCCAGAGAGCTATGGATATAACTTTCTGCGGTCTGATTGGCCATAGTGTTGTGGTTTATCTAGATGATGTTACAATATTTTCAAAGAAGAGAGAAGAGCATGCATTTCATGTGAAACATATTTTCGAGTGTTGCTAAAAATATGGCATTTCATTAAATCTGAAGAAATGTGTGTTCGCAGTCACAGAAGGAAAGCTACTGGGTCATGTAATTTCTAAAAAATGGATCTCCATAGACCCATAGAGGATTAGAGCCATAGAGCAGATCCCTTTACCCCATAACAGAAAGGGTATGCAATCTTTTATGGGGACAATCAACTTTGTGAGAAGGTTTGTACCAGACTTTGCTCAAATCATCAAACCTTTGCAACAAATGCATAAGTAGAGTGTGCATTTCAAATGGACTGATGTGGAGAAGAATGCGTTCAGCAAGATAAAAACATCAATTGCTCATGCACCATCACTCAAAAGTCAAAATTTTGAAAAGGATTTTATTCTATACACTTTTGCTTTCGGTGATTCATTAGCAGATGTGCTTACACAGAAAGAATATGGGGGAGATGAGTACCCCATATATCATTTATGAGCACTGGTATGCAACGTGATGAATTAAACTATCCCATAGTTGATAAACAAGCTTATGCAGTTTTTAAGGTGGTAAAGAAATTCAGGCCATACATACTTAAGAATCGCACCAAAGTAATAGTCCCACACCTAGCAGTACGATCCCTTTTTATGTAGAAAGAACTGGGAGAGAGAAGAGGTAACTGGGTGACTGCTTTGCAAGAATACTATCTTGAATTCAATCCATAAACCATAGTTAAGGGACAAGGACTTTGTAAAATAATGACTGAGGGTCAAAACAATGAAGATAGCAGCTGAGATAATGAAGCCAAACTACACATGGTGGATGTATGTTCTCTATATATAGCTCCAGACTCCTGGTATCAGGATCTAGTCCATTATCTCCAAGAAGGGTATTTTTTGGAGCATTGGAGTCCCAAGCAAAAAGGGGCATTACGTATGAAATCAGTTTTATATCATATTATTGATGGAGTTCTTTTAAGAAAGAACTACGATGGAGTCTTTCTCAAATTCTTGGAACAAGAGGATGCAAAAAAGGCCGTAGCAGAATTACATGATGGACTTGCTAGAGGTCACTTTTTTGGAGACACAACAGCACATAAGATTCTTAGAGTTGGATATTATTGGACAACGTTGTTTAGAGATGCTCATGCTCATGTTATAAAGTGTGGTACTTTCCAAAGAAGCAATGGGAGACAAGCTAAAGCAACGGGACCATTAAAACTAGTGATTATCTTAGAACCATTTGAACAATGGGGAATCGACATTATCAGAGAAATAAATCGAAATTCCTCATTACAACACAAGTATATTCTGACAGCAATTGATTATTTCACCAGAAGGGTAGAGGCCATACCACTACGAAAAGTAAATGAAGATGCAGTTATGGATTTCTTGTAGAACCATATTATGACCAGGTTTGGGGTTCCAATTTCCTTGGTTTTTTACAATGCTTCTTATTTTTATTCTATTAGATTAACTGCATTTTCTAATGAATGAGGAATTAAGCTGCACTATTATGCAAATTATTACCCACAAGCAAATTGTTTGGAAGAATCTACAAACAAAAATCTGATTAGAATTTTAAAGAAAATAATGATAGAAAATCAAAGGAGCTAGCATTTAGCTTTACCTAATGCACTCTCGACCGATAGAGTCACACCAAAGAACTCCTTAGGTGTGTCACCCTACACTCTTGTCTATGGAAAAGAAGCTATCCTCCCTCCTAATATTTTATTGCCATCTTCTATACTAGCCCAAGAGTGTAGGGGTACTGATAATGAAATTCTGCAAATCTGAATTTATAATATGTTAAAATCAAAAGAGTCTAGGTCCAAAACCCAGGAAATTTTTAAGCAGCAACAAGAAATGGTGAAGCGTCGGTTTGACAAAGACAAAGCTGGGAACAAAGAGTTCGGAGTAGGGGATCTGGTTCTTAAGTGGGATCACCCACATGATGAAAAGGGGAAGCACAATAAATTTCAGTAGTTATGGGTAGGCCCTTTTCATATTGTAGCAAAGCTAGGACCCTTGTCTTAAAAGTTGCAAGACATATAGGGGTGGGAGGAGAACTTACCAGTAAATGGTTTACTTCTCAAGCCATATTTTTCTTAATGGTTTGATTTTGTTTTCTTGTGCATAAATAAACGATTTGATTTGTTGCTTACTTTAGATAAGTTTTAGTTGTTTGCTTTTACTTGCTTAGAGTTTGATAGATTGTAAAGGTTTGTTTTCTCATGTTTCAATAAATCAGCACGAATTTTGGTTGTATAAGGTTCATCAGAGTTTTGGATTAACTGAAATATTTGATCACGAGACTGCCTACTATTGACTTGTACAATGTTTAAAAATTTCTTCAAGATTAGCATATTTTCTAAATGGTTATGAACACATTGAAGTCCTGCTTAATCCCTGTGAAATAACAAAGGATAGAAAAGTCCAGAGTACTATTTTGAGGCTCCATTCATATCACATTAAAAAACTGCCCTAGGGGGTAACAACAAAAGACCCATGGAAAGGAAGCAAGGTAAACAATTTATTATATTTAAATGATCCCATGCCATAAATTGAAATCCAAAAGGCTAATGAGAGTAAAAATCTCCTAAAAAGCAATATGTATCAAAAACACATACTGAACCACATCAGTATGAATGAGATTGCCAAAGTTCTTCTCTGTCCATGAGTTAAAATTAAAATATCTCTCACAAAAGGACACTATGGATAGAGGAGCTTGAATTAAAATTCAGAAATAAAGCAATCAGGAGGACTCAAAAGAACTAAAGTCCAGAAGCATAAAAAGTAAAAATTGGCATGGGAATGAGGAACAAAAGGATATATAGGTTTACCATATGTTACAATCATGTGGTGTCTAAGTTGGAAGCCAACCAAAGGCAAAGGTAAAATAAAACTCATATTCTCGGTCTCAGAAGAGTTATACAGACTTTGAAATCCTGGTTCCCCTTCTTAAACTTGGACTATCATAAATGATTAAAGTGCATAAATCTTGCATTTAGGAATCCGGACATCTTGAAGAAATATAATAAAATTATATCACTGAATCAATCTTCCATATCACAGAGTAAGTTGTTCAGAGATTTGTGCTCACCAGGTTGTCACCAATTATTGCAGCTGCAACTATTTCCCAATAAAATTTGATTTTTAGGGTCCCCCTTTTGTATTTTATAGCATCTAGATGGCTTAGGAATGTTTTATTTCAACCCAAGTTTTCCCTGGGCTCAACTGTTTCTTGAAAAAAGTTAGTATTTTTCATATCCATATCAGATGTCTAGTTGATTAGTCTTCCAACGTTGCGGAGGTACACTCCACTATCTTTCTAATGGGCTTTATCAGGAGCCTTCTGAGATCTAAGTCACTGCATCGAGAGTGAGTTTGTCTATCCTCTCGGAGTTGGTCTGCCGATTTTTCGGCATGTTAGTACAAAGTGGATCCGATGGATCGGATTTCCCTTCAGTTATCCTTTTTCGACAACCGTTTAAGTGGGAAATATCATGGTGAGGTTTGTGTTCTGGAACGAGCCGAAGTGTTAGTCTGTCCGCCGACCGACGTTGTGGAGGGTTATTTTTGAGCTGATCCGAAACGTCGTGTTTTCTATGCCGATTCTGAAGAGGTTAGTCCTGTTGGTTTTTTATTTGTTTTCCCATGCGATTCCGGGTTGGTAGAGCCATTTTCGTCTGATGTTGTGGATGTCTTTAGGACTATGTGTTCGATGTATGGTTAACATTTTTTTTTCTAGTGTTCTCCACTCCCAGTCGAGGTCTATATAACGTCGTTTTGGGTTTGTTACTTGTCATTTTCATCATAGAAGTCATCCGTCCTGTTGATTGCACAGCTGTCAAGATTCCATTCGTCCTTCTCTACGCCCACGGAAGGTGTTCCTCTCTAGGTTTCCTATATCATCGTCGCAAGGTAGGATCTATTCACAGTTTTGGTTTTCTTGGTTTTGTTAATGTTTAACCGCCAGGTGGATAGGGTTAGGTTTCCACAGTGGGGTTAGGTTTCTTTTTCATTTTGTGGTTTTCTTGCGGTGATTTTCATCCTTTTACTCAGGGATTAGCCTATTGGCTATGAACGTTTCATTTTGGTGGGTGAAGTTTTAGTTTGTCCACCATGAGTACACCTATGATAGTTTTGTGGGGGTTTAGGGCACGGTGGAGACGAGTATTTCACCGTCTGCACCACCCTATTCTTGATTGCTAAATTGTTAGCATGGGGTTATACAACCATGTCACCTATAATAGTAGTTTCCTGTGGGACGCTGGAGGCATGCGTAGTAAATTAGGGTTTTAGAGTGTTGTATTTGAAACATATAGCATTGTGAGTTTTTCCTTAGTCAAGATGTCCTTACAGGTTTTAGGAGGGTGGAAGAGATTACGGTTTTGAGCTAGCATAGTTTTTGGGAAGGTTTGGGGAGCATAAGTATTTTCAAGGTTTTCTTTGTTTAAAATCTCTCTTTCAGAAGGACTATCGTGTTGACATTAGTTTCCAGTATGCATATCGAAGAAATAGTAATATTTGTATGTTTATTATTTCTCACTACCTACTAGGGATGAATTAGAATGAAACCATGTTGCATAATTGTTACAGGTTGATTTTCAGCACAACGATATGCCAAGAAAATAGAATAAGAAATCCCTAGTGGCTGAAGAAGAACCTGAAGTAGAAGTGATAACCAGGGTGGAAATAATTTATGAAGACACTAAGGATACCACTGGGGTTGTGCCCGAATACAAGTGGGGAGAAGTGTATAGAATGATTTCAAGCTAGAGTGTCCCGAATGCTAGTTTTGAAGACATTCCCATATATGGTAACATTGAAATATTAGCCCTTATGAAAGTGGCTACTAGGCCTAAGCTTTTTCCATGCTTGGAAGTGATAGGTTGGATTATGCCCAGGGCAGATGTGACAAGGATGATCCTAGCGAATACCAAGAATCAAGGCTATGCTTCATACAACCCTGCTTATGTATCCATGGCATATAAGCTACCATCACAACAGACTTATCTAACTGAAGGTTGGTTAAAGGACTTAGGTTTGGAATTGGTAGAGATAGTGAAGACAATGATGATCCCGGGAAGAAATTTCAGGACAAGGCCTTCTGGAGAATATGAGACATCGACCCTGCATACTCCATATAGATTCATTGTGTTGATGCTGAACAGAATTTTTGGAAGATACAATGGGAAAAGTTTTAAGCTGGGTTGGATACCTGTTATTTATTATGTTGTTACACAAGGGACAATTCTTAACTGGGCAAGCATAATATCCAACAGCCTGTCGGCATGCATAAGCGCAACATTGGGAGGAGTATCCCTAAAGAAGTCTGAATTTTACATGAGTTCTATTTTGATTGATTGCATTCTGTGCGCTCATCCTTTCCCTGCATTAAAGTGCCATTGGGATAAGGACCGAGCTCCAATGCATGCAGCTTATAAATTTTTTCGGGCTCACAAATATTACAGCTATTATAGGGAGATTTGTGAGGATTTCATCATGCCTTTATACACTTTTATTTTCTTGGTAGAATGCAATTGCATGTCAGAAGAATCTTTCACGGTCATGCAAGAATATGGAAGTTATTATCTAACAGAGGATTGTTTATATGTAAGAATATATGGTGGTTCAAGGGCCCTGTCTCTTCTCCCGAGATATGTTACTGATTATGTACTCAATAAAGAAGCTGTTAGACAGTTATATGTTGATGGAGTAGGGAATTTCTTTTTTGAACAGAAAAAGGAAGTATATCCTGCAGTGCCCTTTTTTGTTGGAAGTTACAAATTTTCAAGGGTAAAGAATGTAGTAGAGTTTGTCAAGGAATTGGAATACTTTCACTTCGGTGAAATGAATTATCATAGGAATGACTCCAAGGATGAGGTAGTTGATTATTGCAAAGAACATGGAGTACATTTTTAGTACACAGACTTTTGGGATAAAGATGAGGATACTTTCCACAATGCTAAGAACATGACAACCCTAAGAAAAATATTCAAGAAAAAAATAACAATTGTAGGTGGTAAAGGAAAAGCTGCGGAGAAATTGAAAAGGTAAGAAGAAGAAGAAGACAAGAAGAGAGAGGAGGAGGCTAACAGACTTGTACATGAAGCATAGAAATGGTTTAGAACAGAAGAAGAAGAAAAGAAGCGAGCACCTGAGGAAGTACCTAAGAAGGATGAAGAAGAAAATAAAAGAAAAGAAGAATATAAAATCCAAAAAAAGAAGGAAGACAGTGAAGGTTTCAGATTAGAAGGTGTCCAAAAGGAAAAACAACAAACAGAGATGACAACCTAAGGATTGAGGAAAGAAACATTAGAACGACAACACCCTATGGATCAAGGACAGGCTTAGTCTAATATGGACCCATTAGAGCTTGTTGTTCCTTCTAGGAGTACAATAGGAGAAGGTTCAGTGTCAACTTTTTGAATTGATTTAATTCCTTTCATTCCCACTAAAGGGAAAGAGGTGCTGGATTTTAATTCTATCTTTTACGGCAAGGAGAAAAAGAGAATTGTGAAAAGAACCGAGAAGAAAGTGGACACTGGGGGTAAGATTGGAATAATGGTGACTGATAAGATAGTGGTCCATAGTACACACAAGGATCCATGATTACTAATGAGGGCTGGGGTAGATATAACCCTAGCCATTGAGGATAATGTGAACAGGATCATGATAGACATAGAAGAGTCTCATAAAAAGGTGACATAGTTGAAGGATACTTTGAATAAAGAAAGGAGTGAAGGTCTGAGTTTGAAAAGGAAATACGAGGATATGATCGGTGAAGTTAAGGTATCAAAAGAAGAATGTCAAACTTTGTAGGCTGAGAAATAAGCTTTGGTAATATTTGCAGGAAATGCAGAGAAGAAATCTCAGACCAGCTTGTCATAGTTTGGAAAGCTACAATAGCAATATCAGAATTTGGAAGCTGAGAAAGATCATATTCAGTTATTGGTTGAAGAATTGAATAAAGAAAAGAGAAGATTAAAAAGTAAAGTGACAGAGCTGGAAGAGCAGAAGACCACCACCGAAGGGAAGGCTAAGCTATATGAGACTGAAATAACAGCCTTGGAGGAACAAAATAATTCACTTGTAGCTTAACTGAAGTCAACTATGGAGTAGAAGGTTGATATTGAACCTTTAAAGAAGCATGCTCTTATGCTTAGAAATAAGATTCATCAAATACAACTACAGATAGAGGAAGAAATATTTAAAGTCCAACAAATAGACATCAGATTAGAAGAAATTGTAAATACAGCCTCATATGTTTGGGATAGAACCCATGATATTTTGGAAACTCTGCGAGGAAGGATGACTTGGGTAGAAGCAAACAAAGAATATCCCATAGATATATTTGTCAAATATCAAGAGACAATAAAGCAAGAATACGAGTTGATTGAGTTTTCCAGTAACGTAGCAGAAGAATTGAAGAAGACAGTGAAGAAAAAACAGAGTTCCTGTGTTGAATTTTGTAGGAGAGTGCTCCTAACCTATAATAGGTGTTATACCTCCCCTGCGAAGAGATTGGAAGTGTGTCCAGAACATGAAATGGTTTTGAAACAATTACAAGAAAGATGCTGCGAGGATGAACAAGCCCTCTAGAAAGTCAAGGAGTTAGATGAAAAGATACTAAAGACTGAAATAGCACATGCAACTATGAGTATTCACTTGCTAGAAGACCGACTGTGCTTGATTCCTGCCAGGATAGTGGGTGTAAAATCCCAGGCTACTGAGCACGAAATTACTATCAAATTTCTTAAACCTTCTGGTCTTGAGAATATAGCAGCCGAGGAAAATGTATGGAGAAAGTTCATGAACGAAAAAGCTGGGCTCTTCTAGTTAAATGTCTTGGAATGTTGATAAATAATGTAATATATAATATTTATTTTTGTTCACAAGCTAAAAGACAAATTTTTGTAAAGGAAAGGCTGGAATTCCAAAAGGAAGCGAGGGGTAGCCCAAGAGTTTTTGCTTTTTGTATAAATATAGGCAAGCTTGATGTATCAGGGGAGATTTTTTCATACCATATTTGTGGAAGATTATTGTAAGAAGAACTAATTCACCTTATAATAAAGAGTCAATTTTTTTGGCTAGAGAAAGTAGTGTGGGTTTGCAAATGTTTGACATGGGCTAGTTGGATGTGAACTGTTTCTGTTTTAGCATGTTTCCATCAACTGTGAGATCATTCTAACTTATGATTTCTTTCATGTTGTGAATGTGCTCCTGTTTATTTCTGTGAAATTTCCACAATCATATTTGTCTACTGATAATCATGTAATCATAAATGTTAACAACTATCTATATTTTTTCTTAATGCATGTTAGGCAATACATTTCTCACCATTAATTACAGTATTGCTCCCTAGGGATAGATTAGTTAATCTTAGTTAGTTTTCTTTGTTTGTGATTTAGAAGTGAGAGAGGTAATAACTTGCAGATCACATTATGACACTCCTCATCATCTCTATAGTCTGCATTTAGTTAGGCACTTGCACATCATACATAAATATAAAAAACTAAAAAATACACCTCAACGGTGGACTGGGCCACAACCGGTAAAAAAATTTAACCGTTACTTGACCGACGGTAGCCGGACCGTAAACCAGATGGATTCCCCGTACCAAACAATAACGAGCTAATTGGGAACGTTTATTGGGGAGAATCCCTACTATTGTTACCTGCGATTTCCCAGGCCTCAACAGATATATAGGTCTTACTTTAATACCTAGTCTAACAAAACGAAGCTATATATCTTCCTATACTTGCAACCTCATATACATAAAGATTAAGTCTTTACAAGGTCTTTTACAATGCTATGTTTGCTCATAAAAGTGTTATTATTATGCAAATTAAAATTGGATAATTCTGTCCCTACGTTTTTAGTCATTTCTAAGATTATAGAGCAATAATGTAAACCCTGGTGTATGTAAATTTACCTCCCTACATTATCCTTCAAGGTTATAATATGCTCTTTATGAAGTAACAATTTTGGGGGTTATGACAAAGGTTTTAACCATAGTTTTCTTTGTAAAATGATAATGTGTGTAGGCTGCTCCCAAGGAGATCTCGAACTATAATATGAAACCCACTTTTCACAAAGAAATTCAATGCCACGTGGTTGTTGCTCGATGGTTAGGATTTGTTGACTTTGGGAGAAATATAAAACAAATTTTAAACCCTAAAAATCACATTTGTCTTGTATTTGCTGTGGAGTTGATGAGCTACAGGATCTTGGCCACATGGCATCACCATTTCACTCTTGCTGCAAGTGAGAACCTTTGCTTCTATGGCTTACCTTTACCTATGAGAGTCTTTCACTTCCTCACCATTCTCTGCATATGTGAGTTTTACTGCCATTGTTTTTCTCTGTGAGTGTGCGGTCTTTGTCACTAATACCAAGCCTTTGTGTAAGCTGTCCTTTGACACTGGTGTAGTGATAAAAATATGTATAGTGAGTTTAGTGTTTTGTTTACTTTGCCCTTGATTTGGGATTCCTTGCTAGGGTTTCTCAACGGTGCTTCCTTCGTTTCTCGACATTAATGCTCTAGTGGTTAGGGTCTATTCTCATTACCCAGTTCGAGGACAAGGTTAGTTTCTTTAGGTGAGGAATTTCTTTGGGTTTATAACTATTCTTCACTAGTTCTTAAATTATCAACTCTGTCATTTGTATACATTTCTCAATTAGTGTTTTATTATACTCGTGCAGGATTTCAAGTGAAGGGTCTGTGCTAGAATACGCTGTAAAGTCTCCATGCAAGGATTCCAGGCTTCATATCCATTCTGGTAATCCTTGGTCTCGCCTGAGGTTCTCCTGCACTGGTTGTATGGTGTTTATGTTGATAATTCCCACTTGGTTCTTGGGTTTTTCTCAGCCATCGTTACAAGGTGATTCCGTTTGTTTTGGAAGGCCTAGTGGCCGAGACTGTGATACGTGGTTTAAGAAACCCTTGAAGCCCTAGAGGTTGTATCGTGATGGAAAACTTGGGGCTTTCATGGACGTAGTTTTGATTTCAGTAAAATTATTTTTGTACAGGATGTTAAGCCATGTCTTAAGTTGTAAACATGCCATTAGGTCGTAACCTCTAAGGTGACAGTAGTGGTTTTGATAATGATGATAGGGTTTTAGATGCTATCTATATATTGAAAAATAGTTTAAGGTTACTGATTCGTGACTTCTATATTCGGAAATAAATATATATAATGTGTTTTTAAGAAGATGATGCAACTGTGAAATTCTATCGATTCTGGTTTTTCTTAAATTCTATTTAAATTATCCTAAACAGAGATTGTTGTTACTGTAATTTGATATTTATTTTGATTATGTTTAAAAGTTAAATGAAATGTTTCATACAGTTAGTTTCTAAAATATAATTTGATTTTATTGTCAATAATAATTACTTCAATAAGTAGATAGAAGAAAGGTTGATTATGCAACCTAATTCTTTACTGTATTTTTCTGGGTTAAAAAAGTGTGGAAAGGTTTTTATTTACTTTCCTAGTTTATATTTACCAAATAGTTTTAATACTGTTTCCTGTGGAAATATAATTAAGTTTTGTATATTTATGTATTAGGTAATTATGATTATACCAATGAAATAATGTATGCTTATTTGATTTTGGTTGAAAAATGTATCATCCCTCTATTAATAAAAGAGGAGGTAATGATAGTCATGATTAAGAGTTTTATTCAAAATAGGTTTTATATATAAAACCTTGATTACTTTTAAATTATTATTGAGTTTATTATTTGATTACAATGTTATTCAATTACACTTTTACTTAGATTAAAGATGAAATTATATTAGTAATTTCTATCATTATTTTACTGTTTCTTTAATTAATGCTTAATTAATTTCTGTTTTTATAATGTCTTTAGTTACTATAATAATAAGCTTACATTAATATATTATATCTATTGTGTAAATAAATACACAGACTAAATATCTATGTATTTTTATCTGTCCTAGAGACATATTTGTTTATGTTATTACAAAATACTCAGTCAAAATAAAACATCTAAAATAAAAAGGGAAAACATACATATGAATTACTCTTATGAAACTTGTAGAAGGTAGTAAAACACATTCATGCATAGTTCATTCGATTCTTTATTTGAATTTAATCTAACCTACTATACTAGAGTACTACCTTAAAAAAGGTGTGGAAAAATACAGTTAGGTATTTTTTTAATCTATTAGTAAAACTAGAAATTCTTCTAATCATTTACCCTTATCTATCTAATACAGCATTTAACTATCTTTTCATAGTAAAATTATTTCATTCACTAACCCTAACAAAAATAGAACAGAAGCATAACATTTTATTGCTTAAACTCAATCCTTCTAGATGTAAATAAACAATTAGAAAAATAGATAAATCATGTAGAACCTGGAAGTGTAGAAGAGTTGACAATAGGTTAAGGACCCTGTTCCTCCCAACCAACCAAATCCTGGATAAAAGCTAAACTGAAAATCTCAGGACACCCGAGCTTGTCTCTTGGTCTCGTGGTAGAAGAACTAGGTGAGAGATGTAGTTTGCTAATCCTCTGGAGCTCTACTGAGTGTTCAGCTGTAAATATGTTATGCATGCATCACTATGAACTCAGCTTAGAATAACTGCACTAGTTCATATCTTCAGCACTTTTCACTCAAAACAAACTTCAGCTAGTCCCCTCCATCGAATTTTCTTGTGCACTTCATTCACTCAGAATGTTCACAAGTCAAGAATGAGTAGCCTCAGCTGTATTCAATAGGAATTTTTATTAGAATTCCTAGTTATTTTGGGTCATTTTTCACTTAATGAGCCACCTGCTCTTATTCCACTTTCTTGGGGAACATGACCACAAAAATAGGAAGTTTCCTCCTGTAATGGCTAGAAGTAGTTTTAGGATGTTTCCAAGTGTCAATATTCTCTCAACCAAGCCTACTCCACCAAGTGACCAGTAAAACACTCATTTAACAACTTCCTTAAGCTGTTGTCTCATCTTTCATTTATTAGTTAATAAAATATTCAGCAATTACATTCAATTATCCTTGACCCCACCTTGTCATTAATTACAAAGTTTATAATAAAATATAACATAATGTTTCTTAAAACATAAAATGTTTTTCAATTTGGGGCATGTGACATACACACCCCCTTAAATTATAACATCGGCATTGATGTTATTTATTCTTCATTATTAGAATTTCCCTGGAACAGAATTGGATATGCAGCCCACATATGACTCTCAAATTCCCAGGTGGCTTCTTCTGGACTAAGGTGCTTCCATTGCACCTTCACTTGACCAATGGTGTGATTCTGAAGCAATATCTCCCTCCTTTCGAGGATACAATCTGGTTCCACTAGAAAATCTCCTTCAGGTTCCACCTGCACATCATTCGAGTTTATAACATGAGAAGCATCATATATATATATATATATATATATATATATATATATATATATATATATTAACACAGAAATATGAAAAACATTATGAACCTTCAAATTTTGCGGTAAAGCCAATTGATATGCCACCTGTGCTATTATGGACAGTATGTAAAAAGCTCTACAATATCGGGGTGCCAACTTAGCACAACTTCCTAATCTCAAGGAACTCTTTTTATGCCTTACCTTTATAAAGACATGTTCACCTACCTAGAACTCTTTTCGAGGTTGTTTAAGATCTGCTTGACTTTTTCTGTCTATCTTGTGCAACTTTCAAGTTACCTTACACTTGTTTAGAAATTAACTCCATATCTTTTAGTAGTTCAAGTCCTAATACTAACATGTCAACTGGATTACTCCATGAGATGGGGGTATTGCACTTCTTTCCATACAAATATTCAAATGGACTGTATCTAGTTGAATCTTGGCAGTGATTATTGTAATAAAACTCTTCCAAGTGTAAGTAATCTTCCCATTTACCTGGTTGTTCCTTAACATACATTCTGAGCATATCTTTAAACACTTGATTCACTCTTTTAGTCTGTCCATCCATCTGGGGATGAAAATATGTACTAAAATTTAAAGTAGTATTCAGTCCTTTAAAAAAGAACTTCCAGAAATTGCCCGTAAACTTAGGGTCTTTGTATGAAATTATAAATTTCAGTATCCCATGTAAACGAAATATTTGTTTCATGAATATATCACAATATTAGAATCCTTGTAAGTGGTTTTTACAGGTATAAAATGAACTACTTTACTAAGTTTATCGACGACTACCATTATCGAGTCATTCATATTTTGATTTCCAAGTAGGCCTGTAATAAAATCAAGACTGATTATTTCCCACTTCCAGCTAGGGATAGGTAATGGCTGAAGTAACCCGTCTGGATGCTGGTGTTGAGTCTTAACTTACTGACATTCAAAACACTTGGCAATGTATTCTACCAGTTCATTCTTCATGTTTGGAAAAGAAATAATCCTTCCATAACACGGTTATAGTCTTCTAATAGCCAGGATTCCCTGTGTAAGGAGTATTATGAATTTCATTTAAAATTAGTAACTTAATCTTAGGTAAATTAGGTATATACAGTCTGTCTTTATATAGTAATAATCCTTTTTCGTTTATACTATACCCTGTACTTAAACTTTTAGTTAAATTTTCTGTTACTTTTGCTCGTAATTTCTGATAGTTTTCTTCCAATCTCACTCCTTCCTCTAGCCGTTCTTCTAAATTTGTTTTATAGGTGCTGATTGCTGCTACAAAATTTAGGTTTTCATTTCTACTTAGAGAATCAACAACCTTATTTTATTTTCTCTTAATATGTTGGATTTCAAAATCGTACTCGCTAAGGAAAGCTAGCCACCTAGCTTGCCTTGTGTTTAAGTTAGGTTGATCCAACAAATATTTTAACCCTTTATTATCTGTCATTAATATAAATTTTCTTCCGATTAAGTGATGGCGCAACATCTTCAAGGTGTGTATGACAATGACCAACTCTAAGTCGTAGGTTGCAAAATTATTCTCATGAATCTTAAGCTTCCTAGACGCATATGCAATGACGTGTCCTTCTTGATTTAAAACTCCACCTAGATCGTTGTTGCATGCGTCAATACATACTATAAAATATTTATTAGGATCAACAATTCTTAAGATTTGTGTAGTAGTTAGTAATGTTTTTAACTTTTTAAAACTATCTTCACACTTTTGACTCCGCTTGAATTTCTTCCCTTACATCTGTAAAGAAGTTATGGGATTTTCAATTATGGAAATCCCTTCAATGAATCTTCGATAATAGCTAGTAATTCCCATGATTGACCGTACGTCAGTTACGTCCTTTGTGACTGGGCATTCTTCGACTTCTTTTATCTTTTTTGGATCAAATGAGATCCCTTCTTTAGTTACTACATGACCCAAGTACTGGATTTTATCCTTAAAGAAATCACACTTACTAAATTTTGTATAAAGCTAATGTTCTGGAAATTCTTGTAAAACAATTTTTAAGTGCTCTTCATGTTCTTCTTTAGACTTAGAATAAATTAAAATGTCATCAATGAATACCAGCAAGAACTTGTCAAGGTACTCATGCAATACATTATTCATTAGAGACATGAAGACAGCTGGGGCGTTAGTAATCCCAAATGGCATAACAACAAACTCATAGTGACCATATCTGATCATAAAAGTTGTTTTAAAGATGTCTTCATCTTTGATTCGGACATGGTCATAACCAGATTGTAAATCAATCTTCAAAAATACAGTCTCTCCACATAGCTGATCAAACAGATCATCTATGCAAGGCAACAGATATGTGTTTTTAATGGTCATTTTATTAAGTTGATGGTAATCTATACATAAATGTAGAGCACCATACTTCTTTTTAACAAAAATAATAGGTGCTCCCCAAGGAGACAGACTGGGTCTAATATAATTATTATCAATAAGTTCTTTTAACTCTTATTTTAATTCATTTAATTCCAATATATTCATCCGATAAGGGGATTTTGAGTTAGGCACTGCACCAGGTACCAACTCAATAGTGAAGTCTAACTCCCTCTTCGGAGGCAGTCCCAAAATTTCTTTTGGAAATATAGCCGAATACCCCCTCATGATTGGAATGTCTTCCAGTTTTAGTTTATCTTCATTATTAGTATGTTATTCCTTAATTACAGTTACAGCAAAGGCTTTACAACCCTTCCAAACATCTCTCTTTAATTGCAAAGAAGATATTTGTCTGACAGCTATTTTCGTAGGGATTCCTCTTACGTTTACTGTTTCTCCTTCATTACTTACGCAAGTAAAAGTTTTTTTGAAATAGTTCAGAACTACTCTATCTTGTTCTAACCAGTCCATACCAATTAACATATCATAAGAACCTAAAGGAAGTAGATTAAGCTTCACAATCCTTTACAAAACAAATCACTTTTATTTAAATCACTTTTCTTTTTACTCCAGTAGCTAGCTGAACTAACCATGATTTTGCAAATTTTTCTACTGATAACTTGCATTTTTATACTAAATCAGGAGAAATATGACTTAAGCTGGCCCTTGGGTCAAATAAAATAGATATAGGTGTTTTATTTAGCTTACCTTCCACTTCCACCATGGAAGTTTGATAATCTGCCTGCATGTTTTCCAATGTTGCGTTGATCCTGGGCATTGTCCTTGCTAAATCACCAACATTCATCTCCTCCTGCACCGATGTATGTTGCTGAAATTCTTCTTTCAATTAGGGAAAACTGATGCATAATGAGGCCCATTACATTCCCAACATTTTATTGGTTCTTTCTGTTCAGTATTCTTAATGTAATTGCTATGGTTATTAGCAGGTTCTTTATTTCTAGGACCATTTGGGTTTAACTGTGAATTACCTTTATTCCCCTGGAAATTCTTATTAGGAAAATTATGTGTGTTATTATTCCTAAAATTGCGGTTAGGTATGAAACCTTTCTTATTCTGTTCAAAAATATTGGATCTTTTAGCCTTCCAGTTTGACATACTTTCCTTTTTTTGGTTCTCCTCATAGCAAAAATTTGCCTTTCACATAGCCTCCTCTAAGGTTTTTGGATTATCATATTCAATTCTTCCTTTTATGTGAAAAGGTAAACAACTTAGAAACCATTGTAACTTAGGCTTCTCATCCACAATATAAGGTATGCAACGTAGCAGACTTAAATATTTACTGTTTAATTCTTTCATGTTCATTGTTCCTAGCTTTAGTTCATAAAATTCATTAGCTCGCTCTTCATAGTATTGTTCTGACAAGAAATTATTTTTAAAATATTTATTAAAGATACTCCAGTTAATGTTCTTTTCCCTAATAAATTTTACTCGTTTTAGGTCCTTCCACCAAATATCTGCCTTCCCGGTTAGGTTGTAAATGGTCATTCTTGATTTTAGATGATTAGAGTAATTGTATATTTGAAAATATTTCTTCATCCTAGACATCCATGATTCAGCCTCTTCTTCTTTCTCAGTTTCACCATTGAAACTTGGTGGTTTTATTTTCTTAAATTCTCCTAAAATTTCTTCATAAGGATTAAATTTTCTTTTTCTTGAATGATAATTATCTTCGCTACTATCACTAGTGTACTGATAATTCTTTCTATGTGGATCACCATCAATCTCATAGGATAAACTACTTTCGATTTTAGATGGTTTAGACTTTTTACTTTTGTGTTGAAGGGACATATCTTCATATCTTGTTTGTTTATATTTTTCTTCATTCTAGAATTTTTCCATTAATATCTGGTTCAGCTCCTCTTGAGCTCTTAGAATTCTTTCATTTTCCTTTTTTACTATTTCCATCTCAGTTATTAATTCCTTAACAATTTGCAATAATTCTGAAGAGTTATTAGTTATTTTTTCCTGAACTAATTTTCTTCTAGTATTACTTCGTTCATTAAACGGGGACTCTTCATCTGCATATTCCTCAAGTCTTTCCATACCTGAGGTTTAGCTCAGAAAAAGTTTCTCGAAATAACATTTCAAAAAAAAGAAATTTACAATTAGTATGCATGCATTTGATCTATTGTTTATCTATGTAGGTTGAGCCTCATCCAATCCTCGTGTCTGAACTTGTGCTTTGATACCACATGTAATACTCCAAAAATTCGTCAAAATTTAAAATTTTTCATATGACATAAATGTTTGCAGTCGTCACTAACTAGGAACATTTAACTGTTAACGGTTAACCTATACAGTTTTAAGCTAGAACTGATTCTTTTGTTAATTTATAGATCCGCATACTTAATTTTTAGTTTTTGTAAATCATTATTAAGGATTTGATTTAGGAGGTTATGATTTGGAAAAACAGGAATTGAAACATATGTTTAATTACTAGTGCTAAGTTTGTTTACTGTTTTGTGGAAATATGAAGGAACTTCAGTTGAGATCGAGACTTACTTATATTTTTATCTAATGTAGTGAAATAATGCTTCTTTTACAGGTCACTTACAGGTAAGAAATTTTGTTACCAATTTTTGGGTCGAGATTATTATTTCAACTAGCATAAAATATAATGAAGTAAATTTATTTATTTTACAGCTTTGATCAAATGAATGAGGTATCGTTGATCTGTGTATTTATGTTCCAAATAATTCCTCGTAAACATAAGTGTTAGTAAAATGAACATAGTCCAGTTGCTCTTCCATTTTGCTATAATTATAACTTATTCATTTAACTTTCATCAATCTATTATCAGTTTAGCTTCTTTATGTAACTCTAGTGAAAAGTAACTGTATAGAAGATTCCTTTATTTATTTGCTTGACGCTGAGGTAAACTCATGAGTATTTTTTTTCCACAAATAAAGAGTTAAATAAACTTAAGAAAACCTATGATCTAGGTATAGTCATAAAGTACATTGACTGTTATTCACACATGAAAATAAAATCTAGTGCATAAGATAGTTCTTCTAAACTGTTCTAGTACTTACCAAATGGAAATGTAAAAATACAAATTTTATATTTTAAAACAATAACATTACTACTATTTGGGTAAAGAAGTAAAATATTCCCTTCTACAAAACAAATCTAACCAGCTTAACCTTTATATGATCTTCATCTCACAAGGTGATATATAGGTCTAAGTTTAATAACTAGTCTAACAAAACCAAGCTATACAACTTTCCTATAATTGCAACCTCGTATACATAAAGATTAATTCTTTACAAGGTCTTTTACAATGCTATGTTTGCTCATAAAAGTGTTATTATTATGAAAATTAAAATTGGAGAATTATTTGCCTAAGCTTTTACTCATTTCTAAGATTATATAGCAATAATGTAAACCCTATTGTATGTAAATTTATCTCCCTACATTATTCTTCAAGGTTATAATATGCACTTTATAAAGTAATAATGTTGCGGGTTATGACAAACGTTTTAACCATAGTTTTCTTTGTAAAATGCTAATGTGTGTAGGCTGCTCCCAAGGAGATCTTGAACTATAATATGAAACCCACTTTGCACAAAATAAATTCAATTCCACGTGGTTTTTGCTCGATGGTTAGGGTTTGTTGACTTTGGGAGTAATATAAAACAAATTTTAAACCCTAAAAATCGCATTTGTCTTATCTCTACTATGGAGTGGACGAGCTGCAGGCTCATGGCCGCATGGCCTCTCTGTTTCTTTGCTGCTGAAAATGAGAACCTTTGCTTCTATGGATTACCTTTACCTATGAGAGTCTTTCACTTCCTCGCCATTCTCTGCATATGCAAGTTTTATTTCCATTCTTTCTCTCTGTGAGTGCGTGGCCTTTGTCACTAATAACAAGCCTTTGTGTGAGCTATCCTTCGGCACTCGTGTAGTCATAAAACTTTGTATAGTGATTTCACTATTTGGTTTACTTCGGCATTGATTTGGGATTCATTTCTAGGGTTTCTCAATGGTGCTTCCTTCGTTGCTCGGCATTAGTGCTCTGGTGGTTAGGGTCTATTCTTGTTACCCATTTCAAGGCCGAGGTCAGTTTCTTCAAGTGAGGAATTTCTTTGGGTTTATAAATATTCTTCACTAATTCATAAATTATGAACTCTGTCGTTTGTATACATTTTTCAATTAGTGTTTTATTATACTCGTACAGTCTTACAAGTGAAGGGTCTGTGCTAGAATACATGGTAAAGTCTCCACGCAAGGATTCTAGGATTCGTATCCATTCTGGTAAGCCTCAGTCTCGCCTGAGGTTCTCCTGCACTGGTTGTATGGTGTTTATGTTGAGATTTCTCACTTGGTTCTTGGGTTTTTCTCGACCATGGTTACAAGGTGATTTGTTTCTTTTGGAAGGCCAAGTGGCCGAGACTGTGATACGTGGTTTAATAAAACCTTGATTCCCTAGAGGCTTTATTGTGATGGGAAAATTGGGGCTTTCATGCCTGCATTTTTTATTTCAGTAAAGTTATTTTTGTACAGGCTTTTAAGCTGTGTCTTAAGTTGTAAAAAGGCCATTAGGACGTAACCTCGAAGGTGACAGTAGTGGTTTTTATAATGATGATAGGGTTTTAGATGTTGTCTATATATTGAAAAATATTTTAACCTTACTCATTCATGACTTCTATATTCGGAAATAAATATATACACTGTGTTTTCAAGAAGATGATGGCAGCTGTGAAATTCTATCGATTCTGGTTTTTCTTCAATTCTGTTTAAATTATCCTAAACAAAGATTATTGTTACTGTAGTTTGATATTTATTTTGATTATGTTTAAAAGTGAAATGAAATGTTTTAGACAGTTAGTTTCTAAAATATAATTTGATTTTACTGTCAATAATAATTACTTCGGTAAATAGATCGAAGAAAGGTTGATTATGCAACCTAAGTCTTTACTGTATTTTTCTGGATTAAAAATGTGTGGAAAGGATTTTATTTACTTTCCTAGTTTATATTTACCAAACAGTTTTAATACTGTTTCTTGTGGAAATATAATTAAGTTTTTTATATTTATGTATTAGGTAATTGTGATTATACCAATGAAATAATGTATGCTTATTTGATTTTGGTTGAAAACAGTATCATCCCGCTATTAATAAAAGAGGAGATAATGATAGTCATGATTAAGAGTTTTCTTCAATATAGGTTTTATTTATAAAACCTTGATTGCTTTTAAATTATTATTGAGTTTATTATTTGATTAAAATTTTATTCAATTACATTTTTACTTAGATTAAAGATGAAACTATATCAGTAATTTCTATCATTATTTTACTGTTTCTTTAATTTTTGTTTTTATAATGTCTTTAGTTACTATAATAATAAGCTTATAGTAATATATTATATCTACTGTGTAAATAAATACATAGACTAAATATGTATATATTTTTATCTTTCCTATAGACAGATTTGTTTATGTTATTACAAAATACTCAGTCAAAAGAAAACATCTAAAATAGAAAGGGAAAACATACATATGAATTAGTCTGATGAACCCTGTAGAAGGTAATAAAACACATTCATGCATACTTCATTCGATTCTTTATCTGAATTTAATCTAACCTACTGTACTAGAGTACTACCTTAAAAAATGTGTGGAAAAATACAGTTAGGTATTTTTTTTAATCTATAAGTAAAACTAGAAATTCTTCTAATTATTTAGCCTAATCTATCTAATCCACCATTTAACTATCTTTTCACAGTAAAAGTATTTCATTAAATAACCATAACAACAATAGAATAGAAGCATAACATTTTATTGTTTAAACTCAATCCTTCTAGATGTAAATAAACAATTAGAAAACTAGTTAAATTATGTAGAACCTCGAAATGCAGAAGAGGTGATAACAGCTTAACGAACATGTTCCTCCCAACCAACTCTTCGATAAAAAATGAACTTCAAATATGAGGACCCCCGAGATTGTCTCCTGGTCCCCTGGTAGAAGTACTTGGTGAGAGATGTAGTTTAGTAATCATCTGCAGCTCTACTAAGTGTTCAACAGTAAATCTGTTATGCATGCAGTAGTATGAACTCAACTTAGAATAACTGCACTAGTTCTTATCTTCAGCACTTTTCACTCAAAACAAACTTCAGCTAGTCCCCTCCATCCAATTTTCTTGTGCAGTTCATTCACTCAGAATGTTCACAAGTCAAGAATGAGCAGCCTTGACTATCTTCAATGGGAAGTTTTATTAGCATGCCTAGGTATTTTGGGTCAATTTTCACTTAATAAGCCATGTGCTCTTGTTCCACTTTCTTGGGGAGCATGACCACAAAAATAGGGATGTTTCTTCCTGCAATAGCTAGAATTATTTTGAGGATGCTTCCAAGTGTCAATCTGCTCTCAACCCATCCTACTCTACCAAGTGACCAGTAAAACACTCATTTAACAGCTTCCTTAAGTTGTTGTCTCATCTTTCATTTATTAATTAATAAAATATTCAGCAATTACATTCAATTATCCTTGACCCCACTTGGTCATTAATTACAAAGTTTATAATAAAATATAACATAATGTTTCTTAAAACATAAAATGTTTTGCAATTTGGGGCATGTGAGATACACACCCCCTTAAATTATAACATCACCCTCGATGTTATTTATTCTTCATCCTCAGAATTTCCCTGGAGCAGAATTGGATATGCAGCCCGCATATGACTCTCCAATTCCTAGGTGGCTTCGTTTGGACTAAGGTGCTTCCATTGCACCTTCACTTAACGAATGGTGTAATTCTGAAGCAAGATCTCCCTCCTTCCGAGGATACAATCTGGTTCCACCATAAAATTTGCTTCAGGTTCCACCTGCACATCATTCCAGTTTATAACATGAGTAGCATCATGTATATATATTTTTTAACACAGAAATACGAAAAACATTATGAACCTTCAAATTTGGCGGTAAAGCCAATTGACATGCCACATGTCCTATTCTGGACAATGTTTTAAAAGGTCCGCAATATCGGGGTGCCAACTTAGCACAACTTCCTAATCTCAAGGAACTCTTTTTAGGCCTTACCTTTATAAAGACATGTTCAGCTACCTAGAACTCTTTTTGAGTTTGTTTAATATCCGCTTGACTTTTCTATTTGTCTTGTGCAACTTTCAAGTTACGTTGCACCTGTTTTACAATTAACTCCATCTCTTTTAGTAGTTCAGGTCCTAATACTAACCTATCAATTGGATTACTACATCAGATGGGGGTATTGCAATTCCTGCCATACAAAATTTGAAATGGACTGTATCTAGTTGAAGCTTGTTAGTGATTATTGTAAGCAAACTCTACTAGGTGTAAGTAATCTTCCCATTTAGTTGGTTGTTCTTTAACATACATTCTGAGCATATATTCCAACACTCGATTCACTCTTTTAGTCTTTCTATCCATTTGGGGGTGAAAAGAAGTAATGAAATTTAAAGTATTATTCAGTCCTTTAAACAAAGACTTCCAAAAATTGCCCGTAAACTTAGGGTCTTGGTATGAAATTATAACTTTCGGTATCCCATGTAAATGAAATATTTGTTTCATGAATATATCAGCAATATTAGCATCCTTGTAAGTGGTCTTTACAGGTATAAAATGAGTTGCTTTACTAAGTTTATCGACGACTACCATTATCGAGTCATTTAGATTTTGATTTCTAGGTAGAGCTGTAGTAAAATCAAGACGGATTATTTCCCACTTCCATCTAGGGATAGGTAATGGCTGAAGTAACCCAACTGGATGCTGGTGTTCAGTCTTAACTTGTTGACATTCAAAACACTTGGCAATGTATTCTACCAATTCATTCTTCATGTTTGGACAAAAATAATCCTTCCATAACATGGTTATAGTCTTCTGATAACCAGGATTCCCTGAGTAAGGAGTCTTATGAATTTCATTTAAAATTAGTAACTTAATCTTATGTACATTAGGTATATAGAGTCTCTCTTTATATAGTAATAATCCTTTTTCGTTTAGATTATACCCTGTACTTAAACTTTTAGTTAAATTTTTTGTTACTTTTGCTCGTAATTTTTGATATTTTTCATCCAATCTCACTCCTTCCTCTAGCCATTCTTCTAAATCTATTTTATAGGTGCTAACTACTACTATAAATTTTAGTTTTGAATTTCTACTTAGAGCATCAGCAACCTTATTTTCTTTTCCATTAATATGTTGGATTTCAAAATCGTACTTGCTAAGAAAAGCTAGCCACCTAGCTTGCCTTGCGTTTAAGTTAGGTTGATCCAACTAATATTTTAACCATTTATTATCTGTCATTAATATAAACTTTCTTCCGATTAAGTGATGGCGCAACATCTTAAAGGCATGTATATGACGACATCCAACTCTAATTCATAGGTTGCATAGTTCTTCTCATGAATATTAAGCTTCCTAGACTCATAGGCAATGACGTCTCCTTCCTGAGTTAAAACTCCACCTAGACCGTCATTGCATGCGTCACTACATACTATAAAATATTTATTAGGATACAAAATTCTTAATATTGGTGCAGTAGGTAGTAATGTTTTTAACTTTCTAAAACTATCTTCACACTTTTGACTCCACTCAAATTTCTTCCCTTTCTTCTGTAAAGAAGTTATGGGATTTGCAATTCTTGAAATCCCTTCAATGAATATTTGATAATAGCTAGTAATTCACATGAATGACCGTACATTAGTTACGTCCTTTGGGACTTGCCATTCTTCGATTGCTTTTAACTTTTCTGGATCAATTGAGTTCCCTTATTTAGTTACTGAATTACCCATGTACTATATTTTATCCTTAAACAAATCACACTTACTAAATTTTGCATAAAGCTGATGTTCTGGAAATTCTTGTAAAACAATTTTTAAGTGCTCTTCGTGTTCTTCTTTAGACTTAGAATAAATTAAAATTTCATCAATGAATACCACCAAGAACTTGTTAAGGTACTTATGCAATACATTATTCATTAGACACATGAAGATAGTCGGGGCATTAGTAAGCCCAAATGACATAACAACAAACTCGTAGTGACAATATTTGGTCCTAAAAGTTGTTTTAAAGATGTCTTCATCTTTGATTCAGGCATGGTGATAAGCAGATCGTAAATCAATCTTCAAAAATACAGTCTCGCCATGTAGCTGATCAAATAGATCATCTATGCAGGGAAACAAATATATTTTTTTAATGGTCATTTTATTAAGTTGACAGTAATCTATACATAAACGTAGAGTATCGTCCTTCTTTTTAACAAAAATAGCAGGTGCTCCACAGGGGGACACACTGGGTCTAATATAATTCTTATCAATAAGTTCTTTTAACTTTGACTTTTATTCATTTAATTCCAATATATTCATCTGATAAGGGGATTTTTAGCTCGGCACTACTCTAGGTACCAACTCAATAGTGAAGTGTAACTCCCTCTTCGGAGACAGTCTCGAAATTTCTTCCAGAAATACATCTGAATACCCCCTCAGGATTGGAATGTCTTCCAGTTTTAGTTTATCTTCGTTATTTTGAAATCAAACACATAAAAGGAAAAGAAAACAAAGTGGCTGATGTACTCAACAGGAAGGTGCATGAAATGCATGTGGCATCTCTCAGTATTTTCCAGTCGGATGTGAGTGTTGGGAACCCGATATGCAAATTAATTACAGCTAACACACATAGCGTTCAACATTTATTTTCAACCCAGGGAAGTCTTTTATTTCAAGGATAGCATGCAGTGTATATGCTTAAACACTAAGTTGCTGTAAATAAACAATCCTATTCTCTACTCAACTACGTTCATCCCATGGATCCACTTAATCTAGTTTACCTTCTAAAGAGTACATCCACAATTAATTTCTATTGTTCTTGATCTAGAATTGAAAGATTCATGAAATCACATATAGATTACTTTTGCAAAAAATGAAGTCCTATTTACCAAATCATCTAGTGATTTACCTAACTATCTTAATTTGATTATTCTAGAAATCCAAAAGACATGAATTGAGTTCAGCTAATCTAGGAATTCAGAGTACAGGAATTGAGTTCAACTATTCTATGAATTCAAGGTACAAGAATGAAATTCTGCAAGCATAAAAGCAAGGAACAAACTAAAAGGATTTATGGAAACATCAATTAAAAGATCTAAGGATGAACAGAGCTATTACAGCTACCACACAATTGCATAAGAAATAATTACCAACACAATCAACTGTCACACCATGCCACTACAGCTTTCCAAGAGATGCAATTAATAACATACTGTAAATCCACAATTGTTACAGCTTCCCATGAAGAAATGAAATTAACAAAACATCACACAACAAAATAATTAAAATTCCTAATTTAACTCAGCAATCCCTTTGGGAAGGCAGGCCAAGCCTTCACACAGAGATGTTGGTTATAACGCACATTAAAACCCTTAAATATGAAGTAACTCCTTGTATTAAAAAGGAAGATCAAATACACAATCTTCAGTCGCAGCTAATACAATAAATTGGTTAAGGGTTGAACCCCTGGCTCAGAACAGTTCCCCATATTTATACAATGTAGATCATAACATCCTATCCCTATTATTGGGTAGCCATGAAGATCTCTAATCGTCAGACGCCCCTAATTACAACAACTGTTACAACCGTGGCAGGATGAAAATAAGAAATATAGGAGAGTTGTTAATGGACCCAGAAATAATGATATCCTCAGATCAGAGCTATTCACGAGCAACAGCGCACTGTTGTCGCATTTTGTTGCAGCTATCCTCGTACAGCTTTGCGTGGAAGAATATGTTGACACCGCATTATTTGGGCAATGGTGGGATGGATTGTGATTAGCTTGAGCGATGAATGTCCAGCCTTTCCTTATCATGTTCAGCCCGCTATACATGTAGTCTCTATATCTCCAAATAACTTTATAAACCATCATATGTTAGCATATTTTGAAGATATAAATCCTTAATTACCACAATCATAAGCATTAATAAAATAAGACAATAACCAACCATACCTTGGTGAATTGAGGAGCAGAGTGAGGGAGAAAATTCTATTTAGCATGCTCAATAGGGTAGGATAAGGAAAAAAGAGATGGATAAGGATGGCCAAAGAGGGGCGATTTCTAGGCCCAACATCTCCCCCCAACTGTCATGTTGCATGTCCTCATGCAACAACCTCCATTATTCTGAATCTAAATCTTGCACTATGCTCTATTCATGGAGAGAGGAAAAGTTGTAGGGGAGTTCAGACATTCCTTCTTTTTCTATGAACCCTCTATGGGAAACCCAATATTTCCAACATTGCTACTCCTCTACCTTGGTCAATGAGAAATACACCCTGTATGGTTTTGCTAGCCACCAGATGAGAGGAAATTTAAATTTCAGTCCTAGCCAATTGACTCGACACACTCCTTGATACATCCAACATAACCCTCAGTCCTGGAAAGTGCCTGTTCAAAATTTCTAAAATAATAGGGGTCTCTATTCCCGAGGGTTGGAGAGGAAACCTGCCATCTATGCTTACTACCTTCCAAAGCTATTTTTTGAAGTATGGAAATTTGGCTGGTGTAGGTATAAATAACCCCTTCCTGTAGCTCCATTATATGTCGAGTTTGAATGGGGCATGAAAGTAGACCCTGGTGTCGAGCAAGGAAAAGACGAGGATTTTGAGGTTCACTCCAAATCCACAAGTTAGAGTGGGATTCATTGTGAGAAATTTTTTGAAAATACCTTTCCCACTTAGCATGATTGCTCAGAAAAGAGGCAAAATCCCTCAACTGAACATCTCCTGAAAAAGGAACAGGGTTCGAATGGCGGTCCAAAGGACAAGCTATTTCATGTAAATACAGCTCACACAACAAATTCTGGTCCTCAAAATTGCTTCTCAAAAATGTCTCCAAGAATTTTGCTGAGGTTGCTATTTCCTATGTTCTTCCTTCTTTCATAGCCCTTAATTTAAACCAAATAAATTGCTCAAATAGAAAGACAAGGTAAGTGGAAGAGGGTACTCTAGTGCTCAGGAGTTCTTGAGAAAGAGCATACATCTGATCTTTTTCCTCCTGCATAAACTTAAACATTTTCAACTCCCTTAGCTCCTTCTATAGTTCTTCCTCTCAAAGTCTCTGGGTCATGCATTCTTTTGCCCATTTTTCCTTCATTCCCCTGATGGTTTTTTTATGTTCAGTGAGGGAAACCATCCCTTCTTGGTATTCTTCCACCTGGCTCTTCCACTTTCTTACCTCCATTCTCAAAATTGAGATTTCTTCTGTAGATTTCACGGTTTCTTCTTCTTCAGGATACTCCTCCTTGTCAGAATCTAGGTCAATATAATTTTGAAGGGATTCAGGCCACACCTTATCACCTGATGTGCCACATTGGAAATTCTGCACACCTAAAGATACTTCTGGGGGTGTTGGTTCTTGTGTAACAGCAACCCCTCCTGGAATTTCTTCAGCAACAACTTCCACCACTTTTGGAGATGTTGGTTCTTGTGTAACAACATCCTCTTTCTGAGGTTCTCCTTTGGCAACTTTCACAGCTGACTGTGAGGATGTTGGTTCTTGTGGAGCAACTTGCTCATGAATTTGAATCATATTTTCTACCTGATCATCAGTTACTATTTCATCCAGGGAATGTAAGGCTACTGGTTCTTGTGTGACAGAGCCATGTTCTTCTTTTTCCTCATTCTTATGGGATTGGATGTCTTCTTCAATATGAATTTTCTACTCAAGGATTTCAGTATCACCTGAGGATTGCAATTGAACTTGTTCATCTTCACCTAAATCCATATCGAGAATGACATCCACTTCAGGGTTGGCTTCTTGTTGCATCCCAAAAGTCTCTACTCCAATTTTCAAGGATGTTGGTTCTTGTGTGACAACATCCTGAATTACTTCTTCATCTCCATGTTGTTGTGATTCCATTTCTAGTATCTCTATGTCCTGAGACAATTTTGGAGTCATAGTACAAATTTCTTCATCAAATTCCAGAGTTCCTTCAGTCCCTGGTTTTTCTTCTCTCATTTGGACAGCCACTTGGACAAGAACATTCGAGGATGTTGGTTCCTGTGTGACAGCATCATGTTCGACCTCATCCTTGTTTTGTTGTTCTAGTTCCATTTATATTATTTCTGTGTCATGAGAGGGTTCAGGGGTCACAGTGCAATCTTCATCCATAAAATCAGAAATAACTTCATCCTCTAGTTCCTCTGTCCCAGGGTTAGTGGAAATTTCAACAGGAATATTCAAAGATGTCGGTTCTTGTGTGGTAGCATGCTGCTCGTATGAAACTTCCTTCGCATGAAGTTTTTCTTGGGGAATCTCTCCATCTCTCAAATTGGTAATATTCAAAGATGTTGTTTCTTGTGTGATAGCATCTTGTTCATCTGCAACTTCCTTCTCATGAAGTTTCTCTTTGGGAGTCCCACCATCTCTCAAATAAGGTTGTCCCTATCCTTCCACAATTGTAGGTGCAGACTGTTGTGTTGTAAAGGAACGAACTATAACCTTATAACTTGACTCATCAAATATTTCTCCACATGTAGGATAGACCACTCTTTCTTATGCATTTCCAGCCTTGGTAGGATTTGATCCTTCCAGTTGATCTGCAGCTTCCTTTCACCCTGTTTTATGCACGCTTCGTTCCAATTTTCTAATTCCTTTAGGAGTGCTTGTACTTCCTCTTTTAATAGCCTGTTTTCAAACAAAAGTCCTTCAATCTGCAGTTCTTCTATGACTGGTTCCTATTGGGTGTCAATTGTTTTGGGTCTAAGAATGGGGAACTCAATTTGTGCTTCTAAGGTTGGCCATTTTTCCCTTGTTGCTTCTGCTACTGCAACTGACCTGGTTCTTTTCTTTCTTATTGGTGCTGATGCCTTAATTTCATCCCTTATTTCATCTTTTGATCTCCTCCTTTTTCTCTGTGGTGCTGGAGTTTTTAAATTCGCAACTGATGTGGAAGGAATATCCCTAGTTACATCATTTTCTTGTTATTCAGGGCGTTCTTCCTCAATCAGGGTTCCTCCCCATTCAGGGGAAGATTTAATAGTCACCACCTTAGTTTTTTCTTCTATTATCATGGCTCTATCATCTTCGGGTTCAACTATCGTAACATCTAATGCTGCTCCAGTTTCACCCTTTGTTGTCAGAGCTTCCCTACTATTTAGTTCTTTCACATGGTTTTCATGTACATCCTCTCCCAATTGTTCTGCTTGTTCCCCTGACTGATCCTCTGACCAAATCTCATATCCCCCCCCTAGCTAAATTAGAGCCTCTCCGAACCTCCTGTTGCTCTACATTCCCCCCCAACTATGGATTGAACGGCTCTTCTTGATTTTGAACAGGCCCCACGAGTACAGGTACGTCCATTTCCTCTTATGTTGGAACACCGAGTAGAGGAGTGGGTTCCTGAACTCGGGCTGTAAATTGCACCCAGGTTTGATTGTGTTGAGCAAGGGTTCGTAAGATTATTAATTTAATGAGGCCATGGTGGGTAAGTGAGGATACTGGATGCTTGGCAGCTCAAACAAACCCAACCATATGATGTAAATCATCGAGAAAATAAAATGGAATGTTTAACAGAGCCCTGTGATGGAGATGAGATAGTAAAGGAAATTCAGAATGATAGATTGTTTGGTACTACCTTCGCAGGTGATGTATTTCTTGAGAAAAATGGAGACTTGATTCCATGGCCGTGGCAATGACTGTAAGGCTATCCCCCTTCGTGTCATTCGAATTTGCTCCCCTTCCCTTAGAAAATCCTATACTGCTGCAGTAGTGGGCGTTCGACGTCCGAACCAAGCTCTTCCCTCCTAGGGAAGACCAGTGACCTCAGCCAATATGGCTTTAGAGACTTCAATATGCAATACCCAAACCTCTAAGTGGGTTTCTATAAGGTTTAAGGTGAACTGTAAAGCTGCTTTACGATGAAATCCATTCAGACATTGGAAAAGTTCGGTCCAACCTGTAGCTTGAAAGATGGCAAAAACTTGAGCATTTCTTCTAAGTTCTCGCATGTTTGAAGGTTCATACCGAGCTGTAATACCCATGTTTTCCTACCTTTAGCAGTATGTTGCAGTATGACAAATTACAGATTCAAAAAATGAAGGTTACAGCACAGAGTATTCATGAACAACTGAGAGTGGAGTTGGGCAAATTCAGAAAGTTGCAACGCATTGGATTATTTGAAATTTATCCCAAATTAGGAAACGTGGTGGTTATTAGGTAACATAATTAGTCATTATGTCGCATGAGTAAAGAGTTAACGATGTAATAATGGGCACAAAAAGGAAGGTATGATTGATATTGTCAAATCCAATTAATACTTAATCAAGTAGTTAATCAAAGCCATACCTTCGAAAATGCGCGATGGATGTCCTTTTGGAAAATAGTAGAACATGTGATGTGCAGTCGTTGCGAAAGTTGTAATTGTGTGATGTGCAGTCATTAAATGTGTTTTTTATTACAGGGGTGTTGTAATAACCTTTGCCACTAGAGAAGCAAAAACCATCTTGTTAAAATGGTAAAAAACATGATGATTCCTAGAGTATGAGTCAAATTGTCGGCATCAGGAATCGGATCCATATCTAGAGGAATTTCTATCTTGAAAAAATTTCTGTCAATAACAAAGGAGTTACAGTCACAAGCCATAAAGAAATCAGATAGTTTAGCATAGGTGCAGCCTTGGAAGAAAATTCAGCCAAATGTAGCGGAGTGGCAGCTGCCGAAAAAATGTGTCGTATCTATATGAAAAGGATAAAAAGAGGTTAGGCGGACGGAAGTTGACTATATTGCACCTGCGGAAACAGAAGAAGGGTAGAGTTTTACGGTGTCACAGCTACCGAAAAAGGATGTCACAGCTGCCAGAGAAGGGTGTCACAGCTGCCGGAAAAGAGTGTTGCAGCTGCCGGTAAAAGGGTGTCGCAGCTGCCAGAAAAAGGGTGTCGCAGCTGTGACAGATTTATTTAAGGGAAAAAAAAAAATTGGTGCAGGAAGTTACAGAAGAATGATTTTGGTCACCAGTCCCGATAATGACCACCACTCTTAGGAACTTTCTTGCACATTTTATAAAAACAAAAATGGATCAAGTGCAAAAAAAAAATTAATAACAGAAAAAAACAATTTATTTATGTACAAAGATTCATGTGCGATTTACAATGATTAATTAAGGATTGATAGGGGCAGAGAAAATTTCTTGCCCTTGTGCTAACTGGTAATATGAATCAGCTACAATCTATGAGGTAAATGCATCCTTTGAAATGTGCTTATGGTATAGTCGTAACCTATGACCATTATCAAATAATGGTGCGCGGTTCTCATTGATGGTTACTAGGCAGACTGTACCATTATCAAATACTCTGTCTACTAGGTATTGGCCCAGCCATCTTGTGCATAGTTTACCCTTGAAATCTCTTTTGAATCTAAAATCATATAGTAGTGCCCAGTCTCCCTCACATAAGACCTTGTTTTTTATGAATCGGTCATGCCAATTGGATCTCTGTTGCTGAATTAACACTGTCTGGTCCACGACAACTAACTAGTTTATGTCCAGTTCATTCAATTGGTTTAATATTCTCTTCTGGGATTTAGTTACATCTAGGTTTAGCTCTGTGGCCATATTCAAGGTCTCATTAGAGGAAATTTCAACTCAAAATGGGCCTTTTAACTTTTATTCAAATTCCATGTCATCATGTGTTAGCCAATGAAATTGCTTTAAATTTGAAATACCATATAGGTCAAACACTTTTTTAATATAAATTTGGGGATAGCTATCATAAAAAAAACTACTTTTTTTGTTTGTATTTTTGACATATCTCCCTGTGTTTTTACTCAAATTTCGA